>CM070760.1:15000-591238 GCA_036346245.1 Bonia amplexicaulis | reverse complement strand
TTTCCTTTGCATTATCCGTAGAGATATAACGGTGTTTTTTATTTTTCCTATTTTTTCTTCATTTTCCTTTAATTGAATACCTAAAAAAGCTAACAACCGCTACAGTGTCATTTCAGCCAAAAGCCACAACACTTTAGAACAGAGCCATAATGTCAAGTAAACTAAGGGGGAAACTTAAGGAACATTCAATTTACAAAGGGTTACCCAATGTGTAACATCAAAAGGCACATCAGAGGATGCAGCAAAGCAACAATAATGCTAATTATATTAAGATAATTTGCAGTTGCTACTCAACATCTGAAAATTATTAGCTCCACCTATCCATTTCCAGAGAATTACTAATTTGAAAATCTGGCATCTCAAACATATACATTTACTTCCCAGAAATGTATGACACATTATCTCTTTCTTGAGTTGATGAAGTTTAAGCCTATTTTACAGTTTCCAGATGCAAAGTTTATCCAGGCCTCCAGGGAAGAAATACAGTATATATTTCAGCCTGCAGCACTTAGCCTCTTTATGTGTGAATGTCCTGAGGTTTTTGCAAGTTGCTTCAGTTTTTATAATGAGGAATAGGATCTGTATCACAGAGTTTCATTGTAAACCAATTGCGAAAAGATCTAACTAAACAAAATGTAGTAGTTCAAAAATGCAGTTGCAATAAAATTTTGGGGAAAAAGTCATAGTAAATAGGCTCTTACTTCTGGTGGTGCAGCACACAACATGTAAAAGCAGTGATAGTTTCTTTCTGGGTCAGATATTTGACAAACACGTGACCTTTCTAGAAGATAAGTCCTTATGGCGGCTCCTGAAATTTTCCCATTCTCATCAAACTGAATCTCCACAAATTTGCCAAAACGACTGCAAAATCAAGAAAGGTAAGGTGTAAAGACAAATTGCTGTGAAGATATATTGTAACGTTGTATTACTAAATTAATAACCATCTAAAAAAGTTAAGGAGGATTATTGCATCACATTTAGGATCGTTACCTTGAATTATTATTCCTGACTGTTTTTGCATTGCCAAATGCCTCAAGAACAGGGTTGGACTGTGTCAGACAAGTGGGTACATTAGAAAAATACGTCAATGATATATACGGTTTCTTAACCCTAAAAAGAGAATACCTTTCATGGTTTGATACATAAGTATTTAGCAAAATGAAGTGCCTGAGGTGCTAACCAATCCATGATTATTTTATTCTAATCCAGGGGCGCCACTTTTTATGGTGCTTAGGTTGCCAATAGTGCTTGTGCTACCACCAAAAAAACAATGAAAAGTGCCACAGAAAAACGCACCTCCAGGATTTGTTGTTGCACTGACCTTCCTTCAGCTTGAGCTTTACCACCCATAAAAGCAAGATATTGCATAAGCATTTTAGTGCTTTCTGTCTTGCCAGCTCCACTCTCTCCACTCACTAATATTGCTTGGCTGACACGATCATGGATCATAAGTCTGGGCAGAAGAAACATAGGGAACTTTGTTATGATTCATATTTGAAAAGTTTAAAAACATAATGTGAGGAAAAAAAACACACCTATATGAACGGTCAGCGATAGCAAATGGATGGGGACTCAGCTCACCAAATTCTGCTCCTTTGTAAATTCCCATCATGTGGTTGTTATAGAGGTGAGGAAGTCTTTGAAATGGATTCACAGCTATTAAAATATTTCCAGTGTAAGTCTGGAAGAACAATTTAATCCATTAGAGAAGCTACAAGAACATAAATAAGATATATAAAAAAAAGAGCAAACTCATACAACCAAATAGTAACAATAACAAAACTAGTATTTCTAGGACATTGACGTTCACCCCCATGTATCATATCGAATCAGACAGGCATAACAGATCACCACATCCCCACAATTTATTAGGATTCTTGTTTCAAGTATGAATTAGAACCTATGTCTAAAACAAGACTATTTATATATTTGTTCAACATAAAAGGTACACAATCAAGATCTATCTAGAGACTTTAGTATAATATCTGTTTAGTTTTAGAATGAATTAGTGACAATGTCTGATAGCCACATGCCTGACAAGGTGGTAACAGTGAGATCACATAGTCTATGTAAGAGGTGTAAAATAGTACTAAGATGAGCATGTGTAATTGCACTCACGAGAGAAAAAGGTGAACTTGGTACAAGAGTCACTAGAGTCTAGACACAGCATGATCAAATGCCACGAATTCATGGATGGAATAGCATAAAAAGGCACTAATTAAATGGCCTATGCATTTGGATGATGTGCTGAGAGACTCAACTTACGTATATTTCATTGAGTGCACATCTAGACTTCAGATTCTGGAGCACTCCTGGCTCATGTAAGTAGGCTAGCCTTGTCATATCCTCCACGCCACCACGTGGAGATTCAGTGTCCTTGGGATAGGCAGTTGAGACATTAGCAGTGACCTTCTTGCCAGAAGTGCAGTTTATGACTAGTTCATCTCCATTGATCTCCTCCACCAAGCCATCCATCCAGGCCTCATCTGGGTCCTCAACCCAGACATGAGAGCCCACTACAAAGCGGCTTTTGGATGCCTGCAGCACGGGATTAATCAAACATATGATTTGCTGACGCAGGAACAGTAGAAATCTCCGTTCCCTTAACTACTACAAAACGATAATGTTGAGTACCTAGTCAAAAAAATATGAGGTTGAATCATTAAGGAATAAGTACATTTGTCCCCCAATTATTACAAAAGTCTACATTTCAAACCCCAACTACAAAACCGGAATTTGAACCCCTTTCAGTATCAATACTGGGTATTTACCCCCAGGTCATTCCACCCTGGTTTTGTTCCGACGCAGCGCCAACATGGCAATGATTTTGACACGTGAGCTAGTCTTCAATTGACATAGCAACCCAATCAGATCAGAAATAAATAAATAAGAAGTGGTGGGGCCTACCCGTCAGACCCAATCGACTCATCGAGGCATTTCATCAAGCATGTGATGTGCACCGCCCATTGCAGACTGGCCTCGCCATGGCCGCCGGCTTCCACGGCCAAAACTCATTGCCTTGCTGCCAACCAAGCTGCCGGATGTTGTCCGAAGCAAGCATGGGGGCCCAACATGCAAGTAAAGCAGGTACAGCACGCCTAGCTCGAGGTATGCGCACGCGTCGTGCTGCGTCCGTCTCCGACAAGCCTGAGCCCAACACACCTCTGCGCGCAACGTGCATCGTCGCCGTCGTGTCGCAACACCTTCACCTGGCCCGAGGCCAGTGTTGCGTCCCCGTCCGCCCGCATCCAGCGCGCGCCATGTTGTATCCACATGCTGGATGCGGTGTACGCGTCCAGGCTTAGGGTGGCGGCGGCACGAGCAGGCGCGTGCTAGCCATGGAAGCACCGCACCGACACGAGGAAGCCGGTGTGGGGCGAGCTGTGAGTGACGCATGCATCTAGGGCGGCGGCGGCAAGGTACCGCTCGGAGGAGGAAGGGGCGCGGGGCCCATTCGGTCGTAGGTGCTAGCAGGCGGATGAGGTGGGGTGGAGCGCCATGGATGGGAAGAGGAAGAGACAGATTGAGGACGAGAAGAAACGGGAGGAGGGAGGAGGATGACTTGGAGGCTGACGTGGACCTCAAAGGAGGAGGGGGAGGGGGACGTACTACTCGTAGATGCCACTTCAGCAGGTTTTGACAAAGGAGTGATTTTTAACTTGTACTGACGTATGAGAGAGTTAAATACCTGGTTTTATAGTTAGATATTAAAATTCAGATTTTTGTAATAGTTAAGAGTGGTCAAATAGGCGTATTCTAATTATTTAATGAAAATGTTTTCATCTCCCCTGTATTGCATTGCAAGACCTATGTTATTCAGAAGCTGCACCAACTTAACGTTAATCTCAAACATGGTATTCATGCATGTTGATGTCGTGCAGATTGGCTAGAAATGTTCCTAGAGGCTGAGAATATCATAAGGAGTGGAGCTCTGCCGCATTTAATTGCAGTTGGACATTTGAGAAAACATTTGGGAACTGTTGACACACCTGACATTATAACATTATAGCTATTTTCAAATTTAGTCTCTAAACGACTGTTTTATAAATCTATTCTTCTCTGTGAGCTTGGTAATACAACAGATGACACATATCGTCTGCCGTACTACAGTAGTTCGGTAGAATTTATCTAGCCACCGGGAAGCGGCATGTCGTATGTAATAAGCGCATGTCATTACTTAGCATTAAATAATAATTCTTAGCACTGAATAGCATTAATTAGTCATAATTAGCACTAATTAAGCACCGAATTGAATCATTAACGCTCATTGTGCGGCGGCTGGCACACTTGCCGAGGTCCCTAGCTCAAGAGGTACATGCTGAGCTAGATAGGTATACAGAGAAGATTAGACTTATAAAAACAGGTATTTCTAACAAAAATTTAAAAAAAATATGTACGGTATCATTTACATGAATAGTTCAACATTTGGAGCAAAGGCTGGACATGCTCATGCAGGAACAGAAGATGCAATGCAGCAAAGAATCGATTTTGACGTGAAAAGGGGAAAAAGAAGAGAAATAGGCACCATTGCACGCGACGGAACAATCAGATCGAGACCGGCGGCATCAACTCCGTCCCGCAGTGCGATGCAACGCCGAGCGGTGGCACCACCGCACGGCCAAGGGCACGACGACGAGTCGGAGAGAGGGGAATCCTATCTAGCTAGGATTGTCATCGTCATGAGAGTTGGTCCCTCGTTCATGTCGTCGTCATGAGAATTGGTTGTGTTGGTTGCATGTGATGTTTACTTTTTTTAGTAGCGATTTTGGAGAGGTGGTGGAGGGAGAGGTGCCCAAGCCAGGCGGCAATGTCGAGCCGAGTGGTCAAGAAAATAAGGGTCAATGACTAAAAACACACGGAAAATATATATATATATATATAGGATAAGAATGTACGTACAAAACAGGGGATAAAAAATATAGAAATCTCATAGGATTGAGAGTTTGATTCGTAGAGAAAGGGATTTTAAGGGTGAATAGTAATCTCATTTGTTTTTAGTCTAACTGAGCACAGTAATCTCATTTTCTTAATCAAACATGCACAAATCATTCATTTAATCACTTACAGTCAGGCCCATCAAACCACCGTCCTTATCCCTCCACATGGTTGTTCCAGTGCATGTTTTTTTTTTACTTTACCTTATAGTTTCAACTTATAGTTACAGCTTATAATTTTTGGATTGTTCGTAATAAAGAGTACGAAGTAATAAAAAAATTTACGTGCGTTTTTGGCCAATATAAATAAAGTCGATATATTGTGTATTATAATAAAGTTATAGACTCTATTTTAAAAAAATATTTATTTAAAAATAAGTTACTGTAGAAAAATCAAAAAGCAACTTTTACGGGCTGAGAAGAAGACCCATCACCCACTCGTCACTCTCCCCTGCATGTTCTCCATCCCCAAGTGCCAATTCGACTTGGGCGCAAACGGCGGCGGTGACGGTTGCTCCAGGAGGTGGCTATGGCGGAGCGACGACAAGCGGCTGCGCGGCGAGCTGCAGCTGCGTCGACCTCTTCCTCGCAACCTTGCATCCTTGATTTTGCAACGGTTGGGTCGAGTGGATGTTTTATTTCCTTTGGAATTCCAATGTTTTCGTGGGCTTGCTATACGAAATTCCTTTGCTCAGATCCTATGAACCAAACGGTGTAAACAGTAGCCATTCCAGAGGAATCGACAATTAATCCTATATTTTTCATATGAAAATCCTGCGAACCAAACGGGGCTAAGAGTTCTATTTTTTAAAGAATGCGTGTTCCTTTTTTTTAAAAAAAAAAAGGGCTGCATGTTTTTATCTTGAGAAGAGCCGAGCGGTCTTCTTTTGCAAGTACGTGATTATATTTACAGCTTCATGACACAGTTGTCCCTCTTCTCCCAACAGCAGGGGTGGACTTTTTTTTTACCAAAACCGAAAAATCAAATCGAATAAATTGAATATTGCGGTTTTTTAGTCTTCGGTTTGCTGCTCGATTTTTAACTTGCTGCTATTCGATTTTTAGTATTCGATACGGTTTTCACTACCAGAAACCGAATAAATCATATACCTACCACGAGTACGTGTACGCCCTTCGCCGCGGCATGTGTTAACTAGCTGCTTTCTTCGTTGGGGAGCCCCCGCCCCCGCTGGCCAGATAGAACTACACCGTAGGTGATTTTATGTCTATAGCCAATCTAGATTGTTTTATATCTACAGACGATCAAATTTTAAAAAATTTAACGGTATATATTCTAAAAAGTTAAAGTAAAAAAGAACGGATGAAGTACATGTACGTGCCCAGAGAGAGGAGACCGGGATCAAATCGCGCTTGAACAGTTGAGCTTGAAATCGGTGACTCGTTGTTGTACAAGGTGAAGAACAGGTCGCACGTAGTACATATATGCAAATGTCTGCCTCTAGCCAGGCTGGGCCTGGGTTCGCGAGATGGATGGAGTGGGCCACGACAGCCGTGCCGAAACGTACGACGATCTCTCAGCTAAAAACTAAATTAAGTGCATGCATGAGTCTTGAGACAGTTAAGTGACTCAGGGATGAGTGGTCGCAAATCGAACCCGGCCTTCGCAGAAATCATGATTCAGCTCACAAAGAATGACCCTGTCGATTACAGGGCCTGCCCGGACTGCGCAGTCCGGCCGGCACGGCCTCCGAGGTATGCATGTACAGCGAGGACGAGCTAGGCATGCACGCCATGTTAGCTCCTGAGACCTGAAGCAACGTGCTCCTGCAGTGGCGGCCAGTAAACCTTAAGCTAGCCATCCACCAGGTGGCCGGTGTGCAACCACGTCCCGCCGGCCACTAGCTATTTTGTATCATATATCACGAATCCAGATATAACTACCTAGATATTGTCTCGGATCTGTTCCGATAGTAAATTTTCTTCCTGAATTAGTTTTCACCCCCTTACTGTGCTCCTTGTCGTTTCCTTTCATGCAAGTTGGCTAAACTCGCTCAAAAAATGACCAAAGAATTTTAAATTCACGAAAACAACAGAATCACAGATTAATTCTGACCATGTATATACTAGCCACATAAGCGCGGCGTCACGTCGCCTTAGCCACCGTGTGAAACGAAATAAAAGAGACGAAAATTCGTGAGCCGGAGTTTTTTTAAAAAAATCGAGGACGGATACGTAATTTTGGAGGAACCGAAGGTTTTTTCGCAAAAAACAGGGACCCGAAAGGACTTGTCCGTAAATAAAAAAGGACTAGACAAAAAAACTGGACCCGTGCGCGATTTCAAGAAATGCGGGAGGTCATCCTGCAAAACGGAGGGGCTTAAAAAAAGCCGACAGGAACCTTTTCGCGAGAACCAAGGACCTGTACGTAATTTCGAGAAAACGCAGGAAATTTTCCGCAAAAAACCTCCCCGACGTAAGAAGAATCCGCGCGCACGCGTCGCTAATAATACGGTTAAGATTGGTTGCGCGGCACTGTTCCATGGAGCCCGGCCTCAACCCTTTCCAGCAGTGCTCCCTGGAGCTACAGGGACCCTAGCTAGATTCCTGAAGGAAGAAAAGTTATCCCAACCAACCAAACAAGTGATTGGATTTGGATTGGATGCCAACCAAATTGCTCGATCCAATGACAGGCCATGATCCATCAAAACATGGGGTAGCTTGCTCTTGTCTTCCATTTGCAAATCTTTTGACACAGAGTAATGAGAGTGGTTAAACGCATGAATCTCTCAAGCGCAGGGAAATTGCCGGTCATGGAAGCGAAAAGCACGTCGATCTATTTGCAACATGACAACGCCAACCGAAACTAGATAGATTCAGATACATAGGTCATGTTCTTTTCAGCTTCTAAAAGCTGCTTGCCTGAAGAACGTCTAACTCCGTTTTCTCATGTCATAGCTAGTTACCACTTGACGACATGTCTTTATCAACGCCATGTCATCTTCCCAACATAAGAACATCCCAGATAAAAATTAATCGCCAAACCATTTGTCTTGTTGACAAAAGGCATGCCGAAATGTTTAGAAGAGATCACTTTTGTTCCATCAAAAAGTGGGTAAATGGCCTAGAAAAGCATATAACAAATCAGCTTGTCGAGTTTTCTTGTGCAAGTAGATGTAGCAGATGAACCACCGAAAAAAACATGACATCCTTTCGTTCCCTTGTAGAACAACACAAGCCAAATCAAGAAACCAGAAAGGAAACGCGAAAAGAAGCCATGGATTTGAGAGGCAGTCTGTCTCATCGACCTATTCCCATAAATGTAAAATCAAAGTCCTAAGCCCTAACCTATCGTTTCCATTAGTGCAAGTTCATGTACGGAGAGGCTACAAGAGCTGTTCTCATGATGGAATTGCCCACCAAATAAGCAATTTTAACCAAGACAGTCCACAAGCCATTATGGCTTATGATTTCACTCGAACAAATAAATGGCACAGTTTCTTCACAGCTGTTTCGAAGCAACTTATTAGGATAGCTTTTTTGAAACGGATTATCGGTATTCGATTTGTTCGTACAAACGGATTATCCAGTTCATTCGTACAAACGCTCACTCCAGTTAATTTTAAACAGCTACAGTATAATTTCGGTTATAAGTTATTATTTTTCAGTCTAAATGAGCGGCACCATAGCATCATGCCAATTTCAAATTGCGAATAGGTCATGCTTCGCCCAGACGTTGGGTCACACCTGGGCAGTCCGATCCCAGTTCGACGGTCCAGATTACATGTGTAATCAAGAGTCGAACCAGATGTGCATGTGCTTGTTGAAAAATAAGACCAGTTGCCTGATCTAATGTTGCGCAATTAGATATTAGGCTTTCGAGGTCAATCATCCTCTGGAGGCCAAACATCTGATGCGTTTTAATCATGTGGTTTCTGACATTAACCCGTAGCCTCAAAAGCACTCAAGCAAAGAAAATAAAAAAATCCCCTACTCGCACACACAGAAACAATAAGTAGCAGTGAATATGACCTGAAGCTGATCCCCTACGAGTCACCCGGCTCCATGCGCTGACAAAATCTTTTTCATGCATCCAGTATATATACAAAAACATTAATCAATCTGTCCATGTCCAGCAAAGATGCTAGCCACTCCCAAGCATAATAAAGTAATAATATGAATACATTGATCTACCCCATGCCATGTATGTACCACAAGCCAGCAATGACCCCAATCTACCACACACCAAGCCACAGACATGTCTGTTTTTTCGGTTGTGCAATGTGCATCCACTGGATTAATGCATCCATCTGCAGGGTGCATTTTTGGTTGTGCAGATGAATGAAGGGGACCCTGAACTTGTGCAGCGTGTTGTGGTCCAGATCTTGGCAAGGTGGCATCAGTGAAGTGTCACTGCCCTCCTCCTCCTAGCCCAATAATTCTGTGCCACACACATGGGGCGGATCCGGCCGTTGGATCGCAGTGGACGGCCACGATCGATGCCCGCGGCGATGATGCGGATTAGTTTCAATTTCTCAGGATGCAAAAATAAATAGGGTGGCTTTTCACAGTCATTTATCTAAACAGCTTTATAAATCCAAAACCCGTAGAGCATTGTTCACATCGTTGTTTCGAAAAACATAAATAAAAGTCATCAACAAAAAAAAAAGCTCAATATTCCATCTCTAATCCCGTGCAGCAAGTACATTGAGAGGTTAAAATAGGGACCAGAGTAACTACATGAGGGAGAGAGGTTGGAACAATACTCATAAAGCAGCAAGATGAATGTGCCATAGCTACAAAACTTGATGCGCTATGGTTGAAAATGGAGAGACAATTTCTGATGCCATAGCCACAAAACTTGATTTTTAAAATGGCTCACAGATCCGAAATTTTTTAGCATGACTCGTTGGAGTTTGATGAGAATGCGTTCAAAAATGCTTCCAAAGCTGTAGTGCACCAACTCCTCTTACAGTAGAAGAATAAAAAACCCGCAATACATGTTGTTCTGAATTTGAATTTTGATACGACCGGTGTATAATAAAAACATCTTTTTGCCGAGAAGAAAATTCTACGAGCGCGTGCGCGCGGTATTCTCTGCGCAAGGTCTTTGCTCATGATCTGCTCGATTCTTATATTGACTTCGGTTTTTAGAAGAAGATGTTTGTATTGACTTCGGTTTTTAGAAGCAGAAGCAAAGGTAAAGCTAATAAGAATAGGCCTAAGATCTGCTCGATTCTTTTTTCCAAAGTGAAATCCATGACAGGGACATTGGGATCTCGTTCTTTCTTCACTTGCCAAGAATTCTGTCTCGCCAAGTCAACTGGTGTTATGCCTAGAAGAGAAGAGGCGTTTCCAGCGACATCTAGCGGCAACCTATGTGAAGTCGATTGGACAAAAGGCAATTCTTTCAGGCTAGCTAAAAGCTAGCTGAAAAGTAAAAAAAAAAAAAACGGGATCAACAACTACTTGTATGGACCATACAAACTTGGAACGTAGAAATTCCCTATTTATGTGGAAATTAAATTGTGTCCAGCAAACTCCTGTGAAATTCTCCGTAGCCACTTACCGCATACTCTATGTTGCTAGTGTCGAGAATTATTTTGCATTAGCAGACTCAAATTGGACCAAACAATGCGATGTCACGCATAATTATTGCACGTGGAGGCAGTTAACCCCGGTTGAAAATGAAGTGCTAGTAATATGTTATCTATTTATTACTAAAAGTTAATGACAAGTGTTTTAGAATCGTTTAGAACAAAAGAATATAGTAGAAATTCTCACAAAAAAGTAAAACATCTAGGCTTTAATTTAGTGAACCCGAGTTATAACGGTCCAGATTAAAAGAAAGAGTTCATGTCAAATACAATCCAAATAAAAATTTAGAATTAAAAATAAGAAAATTAGTAGTTTGATTTTCATACAACTTCCAAAGCAACATCTATAAACAACTAAAATTTGCAATATAATTAAATGAAAATTAGCAAATTAAAAGGAAGAGTTTTTGTCAAGTATAGTCCAAGTTAACTAAAATTCAAATTAAAAATAAAAGACTATATACTAAAAGTCGATGACATGCCTTTTAGAATTGCTAAGAAAAAAGAAAATGTACCAGAAATTCTCACAAAAAAAACTAGCCCTTAATTTACTGGACCTGAGTTATAACTGCTCAAATTAAAAGAAAGAGTGCATGTCAAGTACAGTCCAAATTAAGAAAAAAATTAGAAATTAAAAATAAATAAAAAAATAGTAATTTGATTTCCATACAATTTCCAAAGTAACATCCATAAATAACTAAAATCTTAAATAATAATTAAGCAAAAATTAGCAAATTAAAAGAAAGTATTCATGTCAAGTACAATCCAAAATAACTAAAATTTGGTATTGAAAATAAAATAAAATAAGTAATTTGATTCCCATATGAATTCCAAAGTAAACCTAAAAACTAAATTGAGAATAATAATTGAAAAGAAAATGGAAATTGGGTTTTTTAATATGAATTGCAACCTAAAACTAAAAAGTAATCCACACATGTACGATCCAAACACGTGCAAATTCGCAATAAAAATTAAAGGATAATTAGACATTTGTTTGTAAATGAATTTAAAACCTAAGTTATAAAAAAAATAAAATTTGATAAACATATACTAATTAGACACTCTGAGGAAGCTCCAGTATTAATCAGAAAGATCAACAATCTATCTCACGGAACCAAGTTAGAATAGCTCAGATTAAACACAAAGAATAACATGTCAAGTACAATCCAAATTAAATGCAATTTGAAATAATAAATAAATAAAATTAGCATTTTGATTTGTATACAACATCTCAAGTAACATCCATAAATAATTAAAGTTCAGAGTAATAATTAAATAAAATTAGCAATTATTTTAAAAGAGTCCATCTCACGTACAATCCAAAATAACTAAAATTTAGCGAAAAAATAAAAATTAGGAATTTAATTTTTATATGAATTCCAAAGTAAATCCATAAAAAACAAAACTTATCTATTATATACTAGCCGTTCATAAGTGAGAGTACAGAGAGATATACTTATATGTGATTTTAACTGATATAAATAAATTCAGTATATTATCTACTACAATGAACTTATAGATGTCACCTTAAAAAGTAATTCATTTAAAAGCTAATTAGTGTAGCATAAACTAAAAATCAGAAATTATAAGCTAAAAAATCCAGCCAAGAAGTTAGTAATTGCAAGGATGAGGCAATTCGGCTTCGACGACCTTGCCTTGCAGCCTTTTCATCTTCTTTCTTTCCGTAAAGAAATGCTGCCTTCGATATATTTTACTCGGCCCGAATGATTCGCAGTCACGTGATGCAGCAGGAATATAAGAAGAATGTTGCATAAGCCTGCGTGTCCTTCAAATGATTTGATCCATGCATGCAATGCAACTGGCCACAAGTCCGATCGACCTTGACCACGAGAGCAACGAAGTCTCTCTCCTCAACAAGCAAGCAACAGAAAAAAAACTACAATGGATGATCCTTTTCAGCCACCATTGATCTAATATAGGACTAGAAATACATACGGATCGAATACGGACAGATAATATCTCTAGTATATTTGTTTTTATATATTTTTCTCGGATGCAGATACGAATACGAATACCTCAGATACGAATAATATCGAATATAGATACGGAGCAAATACGAATCAAAGCGAATATGGTCACGAATATTTATCGGAACATGAAAACCCCTTAAATTATACATCCAAAATCAATGAAAACACATAAATAGTTTATCTTATCAAAATATTAATAAAATATAAAGAAGCATAAATATTTTTATCCACAATAGTCATACCATTGTATAGATTTTAAATCTTCAAATGGCAGTTAATTTTTTCTAAAGTCCTAAATAATTCTTAATGTATTTCTATCATTTACATGTGACTAATAAATTAATTAAGAATTTAAATTTGCATCAGAATGGTTTAAATGGCACTATATCAATTTAATCGGTACAAATTTTAATCTACCGATAATACTAAATTTATTTTTAATAAACATAAATATTTGCTAGTGGTGTTTGTAATTTAATATGACTAGGGAACCTAATTCCTAATGGTAATGAAGGCTTATGGCTTGGTTGGGCTAGTGAGCTGGTGGCATGGAAGATGAGAGAGGCTGGCTTGGGCTGGACAATATTGGGCTGAAATTCTGGATATCCGATTTTATATTATTCGGATAATCCGTATTCGTATTTGCCGGATATCTAGGGGTGCAAACGGATCGGATTCGGACGGATATTGTTGTTACCATATCCTAACCCATATTTTTTCTCCGGATTCGGTACCAATCGTATTCGGTGCCGGATTGGTCGGGATTAACCCGAGCCATTTGCACCCCTACTTGTTTGTAAGGAATGCATGCGAGACAACAAATGGAGTAGGAGGACGATCACAAGAACTTGATGTTACTACTTAATAGCTGATGTGGAAGATTTTATTTTACCATTGTAAAAGAAAATAAAACGTCAAATAGTAGCACTAACCTGAAATCAAACTTGAAGACGTATCGGATTCGGACGGATATTGCTATTACCATATCCTAACCCATATTTTTTCTCCGGATTCGGTATCAATCGGATTCGGTACCAATCGGATTCGGTGCCAGATCGGTCGGGATTAACCTGACCGGTTTGCACCCGTAAGGATATCAGGCCTACCAACTCAATGTGTTTCAATTTCTATAATCTATAAAATATTTGTCCAGAAAATGCGTAATATATGTGCAGCTAGTACATACAGATGCCTTGCTGATGGTGGCAGCGGTGAGCAACTGAGCGTGTTCCTCTCAACATGTCTTGCTGATGGCTACGCCGGCCAGCACTATCGAGTGGGATGTCGCTGTAACAGTGTGTTAGGGTGGCTAGTTGCCTTTTCAAATGCGATTCTTAGCCTGAACAAAAGGGAAGGTGAGTGACACCGACGGATATGCTCCCACCGCCACCCTCCTCTCCTTTCCCTCCCCCTCGCAACCCCACGCCGCCGGTGGTGGTCTCCGTCTCCGTCCGCACTCCCGCCCATTCGGCTGGCGCCGACGTACGAACAGAGCAGAGCGGCGCGGAGCATGCGGTTGGCTTTTCGACGCGGGTTGGATGTTCTGTGTGCGAGCGTCGCGACGAGCCGCTCTCCGCTGGCACCCGCACCCGCACACCAAAAAGCGAAGATTCTCGCGCTCGCCTCCCATCCCCTCCTCTTCCTCCTCCCGTAGCCCAGATCTGCTCGCCCCCGCGCGCGGCCTCGCTTAGATTCGCCGCCGCCATGCGGTTGCTGCTGCGGCGGCCGTGACAGAGCAAGGGGATAATAAGTGGGAAAAAGTTGGTTTTTTTTTTGTTCCCCTCTCCTCGCCCGATGGGGTGCGGGCAGTCGAAGCTAGAGGAGGAGTACGCGGTGCGGCACTGCCGGGAGCGCTCCGAGCTGCTGGCCCTCGCCATCCGCCACCGCTACACGCTCGCCGACGCGCACCGCGCCTACGCCGAGTCGCTGCGGAATGTCGGCGTCGTACTGCACGACTTCCTCCGCGGCGTCCAGACGCTGCCCCCGCCGTCGCCCGAGCCCACGCTCCACCTCCCGGCCCACCGCAAGGGCGACAACCTCCCGGCCGCGTCGCCCTCCCCCGCCCCAGCAATCGCCTCCTCCTCCGCCGGGCAGCCGCCGCCCGTCGCCAAACAGGTCAGAATCGCCCCCGATGACGAGCACATCCATTTCCACTCCGACGAGGACTCCGATTCTGAGGATGGGCACATCAAGTTCCACTCCGACGACGAGCCCGAGCCCCCTCAGCGCCGGCCAGAGACCGTCCGGTCCGTCGGGGCGCCGGCTCCTCCGCCGCCGCAGATGGGACCACCGTACGGCTCCGGGTATGGTCCACCTCCACCATATGGTTCGGGCTTCGGGTATGGATACGGCCCTGCCCCCGACTACGGCGGCATGGGCGGGGGCAGCGGCGGCTATGACCCAGGCTATGGCGGTATGGGCGGCGGCGGCGGCTATGGCGGCATGGGAGGGGTGGCGGGGCGGCGGCTATGGAGGCATGGGAGGGGGCGACGGTCATGACCCGGGCTATGGCGGCGGCTATGACCCGGGCTATGGCGGCATGGGCGGCTACGGCCAGAGCTTCTTCAACATCAGCTACGCGCGTAGCCAGCCCCCGCCGTCGTCCGTCTCGTACGAGCATCGTCCGCAGGCCACCGACGCCAGGGTCCACTACTACTCTGGCGACGGTAGCACGCAGCCACCCCCGCGCGGCTACGGCGGCGGGTATCCCTACCCTCCGCAGAGCTCGAGCTCTTATAACCAGTACGCCTACGGTGGTTACTACGGCGGTGCTTCTCCTCCGCCTCCGGCCGACATGCCGTCAACCTCCCGCGAGCAGGCCACGCCACCACCGCCCCCATCTCCACCGAGGGTGTCTACTTGGGACTTCATGAACCCGTTTGAGACCTACGAGAGCTATTATGAGCAGCCAACTGCTGCTCAAGCGCCATACACTCCCAGCGGGAGTTCAAAGGATGTGCGCGATGAGGAGGGCATCCCAGACTTGGAGGACGAGGACATGGAGGTAGTCAAGGAAGCTTACGGTGATGAGAAGCACGCAGTGAAGGGTTACACTGGGAAAGGGAAGGCGGCAAAGGTGGAAGGTAGGAGCAGCACTGGGGATGAACTACCCCGTGAGTCCAAGTCATCGGAGGCGAGTAGTAGTGGGAGCAGCTTGGAGCATGACGTCCATGTAGTGGAGAAGAGTGTTGTGGGAGAACAGTTGCAGCGGTTGGAACCACGTCAGCATGTCGCTGGTCTGCAGGCCACAGGATCAGAGAAGACGTACATTGATGACACTGAGGTGGTGCTGGAGATTAGAACTCAATTCGAGCATGCCTCAGAGTCAGCTGATGAGGTTTCCAAGATGCTTGAGGTCGGTAAGATGCCATACTACCAGAAGAGTTCAGGCTTCAAAGGTCGGTGAAATTTGTCGTAGATCTGTTATCAAACGTTTCAGTCTTGTTCTTTTGCAGTTTAATTTGACCCAACTGCCAATGTAGTGTCCGCAATGATGATTTGTGGGATTCCGACAATGGAGGAGGAGTTCCTGCGGTTTGAAGAGGACAAGGCAATGGGATGCGGCAATCTTTCCTCAACGCTGCAGAAACTGTACATGTGGGAAAAGAAGCTTCTTGAGGAAGTCAAGGTATAGAATGTGCTTTTACATCTTTGAATTTGTCTGAACGATATGATTCATGAGATTGCTTCTTGGGCATTTGATATTCCCTGTTTGCACCAGCATGCTTGTAGATCTCAATTGAGAGTGCAGGGTCCAAATCCAGTATACGAAAGTTCTGGATTTAAACATTCTCTATGCTATTGGCTGATTCTAGTTAGGAGTTTCAAACTATTTTTAAGGAATAATACTTGTTTAGTTATTGACTTTTTGACATCAGTTACGGATCAAGTAGCTAATAGTAATCAGTTATATTTTATTTTTGTATTTTACGCTGTGAATATGTCCACTCTAATACTTAAGTTTGAGTTCCTTCATACAGTTAGGAAGTGTTTTGGTCCTTTTAATGACCTTTGAAATCGTGCTACCATTTCTTCATTTTTTCCCTTCTTAGGAAATGGCCTCTAGAAGAAATTATTGTCTTTGGTTTTATACTTTACGTCTTTATGTTTTGACCGTTTGGTTTTATTGTCCCTAGGGCTTCGCTCTGACATGTAATGCGATGCTTTTAGTTTGCCATACTTATGGGTCCATGGGTTTTTACAGTTCTGCAGTTTCCATTTCTCCAATTTTAGATTGGGTGGACTAAGGTAAAAAAAAAATTGTGCATTACAGACTGAGGAGAAGATGCGGGTATTGTATGATAGGAAACGTGAGGAGCTGAAAATACTAGATAAGAAAGGTGCGGAGGCTGATAAGCTTGAGGCCACTGAAATTTACATCAGGAAGCTATCGACCAAGATAAGCATAGCTATTCAGGTCGTGAATACTATCTCTGACAAGATCAGCAAGCTGAGGGATGACGAGTTATGGCCACAAACATGTGAGCTCATTCAAGGGTATGTAACTCTCCCTAAAACAATAAACAACACTTGACTTTCATATATTACCACACAAGCACCAATAGTAAAGTAATAGTTGCTCTATCTGTATTCTGCTTTCTTGATGTGTCATATTCTAAACTTCTAATTACATTAATTTGGATATTTTACTTGTGCAAAATCAATGCATACTCATATCTTTTTGGTATCTTCGTATATTGTCAGTGCCAATGAGGCATGCAATTTAAAGTGAGTAGTTTGCAGTTGGAGAAATAAGTTTCCCAGGGTTTCGTTCAGCGACCGAAATGTTTTAGTCATGGAATTCATGAAAGTTGTAAATCCCTTTGGCAAACCAAAATTTTGGCAAAACAGGAAACAGTTTATTCCATATCATATTCTCGTCACATGCCTAAATGAGTCATGCACGGTGAATTTTCTGTTGGGATACTGATTGCAGATGTAATTTATGTTTAAGGGTGTAGTCTTTAGGGAGTGGGCATGACCCTGACACAATAGATGTAAATAAAGTGTGTATTTGTATGATACTTATCATTTCATGGGTAGTTTTAAAATCCTAATCTAATTTGTCTACTCTACCAAGAAAAATTTGTAACTGTATGGAACTAGCTTGACTGCAGATAGACACCTAGTGGTCAACTAGACTGTTAGGATAACTTATCTCCTTGTGATTGTTTTGTCTTCAAAATATCGTCTGCCATTTGCTTAGTGTTGCTGTAGTTGGCTGGTTGCAATCATATTTCGTCTGATAATTACTGTTCTATTTTATTCTTAGCAATTTGGAAGTACATTCCAAGGTTCAAAATTTTATTCACAGTGGGTTGTGTGTAGTTAAGTTGGACCTATGCATCTTTATTGACACCCTGAAGTATTTGATTATTTGAATGTTGGCTTTGATATTTGCTATGGATCATTCCTCGACTGAAAAAGATACATACAATTTTTTTCAGGTTGATGCGGATGTGGAGGATTATGTTAGAATGCCATCAAATCCAATTGCATGTCATATCCCAAGCTAAAAACATAGACTCCATGATAAACGCTGCAAAGTTTGGTGAAGCTCATATGGACTTGATCAAGCGTCTCGAACTTCAGCTATTGGATTGGATTGCCTGTTTTAATGCATGGGTTAACGCTCAAAAGAGCTATGTTCATACTTTAAACGAGTGGCTGATGAAGGGAGTTATCTATGTACCTGAGGAAACTGATGATGGTGCCCCTCCTTTTTCTCCTGGACGATTAGGTGCACCACCGATTTTTGTCATATGTAATAATTGGGCAGCTGGTGTGGGGAGGATATCCGAGAAGGAAGTAGTCCAGGCAATGCAGGCCTTTGCATCCAATGTTCTCAACCTCTGGGAGCGGCACAGATCAAAGCAAAGGCAGGGTCTGATGGCTAATAAAGGTATGGACAGGGACCTTAGGGTGATGGAAAGGGATGAACAGTCCATGCGCAAGGCTCTGGAAGCACAAAACAAGAAGCTTGTGGTCATTTCTAATCAGAGCGGTGTATCCTTGTCTGCACAGGTGTTCAATGACGGGAGCCCCCGTGCCGAAATTGGTAGTTTGCAGTCAAGTTTGAAGAATATTTTTGAAGCAATGGAGAACTTCACCGCTGCCTCTGCAAATACTTACAAGGATCTCCATCTTCGTGCTGAAGAAGAGAAAGTTCGATTTGCCCAAGAGAGTGGCAGAGTTTCCTAGTTCCCCTCGGGGTTTTGCTGTTACTTGAGGACATGATTCTTTGTCAGTGCAAAGGAACTGAAACCCAGCGGTTCAGATCAGCACTGTAGCGTGCATGGCAGTGGCACAATTCTAGTGGCAGCTGATGCAAATTTACATGCAATCTGCTTCTCCCCACATTTGGGTTTCAGGACTGCTGGATAGGCCTGCGGCAGGCTCAGTAAAGTGGTTGTAGGATGGAGACTTGTTAGAACGTGTTCTTGAATTGAGAACAGCCCTCCATTCTCAGGACTGGATGATCAGCCATCTCATGCTGAAGCCATACCGGAGAAACACAATTTTGGAAATAGGTGTCACCAGACATATTGCTGGTAGGGGGAAGACAACTGAAATGGCAAGTGAGAAGAGGTACGTATGCATCTCAGCAGCACAATAGTGGTTTCCAGTTCATTGGAAAATCCCAGTAAATAGTTGGAAGATTTAAGCTGCATAAACTAAATGCCCGATCTAAGCATGGAGCAATAAGATGTTTGGATCATGAATCCAAGATTCATGAAGTCGTTTCCATCCATGTAAAATAGACAATAGTGATTGTGATGTCAGATTTGGGAAGTGTTGATACAAGAGAGTGATGCTGGCATGTCATTATTGTACAGACTGAGACAAGGCGATGTCGGATGAATCGAAGCTGATCCCTGATGCTGGGACACATCACATATGTGATGCTTACTCTGTAGAGTTGGACAGCAGCTTGGCACCGGGAAGTCTCTTGTGTGGTTTACCAGAGGCTGATGGGCTTGTAGGATATAGATGTGCTGATGACCCTCTCTGCTATCAGCTAACTGCTCGGACCATCATCAAAATTTTTGGTTCTGTTTATTTATACATATAATTCGTTTGTATCGCTGTACAGATGTTGGCTAACTCAAAACTTTTTTTTTTGTGTCATGTTTATTCTATTTTTCCCCTACTCAGCGTTTTTTTCTGGCTTTTTTGAGCTTTTTGTCAGTTCTTTTTTTCTCTGTATTCATTTGCATTGTCCATGACGGGCTAACCTGTTTTTTTTTTAATTTTAAAATTTAGTTACGTTAAATAAATTACCATCAGCACAATGTAATTTTAGCTAAGTATAATATAATTTTAACTATAAATTAACTTATTTTAGCTAAACCGAGCGATACAGTGTCTCTGATAGGTGTTTACGGGTGCAGCAACCCCCGCAGAAGCATTTTTCTGGTGAGATCTACGTCACCAGAGTGGTTGCGACAACTTCCCTTGTCCCTTCCTTTCGTCCTAACATTGGTGTAGTCACTGTAGTGTGTAGTTAGCACGGTGGTTACCACTGCTCAATGATGGAACTTGGACGGACATGTTCCAGTTCAAGGTATGGTTGGTACTTGGTACCTTTTGAATGGATGAAATCGCCAATCAGAACGGGAGAAGTGGAGCTGCCTAAAAATAAATAAATAGTAGTGGTTTTAAAAGAAAATGGACGATAAAAAAAGTGAGTGAGAAATGTGTGTATGAGATAAATATATGTGCGCGAGATGAAAATAAAAGACCGATAAAATACTAGAAACACACTCTTAACCCTAGCTAATTCATACATTTGTCTTGGATCATCGTCTTGATATGCATCAATTCATAATATATTCTTTTCATCAACTCCATAACACATGATGGTCTTTACTTGATTAACACATGATCATCTTGGGCATGTATCAACTCATGATGCATCTTCTTTAAGATGACCTTCAACACATGAAGTCTTCTTCTTAATAGCCTTCAACACATGAAGCTATCATCTTCTCGTATCTTGACTTGATGATCTTCAATACATGAAGTCATCACAAGCCATCCTCATTTGTAGAACCTACCTATTCACCTAACTCATGGAAAACGTTAGTTCACAAAATAATTGTCATCAATTACCAAACTTCACAATTAACACATAATGGAGGGACTAAATTCAACAATCTTTCCTTTTTGGTAATTCATGACAATCTCAACAAATAATGAGATATGAAAATTATTTTGCGATTATACAACTTGTACACAATAATTTGTATATTCTAAGATAAGTTTTAAACAAAGATTACTTATCCGGTTGTCATTAATCATTCGACCATTAACGCATAATGGAGAAGTTAGATGACAACCCGATTGCACATGAGTATATATGAACTACACAAGTTATATATACTCCACAATGTATTTCAAAATAAAGATCATGAATATGCAAATTAAAAGAAGTATGGATCAATACTCACGAAACTCCAAAACATAAAGAGAGAGCTCCCTCTAAATATGTGCATACAAGTGTATATAATAAAGACATATGCACATATTCATTTTGAACATTTGGTGGAGTTCAATCTATATTTTTAGATGTAAGAAATGCATTAATATATGAGAGAGTGATTTCGAATGCATATCTCTTTTGATTTTACCATTTCATCCAAATGAGACTAAGCATAAATAATACTCAAACAAACATATTAGTCTCATATATGCATTTGTCATTATCACCAAAACAATATAATGGTATTTGTTATTATCATTAAAATCTTATTATGATATTTGTCATTAACACCAAAACCAACTTAAACTGAACTTGATCTTTCAATCTCGCCCTTAACCAATTTAATCAGAGCTTGATCTTTCAAAAGTGCAAATAAAACCATAAGTATGATCTTTTAGGCCCAAATGAGCTCCACCTAAACCGATACTGGTGATGCATGTGAGGGCAAGGCTTATTAGAGCTTTAGCCTATAACTTTTTAATTTCGTCTTTTTTGATTTGTTTTGTTTTTTTATTCTTTTGTATTGTCTGTGATGATATAATTTTTTTATTTTTTAAATTTAGTTACACTAAAAAAGTTATTAATAACTATAGTATAAAAAAGCCTCTACGATATTAAATAAGCTAGATTCTCAAATTTTAAGTCCAAATAAGCATCACTAAGCTGTGCGGAAGCCCATAAAAATCACGTCAGATCAACTACGAATCTCTAGTATCTACATACGGAGTGGTAGTAATTAATCCCCACAGCTGCGCATAAAAATCACGTCAAATCATCATTGAATCTCTAGTATCTACATACGGAGTTGTGATTTAATGTTTTATGAGTTTTGGCTCTAATACGAAGACTCGTACGACTAAACTGAAAGTCAATAAACTATTTCTAAAAAACTATTTTAATAAGCTATTTTGAAATAGCAACAGAGAAGTTATCCTATTTATTTGTTCAAAGGAAGTTGTAAGTTAAAATAAGCTAAAAGAGTAGGCTCTAAGTCTCTATTTTGTTTTAATTTTTTTTACCAGAGAAAGATAAGTCCAGTGACAGACGCATGAGGTTATGAGCTTGCCATCGATCAGCCATCATCCCCGCAATGCAAGACGCCAAGACTACCAGTACTACTCCTAAGCTAGCACCGTACTACCACTTGGCTTGTCCTGTGAGATGGATCACAAGTCAACTAAGAAGGTATTCAACACACTCCAACCCCCTACTCGCAGCAGCTCGCTCTTGATTGGACGGATGGGCTAATAAATCGAACAGATTATCCCACATGGCCACCGATTAACCGCGGTAATAAAGTGGACCGGTACGTGTAGTAGGCAATTGGGAAGCTGCGTTACTGCGTAGAATCCTATTCGTGAGGGCCAGTTCTTTTCATTTTTTTTAGATATGATTTATAATTTTTAATTGAAATTAATATAATTTTTAGTTGAAATTAATAGTTTTTTACTTATGTTTTTAAGAGACAGCAAAGACGCTGGCACGAACGATGTATATCTCGATGGGTTTAAAAAATCATTTGAAGAAACAGCTTAAAAAACCATTTAAAGAAACCTCTTCGATTGTTCTGACTTCCAAAAAAATAAAAACTAAAAACCAAAAAAACCTCAAAAGAACGGGCCGGCCACATTTTCCCGGCCGGGCCGCTCGCAGCTAGCTTGCTTATTCCATCGCCCCCCCCAACCGCCACCACACACACCCCGCACCACGCACGCTTTCTCCAACCGAGAGAGTTCTCGGAGAGCACGCGACGGCGTAGCAGCAAGCCGGCCGGGCACGACGCTGCGGTAGAAGAGAGGCAGAGCGGCCATGCAAGGAGCGGAAGAGACGGTGAAGAGCAACAGCGCCGGCGGCAAGGGCGTGGAGCCGCCGTCCAGGTTCCGGCGTGTGTGCGTCTTCTGCGGGAGCAGCTCGGGCAAGCGGAGCAGCTACCGGGACGCCGCCGTCGAGCTCGGCAAGGAGCTGGTGATTACAACATACCGATTTTACTACTCGTTTGCGTGCATGCACGCACGCTCGTGTGGTGGATTGACATGCGCATGCATGCACGCACGCAGCTGCGTGTGCTGTGCATGCATGTTGATTTGTTCGTTAATTACTTGTGCTGTTTGATTGGTGCATGTGTGGATCATATGGTAGGTGGCGAGGAAGGTGGATTTGGTGTACGGAGGGGGCAGCCTGGGGCTCATGGGGGACGTCTCCGAGGCCGTGCACCAGGGCGGCGGCCACGTCATTGGGTACGCCCGTTTCATCTCGCGGCCCTTTTTTTTCTCGTCGAAGAAGTTGCTCATGGCGGCTGTTGCATTGCTTCCCTTGCTGCAGCGTCATACCTACCACTCTCATGGGCAAGGAGGTAAGTAGTAGTAAGAACCACAGGAGGTAACTGTCCACGAGCATGCAGTTTCTTTCGAGTAATTCATGCGCGCGCCTGTGCCGGAGCAGATCACCGGGGAGACGGTGGGCGAGGTGCGCGCCGTGGCGAGCATGCACGAGCGCAAGGCCGAGATGGCGCGCAACTCCGACGCCTTCATCGCGCTACCAGGTAGGCACGCGCACGCCACTCGCCGTTCCATCGCGCGTGTCCGTGCGATTCGGTTGACTTTCTTCGCGCGCGTACGTAGGCGGGTACGGGACCCTGGACGAGCTGCTGGAGGTGATCGCGTGGGCCCAGCTTGGCATCCACTGCAAACCAGTAATTAAGGACTCGTTAATCGATCGATCGATCTCATCCTGGCCACTAATATATATAATTAACAAGTGCTAAACAAACAGCTTGTTATTCGTGCGTGCCGCAGGTGGGGTTGCTTAACGTGGACGGGTACTACAACTTTCTGCTGGCCTTCATCGACAGGGCGGTGGACGACGGCTTCGTCAAGCCGGGGCAGCGCCACATCTTCGTCTGCGCCTCGGACGCCGGGGACCTCGTCCAAAAGCTCGAGGTAAAAAATACTATCAGTAGCAGCGATCTAGTATAGTACCCTTGCCTGGCTGCCGTCTCGGAGATGCAGGCTATATTCTTTTCGACCACGATTGACTGATAGCTAATGTTAGTAGTTTATAGCTTTTTATTTTAATATTAATATTTATATAAATAAATCAAATATTGGTAAACTATTTTAAAAAATAGCAATAAAAAAATAGGACCACGTTGTTATAATAAGTAGAGCTTGTGGACTAGGTCGATGGCATGTTCACGCACGCACTGCTCGAACATCCTGACCTGACTGCTCTGTTGTCTGGTCAGTGTCACGCTCGTACGCGCTGCACTGCTCCCTCCCTGTGCACAACGGCATCGATTTCTTCTAAGTTCCGAACTCCTACTCTCACTCCTTGGCTTGTACATGTCGAATTGAAAGTTTTGAAACTTTCTCCATCGGTTGCTTACGGACCGATCCTTATTACTGTTCAGTCATCGAAGTAATACAGTAAATTTGATAACGTTTTGGGCTTTTTTTTTCAGCCCCTAAAAACTGTTTTCCGTTTTTTTATAGCAACTAGTTTTTAAGTGATGTATTTTTTTAAGATGGAATCTATTAGTTAATTGTATTACACACTGTAACGATTTTATTTATATCAACTAAAATCGCATACGTGTTTCTGTTATTCCGTACCCTCTCACGAAAAATCCAAAAAATCATAAACCATAGTTAAAAGGCATATACCGAAATAAAAAAGAACAGACCTAATAATGGTGCGGGCTTTAATTTGTTTGAGCTAACAGATAAGTTAATCAATTAAGCAGTGCGATTACTGGTGCGGTTCGCTGTAATTAATTGTCTGCCGGTACTTCACCTGAACTGTTCCAAGTGTATATATGCCTAATTTGCTCGCGCGTGCAGGAGTATGTGCCGGTGCAGGACGAGGACCCCGCGACGCCGAAGCTGCCGTGGGAGATCGAGCAGGTCGGGTACAACTCGTCGCTCCAGGCCGAGATCGCTCGTTAGTTAGTTGCACGCTTGTTATTAGTAACATGCAAGCTAGCCTGCCCATCGGTCGATCTATGTACAGTGTGCACCAGGATGATTAGCTAGCTGAACTGTCTGTGCTAGTTAGTTAATCCTGATGAAGCGTCGCATGCCCGTTGATGTACTGGAACAGTGGTAGTAAATTAGTAATGTACTTACCGAAATTGCCAATCGGAACTTCTATTTGGAGGATCTCTTTTTCGCCCATAGATGCATACCACGGAAGAAAGTGTTATATATAGAACGGGACCTCACGCGCGTGTGGCTTTTCTTATCCACCGTTTGATCTAAGACGATGATCTTGATCAACGGCGGGATCTCTTCCGCATACCACACGCCACATTCACCGCCAACTACGTTTTGAAATTCGTACGTATCCATATCCTACTAGTATTTAACTATGTATTCATCGTTTTCTAAAATAACTTCCTCTCTCCTCTTTCCCGACTCCGGCGACGGCGCGGCCGGACCTCGTCTGTTTCAGCTAGGATGATTTGTGACTTATTTGTTATGCTCGAGGAGCTACGAACGAGCGTGTCTACAAAAAGGAAGAAAAAAGAACTAGGAACGAGATGTACGCACGCACGTACCGATGGAATATGTGAATGAAGCACGTGTTGACAGGTAGATAGGGATACACGTACAAAACGGCCCCGGCCCCATCGATCCGTACGTACTAGAGGTGGCAATGGATATCCGAAATCTGACTATCCGATGTATTTTACTCGATAAGAAGATAGGTATGAAAAGATATCTTCACCCGCGGGTATACTGATGGGCAAAAATCTCTACCCATCGGATAGAGCGGGTACGGATACGGATGTATATTATCCGTACCCGTATACCCGTGGGTAAAATATACCCACATACCATATCAATGAAGCATACATGCATGATGTATACAAATATATAGCGTGCAACAATACAGATAATGCATCATCCACATTTAATTTTGGTGCTGGCTGCTGGTATAGACTTGGTAATATGTCTGTGCTTTTGATTTAGGCAAAAACTTCTGTCATATTTTATTTAATCTATCGGGTATAAATATCTGTACGGGTGCGGATACAGGTAAGTTTTTATACTCGTGTGCGGTACGGGTATCATAGCGGATAGAGTTATATCTATCAGGTACGAATATGAAATAGCTATACTCGTCGGGTGATGCACCCTTTGTACGTACACCTTGAAAAAGAGCGCCAATTATTCGCACGTCGGTACGTGCAGAGTCGAAAGCGGCGAACGGCCGGGGGGCGCGCGCGTACGTACTGCAGGCTTATCCTCCAGTTCGGTCGTTATGTGATGTGAGGGTACGTACGTGCGTACTCGCTGCGGGCCGCGTCCCGGAGCCGGATCGCCCTAGGCGCAGCAATGAGCAAGTTCCGATGCCATGGGGTGCAGCTTTTCTTGGGGCTACAGTTTCCCTTCAATTCTGCAGGCTCCTCCCTGTCTTCACTGCAGGATGCAGGCAGGGTTTCTGTGTCAATTTTTTTTAGTTTTGGTTTATGATTTTTAACTATAATTTATAATTTTTAAATTATTTATGAGAACGTATGAAGTAACAGAAACTCATGTGTGATTTTAATCGACATAAATGAAGTTACTACAATGTGTACTACCAATGGCGAAGCCAAGAATAAAATTGAGGGTGGGCTAAATCATTTGTAAGACTAAACGAAATTAACACAAATATAGCCTTTTACTCTTATGAAATTTCAAATTCATACATAAATTATACAATTAGAGGCAAACAACGAAAAATAAAGAAATACAAAGTAAGTACCTCGACAACAGAAAGCGCATACCTAAAAATATATAATTATTCTGTCATGAGTACGGAATAGCGATAAGTCACATGTGTATGAAACATATCAAAATTAGTGATATAATAAAAAAATTATGAATGACAACGAATATTTAGATTATATCAAAATACCACAAAGCTTCTTTGGTTGAGTTATACTCGCATCGGTTGGATAAGAACTACTTGAATTATATCAAAGTTCGTTTTTCCATTATAGTAAAATCTATGAAAAATTATTCAATTCTAAGAATGAGCTCACCTGACAATTTAACTATCGCGCTTGTGCCCTTATAATCGGCCCTTGTATGGCTTGAGATTAAGAAGTAATGTTTGTATTCATAGAGGTGATGTCCTTATCATCAACCGCTTAGACTGCAAGTTAGCATCAGGTTAGATTGTCGGCTTACATCCGATTAGACTATCCTTGTGCGAATCAACCGCTTAGACTGCAAGTTAGCACCAGGTTAGATTGTCGGTTTACATCCGATTAGACTGTCCTTGTGCGATTTTATGCTATTTTGCTGTTTTAGGTGGTTGCTTGGTTGTAGGTTATGGGATCTGATCTTCGTAACTCTAGCTCTGGAGTAAAAGATTTATATTATTTAGGGAAAATTTTGAAAATACATCATTCACCCCCTCTATTGCCATTGCTGGTTATACATTGTACATCCTCTCCTCTTGCCCCTAGCTCAGTAAGGGTAGCCGCATTTTAGCGTCTGCAGCGTCGCGGTGGTGAGTAGTTTTCTCAGAGTTTGTACTTTGTAACATTAGCATCCTTGAACATAGTTCATGGGAATATGTTTGTTCGAATTGTTCACACATATGGTCTTGTGCCCATTTTTTTGAATTTAGCTATCATACATCTATTTTTGCGACTAACAATATAGTTGTCGTGACTACGATGAACAATATAGTTGCGACTAACACGTGTCACGTTCTCGAAGTTGTGTGGTCGAGAATAGAGTTAGATTTAGTATTATAGTGATCTGAGAATCAGATTTAATATTAACGTGGTGCAGGATACTAGAAATAACCAAAATTCAGTGAGGTGCCACTGCGCGACACACAGGCAGCAAGCGCCCCGGTGCTCGATCCGTGGATGACACGGCATCCAGTCCAGCTGCGCATTTTCCAAGTGCAGATTCTCCGTGGTCGATTCGAGCCCCCGTCCGGCGATCAAGACCATGCAACGAGCAGCGAACGGTGGTGATCTCTCGACGAAGCCGGCATTGACCGCGCGGCGGCAATGGAGAGCGCACGGGCCAACCGCACCGCCCACCTCGCCGCACGCTGCCCCACTCCTCTCCTCTGCCTCCGCGCCAATGCGCCTCCCCACATTTAAACGGACAAACCAAACGAATCCAAACACCGCACAGTAGCAGCCCACACTCACTCACTACCTGCTAGTAGCTACTAGCTAAGCTCGCTCACCATGGCGATGGCGTCGCCCTCCCTCTTCGTCCTCCTCTGCGTCGCCGCGCTCTCGCCGGCGGCGGGGGCGGCGCGGTTCGCCTGCAACGCCACGGCGCCGCGCGCGTCCACGTGCCAGGCGCTGGTGGCCTACGCGCCGCCCAACGCGACCACGCTCGCCGCCGTGCGCTCGCTCTTCCAGCTCCGCTCCCACCGCGCGCTGCTCGCCGCCAACGGCCTCTCGATCTCCACGCCGCCCTCCGCGCAGGCGCCCTCGCCGCTCCGCATCCGCCTCCCCTGCCTCTGCTCCGGCGGCGCCGGCGCCACCTTCCAGCGCCCCACCTACCGTATCCGCGCCGGGGACACCCTCGACGCCATCGCGCGCGGCGTCTTCGCGGGGCTCGTCACCTACCGGGACATCGCCGCCGCCAACAACGTGTTCGACCCCAACAAGGTAGCAGTGGGTCAGGAGCTCTGGATCCCCGTGCCCTGCAGCTGCGACCCCGTGGGCGGCGAGCCGGTGGTGCACTACACGTACGTCGTCCCGCCCGGGAGTTCCGTGGCCAGCATCGCGCAGGACTTCGGCACGACGGAGGCGACGGTTCTTGCGCTGAACCGGATGCCCGACGCCAAGAGCCTTCTCGCTGGGCAGGTTCTTGATGTGCCGCTCCGAGGTGGGACAAAAAAAAAGTTCTTTTTTTATTTTTGATATTGCTTCCAAAATGGCTCGTGACCTTTTGGCAATGCATTTTTTGCTTGTACTTTTGTGGAGTTCCTTTGTGATTCAGTAAACCGTTAAGCTCCGTTTGAGCCTAATGGTATACATATATGTGCAGCTTGCTCTTCTGCCATTAGCGATACAGCCATAGACCGCAACCTTCGTGTTCCAAATGGAAGCTACATCCTCACCGCCAACAACTGCATTATGTGTGGCTGCAGCTCCTCCTCCACTTGGCAGTGAGTGCTTATTCTCATATACATATGCTGTTGAAACATCAGTCGATGTAACCTCGCAATGCTCCAAAATCTTCAGGCTGGACTGTCAACCAATGCAAGGAGTAAGTTCATCCTTCTGCCCTACTGCGAAATGCGGAGATTTGTTCCTGGGGAACACGACCACCTCCTCCGCCTCATCCTGCGAGAGCACTGTGTGCTCGTACGCTGGGTACACCAACAGCACATCTTTCACCATCCTCGCCAATCTTACCACCAGCTCCGTGTGCAATGGCGAGTATATATGGCGTCGGTTGTTACCAATATCTGTTCATGCGCGTGTGTGCAATGGCCTTGCTTGTCATTGACCCCTTGTTGCTTGTAACTGGCAGCTGCTGGGATGTCTCCAACCGCGCAGCCGGCTCATTCTTCGGCGTTTAGGTTGGAATCGACGTGGTTGAGATGGACAGAGCTGATTGTTTGTCTTCACGGCGCTTTGTTGTTGTCCAGGCTTTCTGCATCATGATTGGGTAGCATTCGCACTCTTACTTTCGTAGTTTCTGGACTTCTAATTCGTAGTTCTATGCTTTTGAGCGATCTGGGCAGTGCCTGTGTGGCTTTAATTTGTAGTTGGTTGGATGTACGAGTGCAGACACGAGGGGAACACTTCTTTTGTGTTAGAAGGTAGATCAGGGCGCATTTGTACTGTCAAAACTTTTGCAAAGGTATTTCTGTGTTTTTGGTTTTAGCCTTTCGTTCTAGAGAGGATCAAATTTGGTGTTGCCTGAGATGTATGGGTTTTTATAGTCTACTGCATCATCATACTGTAATTTTGTGGTAGCCTTGGTTTGTTGACCAACCAATACTAAACAGGAACAGCATGTATCAACTTTATGATTTGCTCTGGAAGAAGTAACACAGAGGGGTGCTGTTTTGGGCCCTTTGGCTTGCAGAATGGCCCAACAAATATATAGCAGTTTTTCACATTACATGTCTGAAACTCTGAATACATGTGGTCTGCATCTTCTTCTATTGAAAGTTAGTAGTGGGGCATTTCTATCGTGGGCTTCTGCTAATGATTTTGGCTTAGTGATTGAAAGAAGTAGTTTTTAGAAGTGGATAAATGATGTAAAAACTGAGAAAAAGACGTCTACGGGATGGAAGCGAAAGGAATAGAGTATGCGATGCGTCTATAATCCATGACTTATCTTCGGAACAAGAAAAATAAAAAAACCGTTTTCAAAAAATTAGATATTTATATTATTTTTTGGTTTTTAAAATAAAAATTAGAAGCAGAAATTAATATAAAAAACACCGAGGTCTCATTTCAGGGATATACTACTAACGTCCGAAAACCCGGGCGTCCCCTAGCGAAACCGCCACTGTCTCTCTTCCCTCCTGCCTGCCTCCTCCCGTGCTCGGCATCATCAATTTGTCACGGCCGCGTGGCCCGCGCCCTCCCCGCAACCTCGCCGCCCCACCCGCTCCCGCGCGCCGCTGAAACCCTGATCGCTCCGCTCTGGTGCTTTGATCCGACGCGGCGCGGCGGTTGAACCCCCGATGGAATTCGCCGCCGGGACGGGGGCCGCGCGGCAGCCCCTCGCGCCGCTGGCCGCCGGCCTTCCTCCCAGCCGCAACCGGCCAGCGAGCGGAGGAACCGGCTGGGCCCGTCGCGCCACCGCACCGAGGCTCTCGCTCTCTCCCAGCACAATACGAGCGGCCTCTGCCGCGCGCGGCCACTTCCTTCCCAGGCACCTCGTTCGCTCGGGCGGTGGCGGCGATGGGGAATTCCATGGCGAGGACGCTGCGAGCGACCAGTCGTTTCCGACGCGTGCGGCTCCCTCGGGTGACGCGAAGGATGCTACTGCTGCGCAGTAAGTCCGTAACCATGTGTGCTTGTCGTTCTAGCGATTCAGAGGTAGTTTTTGTGTGCCTCGCCTATGGCGACTCATCGAGTGCAGCGTGTTTTGTGTCTGTTGCGTTCTACTTCTCAGCAGTTTAGTTGGGGGTCATCCTGGAGGAGTTAGGAAGGAGCTCGTGAAACTGGCTTTACCGGCCATATTTGGGCAAGCAATCGATCCTCTTGCGCAGTTACTGGAGACTGCATATATTGGTCGTTTAGGTAAATGTCGCATCTGTGTCGTTTAGAAATAGATTTATTTTCTTCAGGTGAATTCAATAGCAGCAGTGAAGTATCTGAAAAAAAAAATGCAGCGCGCTCTCGAATTTTGCTTTTGTTTGTCTGAACCCTGAATCTGGTAGGTCCCGTGGAGCTGGCTTCAGCTGCCGTTGGTGTGTCAGTCTTCAACATTATATCAAAGCTTTTCAACATACCGCTCTTAAGCGTCACAACCTCATTTGTAGCTGAAGATGTTTCAAGGCATGATTCTTCAGGTACTAGATGGCTACTGATTCCTATGTGCTTTACAGCTCAAGAAGCGTATAGCATCTTAGAATTTGCGAGCTGACTCTCTCTGGCTGATACGCAGAAGGAAATATATATAGCGAAACTGGAGAGAGGAAGAGGCTTCCCTCCATATCTTCTGCTTTACTTTTGGCAGCTGCAATTGGTGTCATTGAAGCCTCGGCTTTGATTCTGGGGTCTGGAATACTTCTCAACATTATGGGTGTCTCACATGTATGTCCAAATGTCATATTGGTGTATTGATGCTATCGCAAATGTCATGCAAAGTAGGAATAATAACTCTAATATCCTTCATTCCTTTTGTTAGGTACACTTACCAGTTACCAGGAAATTGTTTAGATAAAACATAAGTATAATACTTCAATTATGAAGTTGCTTCCGAATACCAGAATATGGGTTGCAATGAAAAAGTGACGAGTCATTGGATATGTTTCAGTTTTACTGTCTTTTGTAACCTAATATTGGTTAGGATACAGAAATAGTTGACCCCAACACTTGTGATATTAAACATGATTGGTAACCACGCCTGCCATGTGGTTCAATACTTGTGATGTTATACCACCTTTAATTTCCTTTCCTTTTTTCTTTGTGACTAACAAATTCAAAACGCAATTTGATATGGAGAAGTATTTTATTTCTTTGTGACTTACAATTTCAAAACACACTTTGATATGGAGAAGTATTTTATTGCACCCTAAACACTCTTCCACTAGAACCTTGATGCAGTCTTCTTTATTTTTTATTTGGGCAGGCATCAACTATGCGTAATCCTGCAAGGTTATTTCTTTCTTTAAGGGCACTTGGTGCACCTGCTGTTGTAGTTTCTTTGGCTATTCAAGGTGTCTTTCGTGGATTAAAAGATACAAAGACGCCTCTACTTTACAGTGGTAAGTCTTGGCACCTCTTAAATGCATTGTTTTGTATCACTTCTAGATTGATCGGGTTATTGATTGTGTTGATGATCCATATTATGCCATGTATTTATGTTCTATTGTTACTTTTATCTTCTGCTTGGACTTCAAATATATTGGATTGTGATTTTATCCCTTTGTCAGGACACCTGATAAAGTTGTCAGTATTAATTTTTCTCTTGATGTCATATGCCACTTGAAGATCAAAGCTAACAACTCATTAGAATAGACTTGTTGGTATGATATTACCAACTTGAGCTTAGATACCTGAGTTTCAGTACGCTGTAAATTATTGCAAGGATTTCCTGAATTATTTGTTACTAAGCGGCGCAATTGCTTTTTTTATAGAACTGCATGTAATTTTATGTTTTCTACACCAGAATTCGAAAGGGGCCTGAGTTTTATGTGCTTCACTGAAAGCACACAGAATCTCAGCATCTTTCCATGTGACGTGCTGCCTACCTGCTATTTGTTTTTGTTCCTTGATCTATTAGTGAATTGCTGTATAGTGGCTGAATGTCGTAATTAATCTTCAGGTTTGGGCAACATCTCAGCTGCGGTTCTACTTCCCTTTTTCGTGTATTCCCTGAACCTTGGATTAAATGGAGCTGCACTTGCAACTATTGCTTCACAGTACGTCTTGCAATGGATTCTATTCAGACAATTCCATTGATATGCAGGCAGAATCACACAATACACAGACCACAATAATTTTCAAAGTTATGCGGATACTAGCATTAAATGGGCTAAATAGATGAAAAATATAGCTCAAAATCTATTCATTTGTTGCTGGGTTTAAGGGATTCTCATTTTGTTAGGATCCCAATTGTTTATTAATCAAAACAAGAAACAAAAGGATGATCCGATTATCCATCAATGATCAATGTGCTCAGCAATACTATTTTAGTATAATTGCTGAAGCAATGTGCACACTTCCTTTTTTTATACTACTTTTTTCTTACTACATTTTTTGTAATCTTGAGATGTCCAGGTATCTTGGTATGTTTCTGCTTCTCTGGTCTTTAAGTAAAAGAGCAGTTCTACTGCCACCAAAAATTGAAGACCTAGACTTTGTTGGGTACATAAAATCTGGTGAGTTGTAAGTGGATATTAACTTGCGCAAATTTTGATGCTTTCAAGTTATGGTTTTGGTTCACATATGTTGTGAATACTGGAGTTCTTGAGCATATTGGCTTTTAGTGAGACATAGATGTGCAGCATGTGCTAACTGGTTTAACAGCTTCTTTGACCCACCCAAAGCCTCAGACTTTCCCTTCAAGATACAACTAGCTGAATGCCCGTGCGTTGCTACGGATTTTTAAAAAATTTAGAACATATTTGTATGCATATTCTAAAAATTTTTACCATCCGTTAGTTTTAGAACATATAGTATGATAAAATTTTAAAATCCGATGGACGGAGCGCAGCGCAAGGTTATTAAGTCGTAAAGTCGAGTCGAGTCGTGATGCTACCGACTTGGAGATTAGTCGGGACTAATCCCGACTAGTCGTCGACTACTCTACTACTACTTGCTTGTTGCTTCTACTACTAATTGCCTTCTACCATTGGGTTCCCTCACCCGGCGGCGTCGTGGGGAGTAGGGGAGCCGAGTTTTGATTGCATCTGTATGTCCTCTTCCCCTCTCTTGTAATATATGTCCTCTCCCGACGGCGTCACTGACACTAGGCCAATTAGACATTTGACTCACATCGGGCGATTAGTCGTGGCTAGTCGCAGACTAGTCGGCAAGTCGAACGACTAGCGCAGCTAGTCGAGTCGACGGCACTAGTTGGTGCTTGTGTGCCGACTTGTCGACTAATCGACGATTAGTCGCGACTAGTCGCGCGACTTAATAACAGAGGCGCAGCGGAGGGAGGGGAGGAGCGACGGACGGAGCGGCGGCGGAGGAGGGAGGGGAGGAGCGATGGGATTCGGTGGGGGAGGAGGTGCACGGCATAGGCGAGGGCGGAGCGGGGAGGAGCGGGGAGACGCGAGAACAGGGAGAACATTCGCCAGTCTTTTGAGGCCACATATCTTTATTTTCTTCAGGTGAATTCAATAGCAGCAGTGAAGTATCTGAAAAAAATGCAGCGCGCTCTCGAATTTTGCTTTTGTTTGTCTGAACCCTGAATCTGGTAGGTCCCGTGGAGCTGGCTTCAGCTGCCGTTGTGTGTCAGTCTTCAACATTATATCAAAGCTTTTCAACATACCGCTCTTAAGCGTCACAACCTCATTTGTAGCTGAAGATGTTTCAAGGCATGATTCTTCAGGTACTAGATGGCTACTGATTCCTATGTGCTTTACAGCTCAAGAAGCGTATAGCATCTTAGAATTTGCGAGCTGACTCTCTCTGGCTGATACGCAGAAGGAAATATATATAGCGAAACTGGAGAGAGGAAGAGGCTTCCCTCCATATCTTCTGCTTTACTTTTGGCAGCTGCAATTGGTGTCATTGAAGCCTCGGCTTTGATTCTGGGGTCTGGAATACTTCTCAACATTATGGGTGTCTCACATGTATGTCCAAATGTCATATTGGTGTATTGATGCTATCGCAAATGTCATGCAAAGTAGGAATAATAACTCTAATATCCTTCATTCCTTTTGTTAGGTACACTTACCAGTTACCAGGAAATTGTTTAGATAAAACATAAGTATAATACTTCAATTATGAAGTTGCTTCCGAATACCAGAATATGGGTTGCAATGAAAAAGTGACGAGTCATTGGATATGTTTCAGTTTTACTGTCTTTTGTAACCTAATATTGGTTAGGATACAGAAATAGTTGACCCCAACACTTGTGATATTAAACATGATTGGTAACCACGCCTGCCATGTGGTTCAATACTTGTGATGTTATACCACCTTTAATTTCCTTTCCTTTTTTCTTTGTGACTAACAAATTCAAAACGCAATTTGATATGGAGAAGTATTTTATTTCTTTGTGACTTACAATTTCAAAACACACTTTGATATGGAGAAGTATTTTATTGCACCCTAAACACTCTTCCACTAGAACCTTGATGCAGTCTTCTTTATTTTTTATTTGGGCAGGCATCAACTATGCGTAATCCTGCAAGGTTATTTCTTTCTTTAAGGGCACTTGGTGCACCTGCTGTTGTAGTTTCTTTGGCTATTCAAGGTGTCTTTCGTGGATTAAAGATACAAAGACGCCTCTACTTTACAGTGGTAAGTCTTGGCACCTCTTAAATGCATTGTTTTGTATCACTTCTAGATTGATCGGGTTATTGATTGTGTTGATGATCCATATTATGCCATGTATTTATGTTCTATTGTTACTTTTATCTTCTGCTTGGACTTCAAATATATTGGATTGTGATTTTATCCCTTTGTCAGGACACCTGATAAAGTTGTCAGTATTAATTTTTCTCTTGATGTCATATGCCACTTGAAGATCAAAGCTAACAACTCATTAGAATAGACTTGTTGGTATGATATTACCAACTTGAGCTTAGATACCTGAGTTTCAGTACGCTGTAAATTATTGCAAGGATTTCCTGAATTATTTGTTACTAAGCGCAATTGCTTTTTATAGAACTGCATGTAATTTTATGTTTTCTACACCAGAATTCGAAGGGGCCTGAGTTTTATGTGCTTCACTGAAAGCACACAGAATCTCAGCATCTTTCCATGTGACGTGCTGCCTACCTGCTATTTGTTTTTGTTCCTTGATCTATTAGTGAATTGCTGTATAGTGGCTGAATGTCGTAATTAATCTTCAGGTTTGGGCAACATCTCAGCTGCGGTTCTACTTCCTTTTCGTATTCCCTGAACCTTGGATTAAATGGAGCTGCACTTGCAACTATTGCTTCACAGACGCTTGCAATGGATTCTATTCAGACAATTCCATTGATATGCAGGCAGAATCACACAATACACAGACCACAATAATTTTCAAAGTTATGCGGATACTAGCATTAAATGGGCTAAATAGATGAAAAATATAGCTCAAAATCTATTCATTTGTTGCTGGGTTTAAGGGATTCTCATTTTGTTAGGATCCCAATTGTTTATTAATCAAAACAAGAAACAAAAGGATGATCCGATTATCCATCAATGATCAATGTGCTCAGCAATACTATTTTAGTATAATTGCTGAAGCAATGTGCACACTTCCTTTTTTTATACTACTTTTTTCTTACTACATTTTTTGTAATCTTGAGATGTCCAGGTATCTTGGTATGTTTCTGCTTCTCTGGTCTTTAAGTAAAAGAGCAGTTCTACTGCCACCAAAAATTGAAGACCTAGACTTTGTTGGGTACATAAAATCTGGTGAGTTGTAAGTGGATATTAACTTGCGCAAATTTTGATGCTTTCAAGTTATGGTTTTGGTTCACATATGTTGTGAATACTGGAGTTCTTGAGCATATTGGCTTTTAGTGAGACATAGATGTGCAGCATGTGCTAACTGGTTTAACAGCTTCTTTGACCCACCCAAAGCCTCAGACTTTCCTTCAAGATACAACTAGCTGAATGCCCTGCGTTGCTACGGATTTTAAAAATTTAGAACATATTTGTATGCATATTCTAAAAATTTTTACCATCCGTTAGTTTTAGAACATATAGTATGATAAAATTTTAAAATCCGATGGACGGAGCGCAGCAAGGTTATTAAGTCGTAAAGTCGAGTCGAGTCGTGATGCTACCGACTTGGAGATTAGTCGGACTAATCCCGACTAGTCGTCGACTACTCTACTACTACTTGCTTGTTGCTTCTACTACTAATTGCCTTCTACCATTGGGTTCCCTCACCCGGCGCGTGGGGAGTAGGGGAGCCAGTTTTGATTGCATCTCGATGTCCTCTTCCCCTCTTGTAATATATGTCCTCTCCGACGCGCCACCGACACTAGGCCAATTAGACATTTGACTCACACTGGCTGATTAGTCGTGGCTAGTCGCAGACTAGTCGGCAAGTCGAACGACTAGCGCAGCTAGTCGAGTCGACGGCACTAGTTGGTGCTTGTGCCGACTTGTCGACTAATCGACGATTAGTCGCGACTAGTCGCGCGACTTAATAATGAGGCGCAGGAGGGAGGGAGGAGCGACTGACGAGCGGCGGAGGAGGAGGAGGAGCGATGGGATCGGTGGGGAGGAGGTGCACGGCATAGGCGAGGCGGAGCGGGGAGAGCAGGGAGACGCGGAGAACAGGGGAGAACATTCGGCGCAGGTCTTTTGAGGCCACATATCAGCGCTGTCTTTTGTGAGAAGAGGTGGGAGAGGCCGGACCAACCACCAACTCCTCCTTTTATAATAGTAAAGATAAGGACTCAAAACTTAGCATTTACTTTGCAAGCTGCAACTCTAATATTTGTGACGTGATTGGCCTGGCAATATTTGTAATGTGATTCTTCCCTCTGAATATGAGGATGAACTCTTTTCAAACTTTTTTAGGTGGCTTGCTGTTAGGGAGAACTCTTTCAGTTCTGATTACAATGACCCTTGGAACTGCGATGGCTGCTCGGCAAGGCACACTAGCTATGGCTGCTCATCAAATATGCCTGCAAGTATGGCTGGCGGTATCATTAATTTCGGATGCATTAGCTGTTTCTGCCCAGGTGCCACTCTTTTTAGATACGTAGTTTTTTTTGTTAACACTACCTATTTCCATAATCATCATGATTGCTTCTCAGTTCACTATGTTTTCCCCAAACTTGAGAAACTTATCTCTTTCCCAATGAAAATTGGAACATGATGTCATGGGATTTGAAGTTCTGAACTGATGGATGCAAGAGTTAAGTCATGTTTGGAGTGGCTTAAGTGTGAGCTTAGATATGCTACAGGCTTAAGCCCTGCCAAACAAGCTGTTTTTGGTTTGGTCTTTTATGTAAAGCTTGGGATGGTCGAATTAACCTCCTGGTTTATGCACAATTCCAGTCCCTGTTGAACAGGACCTGACTGCATTCAACTTATTTTGTACTTGCTTGATTTCAGGCGTTGATTGCGAGTTCATTTGCTAAACTTGACTACGAAAAGGTGAAGGAGGTCACATACTATGTATTAAAGGTCATAACCTTTACTAAATTGCTATGCCGCTAATTTGTATAGGCGGAAAATAACATTGAGCATGTTCCAAAGCAACTTACAAATGATTTTCTCTTCCAGACAGGAGTATGTGTTGGCATAGCTTTAGCACTTCTTCTGTTTGCCTCTTTTGGTAAACTTGCAGAACTATTCTCCAAAGATCCTATGGTTATACAAATTGTGGGGAGCGGTGTTTTGGTATGTGCCTTTTGTTTTATCATACTAATATAAGACAAGATATTTCTTGTCTCTGTCAACACTATCTTTACTCATTTCTGTTTTTTCCTCTTTAAGTTTGTTAGTGCCAGCCAGCCAATCAATGCCCTTGCTTTTATTTTTGATGGACTTCATTTTGGTGTCTCAGACTTCTCATATTCGGCTTCCTCCATGGTATGTACATAAAGAATCTTTGTTATTTTGATATTGCAACAGCTGCTGTATTTTCAGTTTGCCAGCGTTTTCTTTCCTTTCTGCAGTGATTTATTAATGTTTTTTTTGGTATCTGCAGATGGTAGTTGGGGCACTATCCTCTTTATTTATGCTATTTGCTCCACAAGTTTTTGGCCTTCCTGGGGTTTGGACTGGCCTGGCTCTTTTCATGAGTTTGCGTATGACTGCAGGATTTTTGAGGTAATATTTTCTTTATTGAATTCTTCCACATGATTTGCTGAAAAATAGTGTATTATTGGACATAAACCCACTTGTCAGATAAATTTTCTTTTCTTTGAGGAGTATGGTTGTAATAATTAGCGAAGTTTAGCTTCTGTTGAAAGTAGAAATATGCCACATACAGAAACGTTTTGTTGAGTCTTCTCACCAACCTTTTAGAAGAGTACAAACCTGCAATTCTGATTTTCTTAAGAATATTGTTTTCATAGATTGATTGTCTTCTGTGTCACTCATATACTCTCAAGCATATAATGGATGTCAACAACCATCGATTAATTTGTGTGATGCTTTGCTACAAAATTGCATTTGATTTACCTGTAATGTTTGCCTCATTTACTTTACAGATTGGGTTGGAGAGCAGGGCCTTGGTGGTTTTTGCACCAGAAAGAACCAAAATGCAAGTTAGTGAAAAAAATATCTTCTCGGTTGTACTACACTACTACTGCTTATCGTTGATTCGTGTTAAGAATAATGGATTCATTGATTACCACTATTTAATACCCATGCTGTAGTGCGTTGTATGAAATTGACTTATGTTCTTGTTCTAGGCAAATTGCTAATTATTTAACTATTTGAACCAACCCACATTTTGACTTTTATTTTTACTATGATCCATTGATTTATAGTTTAATTTGAGCTCATGCTAATATCATCTTCCATGTGGGACATATACAATGGTGATCATTTTGTTGTTAAACAATAACCCATATCTTTCTTGCGAAAAGAAAACATCTTTTTAAATAAAAAAGTAAGTCTTCAACCTATCACAGATTATACTTAGCATATTTTGTAGTGAATAGCAACAGTAATACATTTATGAAGGTGCCAAACACTTTTATGCAGGCTATACTCGAGATCATGTTGATGTCAGGAGCTGCCAAAGGGCAAGATAGGATGGAGAAGGGATGTGATAAAAGGTGCATTGTATTCAACAAACCAAGTCAAAATTCGTGTTTTTAGCACTATGTTGACTTCTTTGTATGCTTTGAACCATTAGATAGATTTGGTAGATTTAGAACTTAAAGATCAAGAGTAAAGATAAATCAGACGAAGTTTGCGTGTAGGTATGACAGAGCTGGTAATTGTTCATTTCTCTTTCTTCTTTCCTTGCCTGAAAATTAAACTGCATGCAGAACATTTTAAAACTATTTTCTGCTAGTAATGGTAGCAATAAACTTGCAAAGATATAGCCTTTCTAAAAGCCCTGGAGGTACCTCTTGTCTCTTCTTCTTTTCCTATGAACATGCTAGTGATAAAGATGCTATTGTCTTCAGCAAAGACCTGCGTAATCACCAGGTCCATATGGCTCGCCTGGGGCTCCCTACAAACAACCTCGGTGTAGGAGGGCCACTGCAGGGAAGAGGGAGAGCTCGATGCCGATGACAGGCTATTGTCGCGCCAGCGGAGCTCGCGAGCTGTAGGGCGAGAGGCGGGGACTGGGTTGACGATGACCGAACGGAGGCGGGGACGCCTGTGGGATGGTGGCACGTTGAAGGTGGCCGTAGGGCCCGGGGCGGGCGTCGAGGTGGGGGGCGTTCACCCATGAAGAGAATACTGGAAGACTGGTAACAGTACGAGTTCACTGCTGAGTGCTGACGTCCTGCACCTATATTTAGGAACAGGGCACTAAATCCAGTTTCAACTGGTGTGATAGATTACATATGTTATGATAAAAAAAGTCTAGTGATTTTATTGGCCTGTTGCCGAGGAGCGTTTCACTTCTTCGGGTTGATATCTGTGTAGTCTGCAGGTACATAAGGCAGTAGCCAATCTGCCAAGAACCCCTTCTTCCTCCTGGGTTCACACCCCATGTCTTGGCACAACTGATCATTGTACCAGATGTGGAGAGCTCCAACACAAGATCGACGGAAGTTGTCACGAGAGTACCTCTTCATGTATTCATCCCATTCCTTCACACTGACCTCCATAGATTTTATGCTAGGCAATTTAAAGACCCCATCAAGGAAATGTGCCAACCATTTGGAGCGCATTTCGAAGGTGTACAGGTTTTCTATACTCTCAGAATAGCCGATGATCGCCAGTTGGGGGATCCTAGGATGCACGCATTGCCTGCCCAATTCACAAAAAAAAAAAACACTGTGACTAGTGAGCTTCTGCATATGAACAGCCGAACAAGCATGTTTGAGAAACATGGACAAAGTCAAACCTGTATAGAGGAACGATACTGGATGGTGAGCCAGCTACAATGTCCCTGAACAGGGATGATGTGAATATCTCCCTGAGCTTTTGATCTCCCTTGTATCCAGTGGCAAAGATTACTACATCGCTCTTTATTGGTGCAGATTCACCTTCTATAGTCACACCTTCTTTGCAGAAGCTGAAGCTCTTGGCTTTCTTCAGAACAATGCTTCCTTTATCCACCATGTCGTAGAATTTGTCTGGCAATATCGCAACCAAGCATGAGCTCATGGCCTGGAAGAAGCTGTGGTCTGGCACCATGCCGTGCTTATCCATGGGCACTGCCCACCTGTAGTAGCTCTCGGCGAACTTAGAAAACAGCCATCTCTGACCAGGTTACACGCATGCATTTGGACACGCAAAGCAACGATCGTTAGTTACTTAAAAGAGTGGAATAGAATAGATAAAAACTCTCGGTGGCCATTACCAATGGTGATAAGAAGGTAGCCAGAAGGCTAAGGGCAGCCCTTCTCCTGGCTTGTGAACCAGGAGTTCTGAGAAGCGGTTGAGGTAGAAGAACGCAATGGGAACACCCAGGCATAGTAGTCAGGTATGATCCATCTCTTCGTCCGACATACTATTGTGCATGGATGCGTGGCTCCTGAGTGCAACAGCTTAAATCATCAAGGATGCGAAGGGGACGGTTGCAGGAAAGTGATCTAGCTCTCACCGTTTATATTGGCGCACTCTGCGGCGATGTCAATAGCAGACTTTTGGTAGCCGATGACGGTGGCGAGCTTGCCCTTGGTGAGTTGAGCCGCCTTCGCGGCGCCCATGTTGGAGTAGTCCATGGAGTGGATCACGGTGCCGTCGAAGACTTCTGGCCCCTTGTTCGGCGGGAACGTGGGCACGTTCGGGACGCCACTGAATCTTCCGGTGCACAGAATCACAAAATCCGCAGCGCGTGTCTGGAATGGGGAGGGTTGTGGATGGAAATAAGAGCCAAGTTACCAATGAACAATGAAGTGTCGGCTCATATAAGGTGTTATCTATGCCGGTGCGCTATCTTGGATACAGACCTGGTTGCTCCCTGCTTGCTCTGCTTACTCTTGTCGGTAACACGGCAGGTTTGAGAACGAGACATTTGATGGCCGTTTTCTCTTCGGCTTATGATTTATTGCTTTCACAACGGTTTCTCTATCGCCGTTTCGAAGCGACTTATCGGAATAGCATTTTAGAAGCGGCTTATCGGCTTTCGGTTCGTTCGCACCTTGATTGTGAAGTGTTTTGGGCGTCATGAGGCCTGCAAAGAGCCAAAGGCTCAGGCTGAGCTCATGGGCTGGGCCTAATTTAATGATTGAAGTGCCATGTTCAGGTTAAGCAGCCTAAGCTTAACGATGACGTTGTACTGGGTTGAAAGATGAGCCACACAAATTCCCCGTCCTATCACATTCGTACGGTTTCTACATCTAGAGATGAGTGCCATTCTAGAGATGAGGTACGGTTTCTTACCTCAACGTCGTTACCGTGCTGCACGGTGAGCCGCCAATCGCCACGGCCACTCCCGAACGCCTCGCCATTGCCGGCCCACTGGCTCCACCCCATGATCTCCTCCTCGTCGGCGCCGGCGTACTCCATGCCGGTCACCCGGCAGCCGAACCGGATGCACCCCAGCACGCCGAAGTGGCGCGCGTATGAGCGCAGGTACTCCATGACCTGGTCGTGGTCCGGGAACACATCGGTCACGCCCCGCGGCCACGGGAAGTCCGAGAACCTGTAAAGCAGCCGCGGCGTCTGCAGCCGCGTGGACGCGAGCGTGCGCGCCCACACGCCGCCGATGGCGTCGTCGGCCTCGAACACGACCGGCCGATAGCCGCGCTCCAGGGCGTGCTTGCACGCGGTGAGGCCGCTCACGCCGGCGCCGACGATGGCCACCCTCCTCTTCTCCATGGAATCTACGGTGAATGATAGATAGCCGGCTGGCACCTGTGTTGGCTCGTGGTGAAACGTACATGCTACGTGTAGTACTTATAGACCCTTTCAGGCAACGCTGCCTTTTAATTTCGATTTTTTAGTTTTTAATTTTTTTCTTTGTATTATATGGCACTGCAGTGTAATTTTAATAAAAAAAAATAACAGACAAACACTAGAAGCCGTTAAAAAACTGAATTGGACATAATTATAAACTATAGGGTGGTCTTTTGGGCTTATGGCTTGGCTTTTAAAATTAACGAGATTTCAATTGTAGTGGTTTTTTAAACAAGGTCTCAGTTGATTATAAGAATATTATTATAACTTCATATATATCGATTAAAATTATATATGAGTATGATTTTCTCTGTACTTTTTATAAATAGTTAAAATTTTAAATTAAAAATTATAAACTACAGGTAAAAACTCGCGCTACAGAGCGTGACTGGTTTTGCGCCGTGAAAGGAAATGCGGCATTCCAGTCTGGAAAGGTGGTCCGATCTGTACTATTGTTGAGTAAAGTGTGGAAAGGTGGAGTGGCGTGTACGTACGATCCAAACAGCCACGCCTTCACAGCGTTCATGCACCTCGCTCGCTGGTCTCTTCAACATCCTCAACAGCGCAGTGCCGCACGAAAAGTCACTTCACCGCGGAAGAGCAGACAGCCCTGTTTTTACGCCACGATTGATTATTTTTACCAAGACTAATAACTTTTGATAGTATTTTTGAGATGGGCAACGAGTGCTGAAGAAGCTAATGCAAACGCGCATACGATTTTAGACTAGACCCCATCAAGGAAATGTGCCAACCATTTGGAGCGCATTTCGAAGGTGTACAGGTTTTCTATACTCTCAGAATAGCCGATGATCGCCAGTTGGGGGATCCTAGGATGCACGCATTGCCTGCCCAATTCACAAAAAAAAAAAACACTGTGACTAGTGAGCTTCTGCATATGAACAGCCGAACAAGCATGTTTGAGAAACATGGACAAAGTCAAACCTGTATAGAGGAACGATACTGGATGGTGAGCCAGCTACAATGTCCCTGAACAGGGATGATGTGAATATCTCCCTGAGCTTTTGATCTCCCTTGTATCCAGTGGCAAAGATTACTACATCGCTCTTTATTGGTGCAGATTCACCTTCTATAGTCACACCTTCTTTGCAGAAGCTGAAGCTCTTGGCTTTCTTCAGAACAATGCTTCCTTTATCCACCATGTCGTAGAATTTGTCTGGCAATATCGCAACCAAGCATGAGCTCATGGCCTGGAAGAAGCTGTGGTCTGGCACCATGCCGTGCTTATCCATGGGCACTGCCCACCTGTAGTAGCTCTCGGCGAACTTAGAAAACAGCCATCTCTGACCAGGTTACACGCATGCATTTGGACACGCAAAGCAACGATCGTTAGTTACTTAAAAGAGTGGAATAGAATAGATAAAAACTCTCGGTGGCCATTACCAATGGTGATAAGAAGGTAGCCAGAAGGCTAAGGAGCAGCCCTTCTCCTGGCTTGTGAACCAGGAGTTCTGAGAAGCGGTTGAGGTAGAAGAACGCAATGGGAACACCCCAGGCATAGTAGTCAGGTATGATCCATCTCTTCGTCCGACATACTATTGTGCATGGATGCGTGGCTCCTGAGTGCAACAGCTTAAATCATCAAGGATGCGAAGGGGACGGTTGCAGGAAAGTGATCTAGCTCTCACCGTTTATATTGGCGCACTCTGCGGCGATGTCAATAGCAGACTTTTGGTAGCCGATGACGGTGGCGAGCTTGCCCTTGGTGAGTTGAGCCGCCTTCGCGGCGCCCATGTTGGAGTAGTCCATGGAGTGGATCACGGTGCCGTCGAAGACTTCTGGCCCCTTGTTCGGCGGGAACGTGGGCACGTTCGGGACGCCACTGAATCTTCCGGTGCACAGAATCACAAAATCCGCAGCGCGTGTCTGGAATGGGGAGGGTTGTGGATGGAAATAAGAGCCAAGTTACCAATGAACAATGAAGTGTCGGCTCATATAAGGTGTTATCTATGCCGGTGCGCTATCTTGGATACAGACCTGGTTGCTCCCTGCTTGCTCTGCTTACTCTTGTCGGTAACACGGCAGGTTTGAGAACGAGACATTTGATGGCCGTTTTCTCTTCGGCTTATGATTTATTGCTTTCACAACGGTTTCTCTATCGCCGTTTCGAAGCGACTTATCGGAATAGCATTTTAGAAGCGGCTTATCGGCTTTCGGTTCGTTCGCACCTTGATTGTGAAGTGTTTTGGGCGTCATGAGGCCTGCAAAGAGCCAAAGGCTCAGGCTGAGCTCATGGGCTGGGCCTAATTTAATGATTGAAGTGCCATGTTCAGGTTAAGCAGCCTAAGCTTAACGATGACGTTGTACTGGGTTGAAAGATGAGCCACACAAATTCCCCGTCCTATCACATTCGTACGGTTTCTACATCTAGAGATGAGTGCCATTCTAGAGATGAGGTACGGTTTCTTACCTCAACGTCGTTACCGTGCTGCACGGTGAGCCGCCAATCGCCACGGCCACTCCCGAACGCCTCGCCATTGCCGGCCCACTGGCTCCACCCCATGATCTCCTCCTCGTCGGCGCCGGCGTACTCCATGCCGGTCACCCGGCAGCCGAACCGGATGCACCCCAGCACGCCGAAGTGGCGCGCGTATGAGCGCAGGTACTCCATGACCTGGTCGTGGTCCGGGAACACATCGGTCACGCCCCGCGGCCACGGGAAGTCCGAGAACCTGTAAAGCAGCCGCGGCGTCTGCAGCCGCGTGGACGCGAGCGTGCGCGCCCACACGCCGCCGATGGCGTCGTCGGCCTCGAACACGACCGGCCGATAGCCGCGCTCCAGGGCGTGCTTGCACGCGGTGAGGCCGCTCACGCCGGCGCCGACGATGGCCACCTCCTCTTCTCCATGGAATCTACGGTGAATGATAGATAGCCGGCTGGCACCTGTGTTGGCTCGTGGTGAAACGTACATGCTACGTGTAGTACTTATAGACCCTTTCAGGCAACGCTGCCTTTTAATTTCGATTTTTTAGTTTTTTATTTTTTTCTTTGTATTATATGGCACTGCAGTGTAATTTTAATAAAAAAAAATAACAGACAAACACTAGAAGCCGTTAAAAAAACTGAATTGGACATAATTATAAACTATAGGGTGGTCTTTTGGGCTTATGGCTTGGCTTTTAAAATTAACGAGATTTCAATTGTAGTGGTTTTTCTAAACAGGGTCTGCAAGTTGATTATAGTAAATATTATTATAACTTCATATATATCGATTAAAATTATATATGAGTATGATTTTCTCTGTACTTTTTTATAAATAGTTAAAATTTTAAATTAAAAATTATAAACTACAGGTAAAAAAACTCGCGCTACAGAGCGTGACTGGTTTTTTGCGCCGTGAAAGGAAATGCGGCATTCCAGTCTGGAAAGGTGGTCCGATCTGTACTATTGTTGAGTAAAGTGTGGAAAGGTGGAGTGGCGTGTACGTACGATCCAAACAGCCACGCCTTCACAGCGTTCATGCACCTCGCTCGCTGGTCTCTTCAACATCCTCAACAGCGCAGTGCCGCACGAAAAGTCACTTCACCGCGGAAGAGCAGACAGCCCTGTTTTTTTACGCCACGATTGATTATTTTTTACCAAGACTAATAACTTTTGATAGTATTTTTTGAGATGGGCAACGAGTGCTGAAGAAGCTAATGCAAACGCGCATACGATTTTAGACTTAGAAACCGTTTAAAAATTCCACTTCAAAAAATACTCTATTTATTTTAATTTTTAGAAAAATTAACAGTACAAAAAAATATAACCTAGCTGCCAGGTCCATTTGTCAGTAACTATTCATGTAAGAGGGCCCGTTGTCGGCGGCCAACCATGTCTAAGCCTATTACCGTTTTGCATGTGCATTAAGCTCCAAGGCCTGCCGAGGGAAACACAATGGGCCGTTCTTTTCATCTATGCCTTATGATTTGTGGCCATGATATATAGTTAAATTTGTTATATTCTTTTAGGTTGATGGCTTATTACTGATAGATGATTGTGATATTATCCTCTCTTGTGACTAGGCCAAGTGAACTAATAACCGAGTAAAATCGTTCGTGTTCTTTGTTCAGTCATTTTGTTGTTATCTTTATTGCTTTTGGCCACTCTAATTAGAATCCGGTTAACACGACTCTTGCATTTCTTGTTCTTTCGTGGAACCACGTAGACAACACGTGTGTATTTTATTTCACACAACATGAAAGCACGTAGTACAATCTTTTTCACGTCGGGACTAAAAGAGGAGATGAATCGCCTAACGGACTCTCGACATTTATGTTGTCATACTAGTCCTACAAACTTACTGTTGTTGTTCTCCTTCCTCTCCTTTCGTTGTCTTTTTTTCTTTCCGTTGTCTCCCCGGGTAAGACTTAAATAGCGCCAAAGAGGTGCTGATTGTTTGCATGAACAGTCGCCTTGTCGTTTTCATTCGTCTGCACATGTAAGTAGTTGCAGGACGGCTGTTGTCAGAGACTCAAGACGGAACATAGAGCGTTGAGTGAGTGGGAGCGGATGTGTTCTGCTCTTTAACCGCACAAAGCATCGACACAGGGGAGGTCCACATGTCGGGTCATAGAGCTTCTGAATAGTACCTAATCGGGGTAGATGAACAGTTATTATTCGACTAGGAGATACTCGGGGCGTATCATAACATAAGCTATTATAACACTGATCTAAGGACTTTCATTACGCATTAAAACGACTCTTTAATGGATTATTTAATCCTCATTAGATTTGAAAATATTAAAACAAATAATCAATTATTCAGAACTTAGGTCATGTTTGTATTGGTTTCCAAATGCCGTTTTTCTACAGTAAATGTCTTTTCTACAGTATCTATGTTTCAAATGAATCGTCTTTCAAGACGGAGTTTACTAGTCAATTTTAGTAGATACTGTAACGACTTCATTTATATTGGCCAAAATCGTATGTGAATATCTCTCTCTGTATAATTTTTCTACAATATATTACTATTTATCAGCCAAAACCAAATACATCAGTAAAAATCAATATAACCAGACCCTTGATCCGTAGTATCAAGTGCCAATAAAAGATAGGATATATTGTAAATTCCCTCTTTTGTTTGTCCAACCTCATTGCAAACTCTCGCACAATCACACAACGGCGGTGTTGCCTCGCCCGAAACCTTTAAATTTAGTAGATGTCAGCGTAGTCGACGGCGCCATAGGGCTGGAACCACTCGGCGAGGAGCCCCTTCTTCCTCCTGGGGTCGCAGCCCATGTCGCGGCACAGCTGGTCGTTGTACCAGATGTTCACCGCGCCGAGGCACGACCTCCTGAAGTGCTCCCCGTTGCTCCTCTTCATGTACCTCCCCCACTCCGCCACGCTCTGCTCCATCCGCCGCACGCTCGGCAGCCGGAACGCGCCGTCCAGGAATCGCGCCACCCACTTGGCCATCATTTCGCACGCGTATATGTTGGTCAGGCTCTCCGAGTACCCGATCACCGCCATCTGCGGGATCCGTGGGTGCACGCACTCCCTGTCCATCCGCGTGTACAGCTCTTGAGTTCAAGACTTTCTTGGCTTGATCGGCGAAGCAACCATAAATTCGTGACTCACCTGTAGAGGGGGACAGTGGTGTCCGACGAGCCGGCGACAATCTCCCTCAGCCGGGGCGACAAGAACATGTCCCTGAGCTTCTGGTCGCCTTGGAAGCCGGTGGCGAGTATCACCAGGTCGCCCGGGACGCGCTCGCCGGCGCCGTCAAGCACCAGGCCGTCCTCGCAGAAGCTGGAAGATCTCGACTGCTTGATGACGACGCTGCCTTCCTTCACCTTGTCGTAGAACCCGTCCGGCAGCATGCCAATCAGGCACGACGAGACGGACCTCGCGAACCCGTACTCCGGCTCCATCCCGTGCTCCCGCATTGGTATCTCCTTCTTGTAGAAAGCTCCCGTCAGTGCCGATATCAGCCACCCCTGCACAGACATCGGCGTGCAAGTGCTCGGGATCGCAGGGGCACACATGGCATGTCACGGTACGTGTTTACGGAGGAGATGTTGCATATATACCAAAGGCGCGAGCAATGTGGCGAGAAGGCTGGACGCGAGGCCGGCGCCGGGCTTAGGGACCATCAGCTCGGCGAATCTGTTCATGTAGAGGTACCCGATGTTCACCTTGCCCCAGACATTCGTGTCGTGCAGCAGCCACCGCGGGCTTCTGCAGATCATTGTGCACGGGTGCTCGACACCTGACATGAACCAAAGGTAAGCAAGCACATGCTAGCTACATGGTTAATTGAGCAACTGACCATTCGCCTCGGCGCACTCGGCCACGATGTCGAAGGCGGACTTGCCCGAGCCGACGACGGCGACGCGCTTGCCCTTGACCAGCTCGGCGGCGTCCGCGGCGTCCATGTCGGAGAAGTCCATGGAGTGGAGCACCCGGCCGCGGAACACGTCGGGGCCTCCGTTGGGCGGGAACGCGGGGACGTTCGGCACACCACTGAACCTCCCGATGCACAGGGCCAGGAAATCGAACTCATACGCCTGCCAAAACCAAACCAAACGCCGCGCTGAAAACTTTGCTTCCAGCTTGAACACCGCTAGAACCTCTAAGTCACATACCTGCGTGGTGTCGGACTCGCCGTGTCGCACGGTGAGCCGCCACACGCCCGTGCCGTCGCCGAACGCCTCGCCGTTGCCGGCCCACTGCTCCCACGCGGCCGCGGCCGCCTCGGACACCCCAACGTACTCCGCGGCCACGACCTTGCTCCGGAACCGGACGCACTCGTCCACGCCGAAGCGGCGCGCGTAGGCCGTGACGTAGTCGACGACCTGGTCGTGGCGCGGGTACCAGTCGGCGGACTCGGGCCACGGGAAGTCGGAGTAGCGGTACCCGCGTTCGGCGACTGGAGCCTCGTGGACGCGAGCGTGCGCGTCCACAGGCCGCCGATGGACGCGCCCGCCTCGAAGACCACCGGCCGGAAGCCCCTCGCGAGGAGGTGCTTGCACGCGGCCACGCCGCTCGTGCCGGCGCCGACGATGGCCACCCTCTTCGTCTTGTGATCCATCGATGTCACGGTGTGGTGCTCCTCCCTGGAGTGTGCTTGAGCAGCGAGCGATCGATGCTTAGTTCAAAGATGCACTATTTTTCGCCCTCCCCCGAACCTACGCAAGGCACGCTGCACGCACCTCAATAATATATATATATATATATATATATATATATATATATATATATATATATATATATATATATACTCCTGGTCCGCGCTCTAGTTGGTCATACTCAAATTGGGTTAGTATATATATTGGTGCGAGTCATGTGCGCTAGTTTTTAATAGGAAATTAGTTGCTATCCTTTGGTTCGACATGGGTTGGGAGTATGTGCAGACGTCAGTGCAGTTCAATATTGGCTACTGCGTCGGCTGCCGGGTGCTTCCGTAGAAATCTTAGGGTCTGTTGATAGCTGTGTATGATTTTTTTTTGCTATAATCAATGGATTTTAGCTGAAAATAAATAGTAATATATAAAAAAATGGTTTTTTAAAAAGAGACATGTGTGATAGAAAAAATGATAGAGGGATATATACGCGAGACAAGCAGATATATGTGATGTGTCTTTTATTCCTTAACTTGGAGTGAGGCAACAATAAAAGAAGTGAGAGTATTATTTTAAAAATTAAATGTTTATATTAACGTCTAACTATTTAGCTATTTGGAGCTTGAAAGGGGCTGCTTGACTTTTTCGGAGAATCGGAGTGTGCTGGTCATTTGTGCTTAAGTCAGGAATCACGTGGATATAAGTGGTAGAGCCAGTTCCTTTGACTCTGCAGACATGCCATAGTCAATCAGTCATTTCATCCGGTGCCCGGCGAATTCCATGAATTTAATTTGTCGATGACCTTTTTTTCTCCAAACTGTACAGCTTGGCATTCTTCTTCGAAAATCGATCGGATACGCAAAGCAACCAAGCGTATTCGTACCGCGATTGGAAGGAAGCAGTTTTGGAGAAATAGCAACTCACAATCTCATGTATAGCAAACGCAAAGCGAAGCCTTGGCAGGGGCTCGGTTGACGTATGCTATCCATCTTTTTTTTCGTTGGTTTAAATTTTTAAGTAAATTTGTTGGTATATATAATTCAATATAATATCAGAGCTAAAAAATCTTAAATTCAAAACGCGGGCAATGCAATATTTAAAATAAACAATTGTAAACCACTTTTAATCAATATCTCAGATTTGATGGAGTCTAGATACAAGAAAATATTGAAGTATATTATCTATCTTTTTATCAGTTGAATATCCTAGATGGACTAGTTGATACACATAACGTTATGTGTAAAGTGTTAAAAGTACATATAAGTAACCTTTTCTTCTCGATTGGTGCATAACTCAAGGCTTGGCCTTCCACCTCCACGCGCTCTTCGCCTTGCCCATCTTATCTTCCTCACCGCCGTCTGGCTCCTCCGCCTCACCGCCCCGTTCCCGCTCGCCGCCTTGCTCTACAGGGCCTTCTGCCTCCTCCTCGACAGCCCCGCGCGGGCGCCCTCGCCGCCCTCCTCTGCTGGGCTGCGACATGCAGCACCACCATACTGGGCCGCGAAATGCAGTACTAGTGGCTGCAACCCCAAGAGGCCCGCCCCCGCCCCCGCCCTCCGATAGTCCAATGTCCGAGTGGGGCTCGCCATTCCTTCTCACTCCACTCCCCAGCTCTGAACACACAGCTCTCACGCCGATGTGAAGCCTCCACCCCCACCGATAAACCCTAGTCTCCTCCCAGCTCGCCTCCCGACGGGTTACCAGGTGACTACCTAAATCTCATCTCTTGATCTTTCTTCTCTGACCTTGGCTTCGGCTCGATTGCCAATGCGCGGTTGTCTAGCTCTTGAAATGCTATCGGTGAGGTTACTTTGAGGTTCTTGGCCTTGGCTCTGTTGTTGTTATAGATGAAAAGATTTGAATCTACAATAAACTACGGAAGATGTGTAACTGGTGCCATTCTACTATATATTTATAAGTTTTCGATTCTACAGTCTCGTATGACTATTTGGGTACATGGATCGCTGCTTGCAGACTTGCAGTACTGTTATATCCTAATTCATCAGTTATTCATTCCCACTGGTCTGCAAGGTTTATTTGCTAGATAGATCTGAAATTCCTAGTTCCAAGTAGATAGAAGAAGCTATTGGCTTCTGTCCCAAGGGTTGTACTGTACTCTGCACTTGAACTGACACTAGCGTTTTCTAGAAAACAACGTAAGCATAGCTACACAGCCACAACCGGAACTGTGCAATGCACATCACATTGTAATTGAAAACTGCACAGCAAATTTAACTCAAATTGCAAAACCTAAACGTTGTAAATGACCAGGCAAGTTGATATGTCTTGGTAACTTGCAGGTTTCTTAGTTTCTCCCTACTTCAGCATATACCTCCTTTGCAAATTCATCACTGTTCTTATCTGAAAGGGCACCATGCCTTCTGGTGACAACCCACACTCTGAGAAAAAGGTGGCATTGAGGGAGTCGCCTAAAGGACATAAGGATGTTGTTAATCAGCAACCCAGAATTTCTCCTTTTCCTAAAGACAAAGCTGCTGAGATAGTTGGCATCAAGAGGCCACAACCTAATGGCCCCTTGAGTCCAACCAACCATCATATGCTAGGCAATCCAGGGGCAACTGGCCATCTTGTATATGTGCGCAGGAGGCTTGAAACCGATCAAAGCAAAGGAGGCACTTCTGCTAGTGCAGAAAGTGTCAGTTCACGAAGCTCGAAGAAAACTGTTATAGGTGGACTGCAGGGACAAAGTTTGAAGCATCAGAACAATGCGCCTCATACTCAGTCAGCTCCTATTTTTGCATCTCCTGCTGCAGCTGCCGCCTCCCCTACTTTGCCATCTGGAGGTTTGCAGGTTCACCGTTCTTTTGGGAAGCAATCTCCAGGAAAGATTGTTGTTCAGCCAAGTATTGTTGTGACTGCTAGTCCGCCACCTCACAATGTGGTGTCTACTACTCCAGTGCCTCGGAATTTTGTAGCTGCTAATGTAGCACCTCGTAATATTGTGGCTACTAGTACAGTGTCTTGTGATGCTGTAGTTACTAGTCCAGCACGCAATCCGGCTGATTTGCAAAGATCAAGCGATCAAGATTGGCAAGAGAGGTTTATTCGGATGCAGGCGTTCTTAAGAAATAACGAGCAATCAGGACAGGAAGAATATATCTGCAGTAAGTTTTATCTTAGTTGAGTACAATTTGTCGTGATTGCTATCTAATAGACTAATACATTGTGTCCTTTGGATAAACTGTAGTGCTTCGGTCTTTGTCATCTGCTGGTCGAAGCAAGCATGCTATTGAGCTGGAGAACCGAGCAGTCAATCTCTTGATCGAAGAAGGTATTCTTCAATCTGATATTTGCAGCTTTGAAGTTGCATTTCAATATTACTTCAGTTTTAGTATTTTTATTTTCGCCTATCAACCATCTTGTATCTGTTTATGAAAGCTTGAGCTTTTGACTTATTCCCTTCAGGGAAGGAGCTGCAGAAGATGCAAGTTCTGAATGTACTGGGAAATCTTTCATCTAATGATCATCCATCACTACCAACTCAGCCCACTTCTGCTATGCATCTGCCATTCCCACCCCGCCAATAAAAAAAGTGGAAAATTCGGTCATGTCACTGGCTCACTGCATAATAGGTGTTTAGGATCTTGTGTTTGGAAGCTTTCTTCTGATGAACTCTTGCCATCTGAGTGCTGTAACATGGTCAGGATGTGTTGCCTTTGTGAGAAATAAGCTGTTTATATCTCCAGACTTGAGGCTAGCTCAACTGACGCACTCTCAGGGTGTCAAAGCATAATTGTGGTGCGTCTTGCGTGCAGTTTGTTGTTAAGAAGTACCATCTAATGTAACCGTGAACTCAAAGATTGACTGCTTAGTAGTGTGGCATTCCAGGCCATTGCCAATTTACATTTAACAATGGTTCATTTTGTTCTCAAACTTCCCTGCACAGTGTACACGCCATGCTCCCTGTGCTATTGCTTCTGCGTGCAAAATGGATACCATGCATATGGTTGCATTTTGCATAGGTTATCGGCACTCGGCAGGTGCTGTGCAAAAATCTTGGGATACATGTCATTTTGCCGCATGTCATGTTTTTAACTTTTATTCGCTCTGTCAGATCAGATCACTCTCTGGCCGTCGGATTAACTCGCTGTAATCTGACCAGCCAAGATCCACCATGGTAACAGCAATCAGTATCCAAGGCATGCATAAGAAGATTGTGTTGGACCAACTAAACCATTCCAAATTGTAGGAGCAGAATATTTATCTATCTGCTTCAAAGAAATGCCGAGGCAGCGTATATTCAACAAGTTGATGTGCTGTACTGGCGTAGATCGTACCAGTATTTTGTGTCTCTTGCATCTTGTTTAATTGCACGGGGGACATCAAGGTACGGATTCTGGCAGCAAAAAGAAATGCTGTCAATTTGACCACTTGAACCGAGATGCTTCGTTATTGATTGCTTGTATATACAACAAACCATGAAGACATAATTAATAAGAAGTCTATCACGAAAATAAGGATCGGGACATGCATGCTCCCTCCTAACCAGCACATTATATTTATGCAGAGAGAGAGAGAGAGAGAGAGAGAGAGAGAGAGAGAGAGAGAGCAGCAGCATGGTATAGATCTGTGAAGCACAGTTGTTTTTGACCTTTTCTCTATCTTCCCATCACTAGTTCTTGCAGAATGCAGATAAAAAACTTACCCAAATGATAATGACATCATCTACTATTGCACCTCAGTCATGTGATTCGGCAGAGAAACTAGCCAATTCTTCACAGTTCCTGCACAAAATAGCAGGAAAATAGTTAAGCGACAAAGAACAAAAGGCTGTTACAATATGTATCACGCGTGACTTCCTGTATGAACTGGACGAAGTCACATTCATCTAAAGCCAAGAAAAGACTGCGATAATTCCCCTTTCTACCCAACCAGTGGCAGTAATGCTGTAGCCAAGAGATGTGAGCTATTACTATGCTAGTGTTACATTACAGTTCACATGATGCCTTCTAGGAAAGATCTTTATAGTTGGACTTCGCTTACCTCTTTCTCCTTCGTCACTTTCTGAATCTGCTTAAACACCATCCTTAGTTCAGCACTATGGAGTTGGGAGTCCAGTCCCTCAGCATTGTCGTCAGATACTTCAATCATATACAGCATGCTTGGACTATACGACATCGACACCATCAAGGGGATCAAAGATCAAACCTTCGAACCATACCATTCACGCTGCAAAACGTGAAGGAAGAAGTAACTTTCAGCAGCTATTAGTTCAGAGTTTCATCCCGTCTGATGAGCTAGCTCCCTGTGGATACTGTTTCTGGTGCATAGAGCAAAACTAAAATTATACTCATGTATGAATCACCTCCCTTGACTCGGAATATTCAAATTCACAAAGTTCTATGCAGTTCAATTAAAACTGCGAGGTTTTGATTTCAGCTTAGTTGTCAGATTTTGAAGTATGAATGGTTGCAGCAACACTGTTGCGTGTCTTATTTAATAATGTGATCCGACCAGTGATTTTTTTGAATAACTGATCCCACCAGTTCTGAGCAGTGTCCTGTAAGAATTGCTCGGTGTTGTACAACGTTATCAAACTACTTCAAGAAATACTAAATATTAAGAAGTGATGCACCCTCTCAACAAATCTACAAGAACATGCAATAGATGGGCAGAGCGCAAATCATTCAAGCAGTGTTTATTGCTAAGAAACAATGCCCGTAATATTAATTTTACGTTTACGTGTTCTGATGCCAAATTGGATCCATGGTGGTGGTGACTCCTCGTGGGTCCCAAACATTAAGTGGCCCTTGGGTTGGGGCCCACTCACCGGAGAATTTTAGCAACCAAACTGGTATCTGATTGGCGGGAATTAAGAAGACCTCCATAGCTGGTGGAGGAGAGCTGATGATATTGGCATGCCACTTAAGAAAACAGAACCTTTTGGTCAAATATGAGACAAGCAGCAAATAGATGTATTTGCAACGAGCTCTAGGGTAGTGACTGAACTAATATAAAAAGGGACAGCAAGAAAAAAAAAAGTGGGCACTGCATTTGTTTTTCTTTCAAGTGATGTCAAGGTAACTCAAAAGACGAGCATTCTTGGTGCCTTGTACTTTATCTTGATGTCACTCTCCACCTAGTGTCTTCTCCTCTCCATCCAATTATCTAAGCAAATGTACGCCTCTCTATGCAGCAGCAAACAAATGCGACATAAACAAATACAGGGTGGGCACTAGAAAACAGGTTAGCACAGTAGTGCAAAATGTAAGGGGGTATGCGGTGTGCCTCCATGCTATCCTACAATTTTCAATTTCAGGCCATGTAAGGCCAATAGTTGAGGTACCTGGATCCAGACAAAACTCCAAACATGTAAGAATCTACCTTGAAGCAAGGTTTCTACTGGTTAATGTGTTCCACCCTATTGATGACAGCTAATGTTACTAAATAACTCAAATCAATAACAAAATGATGCTAGTCTAATCTTGATCTCTGATTTATTCAGAGTTTTTTTCTTCGAAATAGCATAGAAGCACATTCCAAATGTAAAAGGGAGTAGAAAAGACAGCGTTTATGAATAGTAGCAGTTGTACTATGCTGGCTTGTTGCATTGCAAAGAGGCATTAAGATTCCTGTGCATATCATGGAATAATGAATCAAACCAGTAAATTAATGCTTTCCTTGCTGATCAGGGTGCAGAAACACGTTCTCATGGGAGGAATCAAGCAAACTGCAGTTAGTAAATATAGTAAGTTAACAGGTTAAACATTCTGACAATCTTTAAAGCCCTTCCTAAACTTGAACAGCCTTGGGAATAAAAATCTATTGCTCTAGCATAATCAACCTTTCAAATTGGACTTTGGTATTGGGGATCACATGTATCTCCACGAAAACCGCCATTATGTAGCTTAATTAATTGATCGTTGTTTGGAACAACTTCCTACTTTTTAATCTTTCCAAGTAAAAAACTATAGAAAATAGAGGAAAGTAAAGATCTCACAATAAAAACATGATTAAATTAAAACACTAACCAATCCCAACTAGGCAAGTAACTGGCCGTACATATGTAGCTTTACAAGTTGCAATCCTAGGAACAGGCACAATTTATATTTAAATAAGCAAGTGCTTCTGTGATCTCTAGAAAAAAATGTATAGCTCATAAAGCATCTACAAACTACAGCTAAAAATAGTTTGGTGCCAGACTGCCCCACGACCCATAATTGTATTAGGATCTATGAAGTTTTATCTCTCTCTCTCTCTGTGTGTTTAACGGTATTATAGCTCTCTTTTTTACCAGTGGTATATAAGCACTTTTACATAAACATTTGAAAAGGAGCTCCCTTTTAGTTTGGATATATACTGAAGCACATGAGAATGATGAGATGTCAGTTGATAGTGCAACTTCAAATGTACTAAATACTAATTCATTGCAAAGGGATTTGTAGCCCACAAGTTTCATCCACCTAGGAGTTTTCTTGTATGCAATTTGTTGCTAGACAGAATCATGTATGTGTGTGTATGCCAAGATAGTGGGAAGTGGGAATATACTAAAACTCCTACCTTTTCAGATAATTGTCCCGGAAGCAGTGGTTTTCCGTTCATTGCGTAGTGAGGACAAATTTTATTTGGCCCTACACAACTACACTAGAATCTCCAATTAGTACACCCCCCTGATCCCCCTCTCTGCAGTCACCATGGACTGGTTCTACCAACAGACTTCACGTACGATACCAATGGTTAAGCTATCAGCAATTGTTGCCACTTGATCCAAAAAAAAGCAATTATTGCAGCTATGTACAACTAGATGGTTTTATACAATCCTGAAGTTTACTACGGTGATACCACATGAATACACAGCGAATCAGAGCAATAGGTAATTAGTTCTGTGACAAAAACAGCCTTCCCTAGTTTGTCCCCACCTCGCAACCAGCCATGGTATTGCGAAAGGGGAATTTCATACTAAGGAATCCTTCTCAAGCCACATAATTATCCGTACAAGTTCACTTTAATATGGAAGTCGGTATGGTTGGATTCCTGTGTGGTGCTGGGTCCATCAGTGAAAGATTCTAACAAATAAAGAAAACAAAAATGCAGTGGTGCCCCCATAAAGCTTTGTTCTTACGACAAAACCTGAAAAAGAACGGCAACACCAAAGCAAGGCCAGGCCAAGCGTAGCAAATTTCTAATTTTCCTTTCCATCTTACAGCAGCAGGATTCATCAGATGCCTTTGTAATGAATGGTGGGGCCGTGGGGGTGTTCTGGTGGAGCACCGAACTTTTTCTAGAGCTATTTGTTGGAGGCTAACACCGAGCTAGGAAGAAGGGAGAAGACCCTGTTCATGACAAGAAGGGAGGCATACGATTACCAGTGAGCTACTACTACCCTATCAATCTCTTTCTTTGCTTCCTTTCTGCTGAAGAGATGTGCTCTCTCCTACTACCCGCACCGTTCAATCCAAACACATGCACATCTCACACAAAAATCTTCCCAAGACTCCCACCCTCCAATACTTCCCTCACCCAAGATGTGCATGGGACTTTGCTTCTTGATTCCAAACAGGAGAGAAGTACTGTGACTTGCATGCTCAAGCGTTCTTGCTATCATTTCCAAGACTATCTTTCAGGCTCTAACACTGATGCAGTATGGTAACAAATTGTGTGATCAGATTCTGAAGGAAACTTTACCTGTATGGAAGAGGGAGACCCCCAGCCCAGCATCTCTCTGGCACGCACCCTGTCCGAAGGTGCGGCAGTTGACTTGGATCTCCTTGAGCAGCTGCTCTCCGGTGACAACGCCTGGCTTGAAGTGGCAACCAATACTCCACGCTCAGCCAACTCTTTTGCTTCTCCCTGCAACATCTTGTCAGATGCCACAACCACCACCACCACGCCTGCAAATACCTGGTGGATTCAACCGAGTGGCGCAAGCTCCTCGGTCTGGGAACGGTTCAACCAAGCACTAGCCTACATCAGGGAGACGCAGAGCGATGCTGATGTGCTTGTCCAGCTATGGGTGCCGGTCAAGAGCGATGACGGGCAGCTGGTGCTGACAACGAGGGGGCAGCCATTTGCTCTTGACCAGAGCTCGGATAGTCTCATGCGGTTCAGGGAGGTGTCGACGGAATACCAGTTCTCTGCAGATGTTGCGTCAGGGTCCTCACCGGGGCTACCAGGAAGAGTGTTCATTTGTAGGCTCCCTGAGTGGTCTCCGGACGTTCGGTACTTCACCAGCTATGAGTACCCTAGGGTGAGCCATGCACAGTATTTGGATGTCCATGGGACCATGGGGCTGCCGGTGTTTGAGAAGGGGAACTGCTCATGCATGGGTGTCATTGAGTTGATCATGACAAGGCAGAAACTCAACTTCACCTCTGAGCTCAATACAATCTGCAGTGCTCTCCAGGTAATGATACCTCACTTAACCTGAAAGTTCAAACAATTAATATGCTGCAAGCATATTATCAGATCAAACCATCGACCTAGGTGCACAAAAAGAGTACGTTTGGTGTCACCTGTAACACACACACACACATATTGTTTACAGTAGGAAATAATTCAGAACGCAACACCCCCAAAAAAATGGCCTTTCTTAATGGCAATGCTCTTTACAGGCAGTTAATCTCAGAAGCGCAGAAGTTTCAAGCATTCCACGTATAAAGGTATGCAGCAAAAGAAATGTGAGAATATTGTATCATAGCTTTGAGTTTTGGAAAATATCTAGCATTTCATTAGAACTAAACAATCTATACCTATATATAGACACCAAATCGTGCTAATGAATTGCAATCCAACACATGATGTTAGCATGATTTGGAAAACAACTGTTAAAATTGATTTTTTTACAAAAATTTGCCAATCTACAGTCTACCCTAACTCAAACATAAAAGTAAATGTAGATAAAGATCTTCATATACAAAAAAAAAGGCACTTGTTTCTTCTCATGACTTCATGGCCACTCTTGTTGATTATCAACCAGTTCAACAGTGCTTCCTACAAAGATGCTCTACCAGAGATACTAGAAGTCCTACGAGCAGCCTGCATCAACCACAAGCTACCACTAGCTCAGACCTGGGTCACATGTGCTCAACAAGGGAAGCGGGGCAGCCGCCACTCTGATGAAAACTACCGATACTGCATCTCCACCATTGACGCAGCATGCTACGTGAATGAACCCCAGATGCAAAGCTTCCATGAGGCCTGCTCTGAGCACCACCTGCTGCGTGGGCAAGGGGTTGCAGGGAAAGCCTTCACCACAAACCAGCCATGCTTCCAACCAGACATTGGATCTTCAACTAAACTGGAGTACCCATTGTCTCACCATGCTAAAATCTTCAATTTAAAAGGTGTAGTCGCAATTCGATTGAGGTGCACACGCACTGGGACGGCAGACTTCGTGCTAGAATTCTTTCTGCCAACTGGCTGTGAAGTACTCGAGGAGCAGAAGACAGTGCTGGACTCCTTGTCAGGCACCATGCTAAGTGTTTGCCAAACTTTACGCGTGGTTACAGACAAGGAGATGGAGGATGAGGCGATGTTGGAAATGAATGAACTGAACGCGTTTAGTCCTCAGGGGAAGAACAAAGTTGAGGAGTTGTCCTTTGGAGACAACGCAACAGAACACAGAGAGGAAGCATCTTGGACAAGTCTAGCAGGGACTTCACAGAAAGAATCAGATTTAGCTGAATTAAGTATGCATGGAATCTTATCACCTGGAGGGCAGGGTTCATCTATAGCAGGTGCTCAGACAACTGCAGAAGGCAGCAAAGCAAAAAGGCGCACGAAGACAGAGAAGACTGTGAGCTTGCAGGTTCTTCGGCAGTACTTCGCTGGTAGCCTGCAAGATGCAGCAAAGAGTCTTGGAGGTAAGCTATAGTAACTCTTAACACATAAATCCAAGATTCAGCTATGAATAGTTTACTGTTTTAGTAGATCAAGTATAAAACAGTAGAAAGTCAACTCTCAAAAACTGACATAACAAATAAATCTACTATCTCAAATTAGTTTTTTTAGAGTTACCATATAGAATTAGTTAGCAGATCTACTACATGGTTTTTGCTGGTCGAACAGACAACACATAGCCTAGAATTGATCAGTCTCTCATAAGGCCTCATTCATTGTGTTGTGGTACCGGTTGGTTGGGTACGGGTCCGAGGACCAAGGGTAGGACAATCGCCCTCATTTAGCCACCAGCAGGACTCTTCCCTGACATGATGAGAGGCTTTGAGGCCTAACTTTGGAAGAAAAAGACCAGAGACATGTTTGATTGTTTATTGCTTAATTATGAATGATACGGCTTCTCTCTTTATATAGATGAGATTAGCCTCTAACAATATAGAAACTAATATGATCTAATGTAACTAATCAACTAAAGATAAAATCATATCCATATTATATAAATATAAAGATATGCATCAAACTATTCCTAATATAAAGATATGTATTTAACTTTTTCTAATATCAAGATATACATAAGATTCTATCTCCAAACAGACACTACAGTACCCACATTACTGCGCCTGCTACAGTGCCTCGCCAGGATCATAGACCATGACATTACACCTCTCGCGGCAAGACATCTCGTCCTCGAGCTGTTAGGTGATGGCCACGGATTAAGAGTGTCACCATGTCGACAAAAGGCCACAATGACAACGTCGCTTCACGTGGATGAGGATCAACGAAGTCCCAGTGAACAACAACGAGAACCGCATCCCTCCAGCGTTGGTTAACGTCGCAAGAGTCACTGGCGACAAGGTGGTGTCCACGAGAGTGAGAATGACACAAGAGTTTATACAGGTTCAGAGGTTCGAGATGACTGCCCTATTACTGTTGATGGCCTACCAGGTGGTTTCCTTGTGTGAGGGGTCCTCCCGAAGGGGCACCGATTTAGATTGTTCTTTGTATTCCTTGAGAGCTCAAGTTATAAATGAGAGATACATGGAATATTTAGTCTCTTGGACCTGTACAAATGACTAGAACCCCTCTCATGGAGATAGCTAATATATAAGTACAAGTGAGGGATATTATTGTCCTTTCTAAGCATAGCAGTAGTTCTTTGATCTGTATGTTACACACCGAGCGACGCCGATGTGCTTGTCCAGCTATGGGTGCCGGTCAAGAGTGATGACGGGCAGTTGGTGCTGACGACAAGCGGGCAGCCATTCACTCTTGACCAGAGCTCGGATAGCCTCATAAAGTTCAGGGAGGTGTCGACGAAATACCAATTTTCTGCAGATGTTGCATCAGAGTCCTCACCGGGGCTCCCAGGGAGGGTGTTCATTGGTAGGCTCCCTGAGTGGTCTCCAGACGTTCTTTACTTCACCAGCTATGAGTACCCTAGGGTGAGCCATGCACAATATTTGGACGTCCATGGGACGATGGGGCTGCCGGTGTTCGAGAAGGGGAACTACTCGTGCTTGGGTGTCATTGAGTTGATCCTGACCAGACAGAAGCTTAACTTCACCTCTGAGCTCAATACAATCTGCAGTGCTCTCCAGGTAATGATACCTCACTTAACCTGAAAGTTCAAAAATTTAGTATGCTGCAAGTTTATTATCAGATCAAATCATCAGCCTAGTTGCACAAAAGGAGTACGTTTGGTGTCACCTGTGATACACACAACTATTGGTTACAGTAGGAAATAAGTGAGTTTTTTTTCTAGATTTGGGATTTCTTAATGGCAATGTTCTTTGCAGGCAGTTAATCTGAGAAGCACAGAATTTTCAAGCATTCCACACATAAAGGTAAACAGCAAAATAAAATTGAGAATATTGTATCACAGCTTTGAGTTTTGGAAAATATCAGGCATTTCATTAGAACTGAACAATCTAATACCTCTATACACACACACCCAATCGTGGTAATGAATCACAATCTAACACATGATGTTAGCATGATTTGGAAAACAACTGTTAAAATTGCATTTCTAAAAAAATATATATATCGAATTGTTCTATCTACAGTCTACCCTAACTCAAACATAAAAGTAAATGAGATAAAGGTCTTCAGACAAAAAAATAGCTGTATCTCCTCATGACTTCATGGCCACTCTTGTTGATTATCAACCAGTTCAACAGTGCTTCCTACAAAGATGGTCTGCCAGAGATTCTAGAAGTCCTACAAGCAGCCTGCATCACCCACAAGCTACCATTAGCTCAGATCTGGGTCACATGTGCTCAACAAGGGAAACGGGCAGCCGCCACTCTGATGATAACTACCGATACTGCATCTCCACCATTGACGCAGCATGTTACGTGAATGAACCCCAGATGCAGAGCTTCCATGAGGCCTGCTCTGAGCACCACCTGCTGCGTGGGCAAGGGGTTGCAGGGAAAGCCTTCACCACAAACCAGCCATGCTTCCTACCGGACATTGGATCTTCAACTAAACTGGAGTACCCATTGTCGCACCATGCTAAGATCTTCAATTTAAAAGGTGCAGTGGCAATCCGATTGAGGTGCACACGCACTGGGACAGTGGACTTCGTTCTGGAATTCTTTCTGCCAGCCGACTGTGAAATACTCGAGGAGCAGAAAGCAGTGCTGGATTCCTTGTCGGGCACCTTGCGAAGTGTTTGCAAAACTCTACGTGTGATTACCGACAAGGAGATGGAGGATGAGGCGATGTTGGAAATGAATGAGCTGAACTCATTTAGTCCTCATGGGAAGAACAAAGTTGAGTTGTCCTTCGGAGACAATGCAACAGAACATAGAGAGGAGGCCTCTTGGACAAGTCTAGCAGGGACTTCACAGAAAGAATCAGATTTAGTTGAATTACATGTGCATGGAATGTTATCACCTGGAGGGCAGGGTTCATCTCTCACTGGTGCTCAGACAACTGCAGAAGGCAGAAAAGTAAAAAGGCGTACAAAGACGGAGAAGACAGTGAGCTTGCAGGTTCTTCGGCAGCATTTTGCTGGTAGCCTGAAGGATGCAGCAAAGAGCCTTGGAGGTGAGTAATAGTAACTCATCAGATAAATGCAAGATTCAGCTATGAATAGTTTACTGTTTCAGTAGATACCATCAGTCATTAAACTATAGCAACACAAACCATGAAGCCAGCATGCTAAATTGAATGCTCAATAAGAAAATGTTGTCTCCCATAAGAAAGTCAACCATCACATGCATCTTATAATCAAAAAATGAACATTCTTATCACCCTTTTTCGTGATTTGTGCTATTTCCATGAAGGGAAAAAGAAGGGCAAAATTGATGTATAGCTTCAACTGTCATAACAAATAAATAAGCTATCTAAAACTAGTTAGCAGATGTACTGTATAGTTTTGGCTGGTTGAACAGGCAAAATATAGCCTACAATGCATCAGTCTCATAAGGTCTCATTCATTGCTTATAGCTAAACAGCAACTTTATACATAACAAAACACTCGATTATATAACAGCGTTTGAAATCTTCAATATGGTGATCTCACCCTCTAGTATAAAGATAAGATATATGTAATACACACCTTTACATAAATAGACCATAAACTAACTCATCATGTTGACATGCTACGTTGCTTTCTAGAAGTAGAATAGCTGGTTTTGGAGCTCCATGAGTCAACATAGGCAAAATTATTCCTTTGAGACAAAAAGCAGACAGCATACCCATCATGTGCACATTGCATCTCCAAGGTGTGATCACTTTCCTTTTCCTGAAGGAATGTCTAATGCTTATACGTGCTTGATCTAGTGGCAAACATGTAAAAAGAAAAAACAATCTGTACTCAAGTTGGCTGCATATATGCTCACCATATTTTTGTCTCTCACAGTGTGCCTACCACCCTCAAAAGAATATGCAGGCAGCATGGCATAACCCGCTGGCCATCACGAAGATCAAGAAGGTAGACCACTCCCTAAGAAAGCTGCAGCAGATCATTGATTCAGTTCATGGAGGAGAGACAGATTTCCAGCTTAACACTCTGTACAAGGATCTCACAAACACCTCCATATCTGACAACAATTTGTCAGGAAGCGTCACAGTTCCTCCAACTAACCAGAGCAATCTTACTGACTTTGAGAAACACCAGCACCACAGGCTAAGCAGCAATGTGCCATCAACTTCACACTCACACTCATCATGCAGCCACAGTTCTGATTCGAACCCCTCCTGCAGTGGAGCAACAAAACATCCACCACAGGTTGGACTTGATCTGACGAAGTCAGGATGTCCTGTAAAACACAGCCCTGTCCAGAATCTGCAAACAGAAAACGCTTCAATTAATGAACATTTCTCAGTTCTGGAGGCACCGAGATCTTTACAGGATGTTACTGAAAAGGCTATCAGTGGACAGCATTCTTCTCGAAGCCCATCATCCCCCAAGCAGAATACAGATGTAGGTATGAGAGTAAAGGCCACATTTGGCTCAGAAAAGGTGAGGTTCAGATTGAAGCCTGAGTGCAACTTTCAAGAACTGAAGCAGGAGATAGCAAAAGCGTATGAGTATAGAAGACACGAGTTCTTTGATTGTAAAGTACTTGGATGATGATTCAGAGTGGGTCTTGATGACATGTGATGCAGATTTACAAGAGTGCCTTCATGTATATAAACTAGCAGATATCCAAACAACCAAAATTTCAGTTCATCTAGCTTCTAGTCCAGCAACAAGGGCCAATATTGGTCACACTTGTTTGTCATGAAGGCACCATAGGCCTCACCAACTTGTGGGATTTTTTTTAGACCAGAGACCAACAGGCCCTGCCTTGAAGTTTGTGGGATTTAACCAGAAATCTACCAAGCGGTGCTTGGTTTTACCCTGAAATCAAAGCCCCTTAGGCGAGTTCAGTCACTGAGGGAGAGAATCCATGTTTGGCAGCCCATACTAGGTACCAAGTACCTTCACCAGATCCAGTTCTGCAGTTAGCTGGATTAGTCTTGATCTGTTTCTGAGGTTAGGAACTGCTGATCTATCATACTAGAATACTTGACAATGGGAAAGCCAGTTCTAAATATTAGGATACACTGAATAAAGCATGCATTATCTTGTAAATACTCTCACTGATGCACCTGAAACTCTGAAAGACAGTGCAACTTGATTGAGTTGATATGGTGAAATATCTCTAAATCAGGTTTGCTCCAAATGTCTCTTGGTTCTTGGAATGCTGATGTGCAATAATCCTTTATGGCTTCTTTCTGATTATTGATCAGCTATGGTGGTTCCTTCAGAGGATATTACAGCATTCTCCCCTCACCTGAGTAACCAGCAGCAAGGCATTCAGTTCTTCAGCGTGCTTTCTCATTCAATGGAAATGAAGCTATGCTTCTGGAAATACAATTTTCTGCAGCAATTATTCTGGATTAGTTATAGATATAGCAGGATAGGATACTTTGTTCAATTTGTTTGTCCTTAAAAGTTAAATATGTATGGTACACTCGTACCACTACCACATGATGTGTCTCTTCTTTGGGAATACTGTTTGCTGCTGTAGACACTAGAATTGTTTTCTTTGAGAAGCTTTCATTTTCTTAACTGTATTGTCAAATATCAAACACACCCGATCGTCGGTCACATTGTGGCACCACGTCTTAGGGCATATCCTTGGACCGGTGGGGCCTCTCGGGTAGGGGTGCAAATGGAGCGGATATTTCCCGACAGTCCGTCCGTTTTAATTCAGATACAATTCGGAGCATATTCTCGGATATCCAGAGTTTTTTACCGATACGAAAACGGAGTCGGATATTTTCTATCGGATACGAAAACGGATTCAAAAAAGTCATTATCCGACGGATACGGAGCTATCCGAGTATTTTTCCGGATAGTTATCGGATTATTATCCAGTAACTATCCGGCAAGAACCCTCTATCCCGAGTCTCCGAGCTGGAGTTATGCTATTATGCGGTAAGTGAAACGCGGTGCGGCGCCCATCTCCAGATCTCCTCAGAATCTCAGATCCGCTCGACTCTCCACCTCCCACACGAAACAGCAGTGGCGGCGGCGGCGGCGGCGGCGCCGTCGCCTCCTCTCCCCACGGACCGCCGCCACCGCCGCTTAGCTCTCTGCCCCACGGACCGGCGACGATTCGCCCACCTCCGCCTCACGGACCGGCGACGATTCGTCCACCTCCGCCCCACGGACCGATCTGCCGCCCGCCTCTCCTCCCCACTGACCGACGCCACCGCCGCCGCCTCTCCCCCATGCATCGACGCCGCCACCCACCTCCGCCTCACGATTGGTGCCGTCCGCCTCCTCCCCCACGGACCGGCGGTACCACCGCCTGCCTCTCCACCCCCACGGACCGGCGCCGCCTTCGCCCACCACCGCGGAAGTAGATCGAGGTTAAGGTTTTAACCTAAACTCTGATACCATGTTATGAATAGTGTATATATTGAAAAGTCCCTATGGACAATATATATAGAGTACAAAGAGATATTACAGGGGAATATGCTGATTCCTATTCTATCTCTAATACCCTTAATATAAACACCATTGTCATTAATTACTAAAATCATTTTTACAGGTCTAGATACTTTCATGCGGCTCATCTCTTTATATAGATGAGGTTAATCCCTAACAATATAAAAACTAACATGATCTAATGCAACTAATCAACTAAAGATAAGATCATATCTATACTATCTAAACATAAAGATATATATCTAACTATTCCTAATATATTCTATCCCTAAACAGATGGTACAGTACCATGCAGTATTGTTCACACACACTACAGTACCCACGGTATTGCTCACGCGCCTGCTGCAGTGCCTCGCTAGGAGTATAGACCATAACACATTGCTTGTAGCTAAACAACAACTTTACATAACAAAACACTGAATTATATATTGAAATATTCAAAGTGATGTCACCCTCAAGTATAAAGATAAGATATAGCCTTTCCAGAAACAGGCCCCTAAACTAACTCATCATGTTGACATGCTATGTTGCTTTCTAGAAGTAGAGCAGCAGGTTTTGGATCTCCATGAGTCAAACATAGGTAACATTATTCTCACGAACTGAAGCAGGAGATAGCAAAACGTTTGAGTATAGTAGACACGAGTTCTTTGATTGTAAAGTACTTGGATGATGATTCAGAGTGGGTCTTGATGACTTGTGATGCAGATTTACAGGAGTGCCTTCATGTACACAAACTAGCAGATATCCAAACAATCAAAATTTCAGTTCATCTAGCTGCTAGTCCAGCAACAAGGGTCACTATTGGTCACACTGGTTTGTCATGAAGACACATTAGGCCTCACCAGCTTGTGAGATTTAACCAGAAATCTACCAATAAATGGTGCTTGGTTTTACCCAGGAAATCCAGAATCCATGTTCGTGCCCATGCTAGGTACCAAGTACCATCACCAGATCCAGTTCTGCAGTTAGCTGGATTAGTCTTTGATCTGTTACTGAGGTTAGGAACTGCTGATCACACTAGAATACGACCATGGGAAAGCCAGTTTATAAAAAATGGGATACACTAAAGAAAGCATGCATTGACTTATAAATACTCTCACTTATGCACCTGAAACTCTGAAACACAGTGCAATTTGATTTGAGTTAATAGGGTGAAATATCTCTAAATCAGGTTTGCTCCAAAATCTTTTGGTTCTTGGAAGGCTGATGAGCAGTAATCCTTACGGCTTCTTTATGATTATTGATCAGCTATGGTGGTCCCTTCAGAGGATATTACAGCATTCGCTGCTCATCTGAGTGACCAGCAGAAAGGCCTTCGGATCTTCAGCGTGCTTTCTCATTCAATAGACATGAAGCTATGCTTCTGAAAATACAATTTTCTGCAGCAATTATTCTGAATTAGTTCTAGATATTGGAGGATAGGATACTTTTTTCAATTTGTTTATCCTTAAAAAATTAAATATGTATGGTGCACTCGTACCACTTGTCAAATATAAGTCTACAAATTGAATCAGAGCACACTCTAATAAGTTGAACATGGAATAAACTGATGCCATTATCATGTCTAATATGCAACCAACGTCAACACATTTAAGTTCATGCTCATAGGTAAATATGTGCTTTTGTAATGAGTAATTTTCAGACCCATGCTCATAGTCTGATGGAACCATTTAGTTTTCATGTTGCCCTTGCTGATGATTCCAAACCACACAACAACCAGAATACTGATAAGTATGTAGCGTAGTAGATGAAATGACCCCAACTGGCTTTGAACCAACAAGAAATGACTCACAACCTTAGCACATCCCAAGAATTACTCGTGTTCTAAGCTCAGTCGAAGATACTTGAGGGGGTCCTCATACTGCTCTAATCTCAAGGATACCCATGCTGGTTCAGCCAAACTGCAGTTTAGAGAGGAGGCAGACATACTGTCAGATTGTCTTCTCAAGCATCAGATATATCATATATGTTGGATTTAGCGATTATTTTGGGACATTGCGTGCCCATAGTATACACTTGATGACTTTGGACTGTCACGGTTATGCTTGAATAATACAACATGTGTAAACTCCAAAGACAGAGTTTAGAATTTTGCAGATAAGAGGTTTTGATTACAGCAATATGATATACTGAGGAATAAATGCAAGCGTTTAATTGTACTTTTATCCACAAAAGCGAAAATACTCCAATAGAACAATCAAGAATGAACAACAGAAACACAATTATACAAGAACACAAATTATTTTTCATCAATTGTTGAAAAGTAGAACTTCTACAAAAGAACTGTCTTTATTTCTTAAGTGGAGGTAAACTAAAAAAGATATATTCAAATGTGAGTGTGTTTTAGGAATGAGCTGAGTTGTATCTCTATGCTAACTGCTAAGGTTCTAAAGTTTAAACAAAATCTACGTATAATATGCTGCCTTTATGTGTCCTAGACTATTTGAGCCTTGGCAAAATGACTTATTGCAACAAATGCACCTTAATGCAATACGAGGAATTAATCTTAAGGGAGAAAAGAATTCACAACACACAGATATAAGAAGACTAATTAAGGTTGCTGGGGTATGCATATCAGAAACGTGATTAAACCAAGCATTATAGTTTGCGACAAGCTACAATCAGCAAAATACAGTCCACACCAAAAACATGGAAATCAGGTCACTGACAATAGCTCATCGGTCTACATTTCTATAATCCCAAACAGAACAATGTAAGAAATTAAGCATGTTGACTAGCAATGATGAAAAGCATAAGCTAGATGTAAAAATCCAAAACAGTTTATCTATTTATTTTCCAAATGAACATTTTGTCGACATGCCAAAGTAACCAAACCAGGGGCGTTGTTCATAACCAATAGGCTTAACAAGCATAGAAACACGGCACTGACGATACCATCAAGTTTGTAACAAGAAATTATTCATTGGTTAACTCATAAAATTTCAAGAAATTAGGATACAAACACTATCTTACAAGAACACAAGAGCGCTAGAACCATACACTGAAGCTCAGTCCTCGTCCTCGTCACTCTCGTCGCTGAAGTAGCCTTTCCTCTTCTTCACCGCCTTCGCCTTCCTCTCCTCCTTCCCAGCCGCCTTCTCCTCCTCCCCCCTCGTGTCCACCACCGACGCCCACCTGTCGTCCTCGAACGCCGTGGCGCCATCCTCATCGGCCGAGTGCCACGAAGCCCCGCCCCCGCGACCGCCGTCGCCACCACCACCGCGGCGCGATTTCTTAGACGGCGGCGGCCTCTCGCGGGGCCCGAGCTGGTTGCGGGGCACTCGTAGGAGAGGTGGCGCACGTCGCCGCACTCATAGCAGCGGGACTTGTCGCGGTAGACACGGCGGCGGATGAACTCGGCGGCGCGACCGTTGTCCTCCGCGATGGAGGCGGAGAGGTGCGGCCGTTGAGGACCTTGCCATGCATCTCGGCCCAGGGGCTGCCGCGGCGTCCTCGCGGCGGACAAAGAGGACGAAGGCGACGCCGCGGATGCGGCGGGACCCGCGGTCCTTGAGGACGGTGACGCGCGCGACGCGGCCGAAGCGGGAGAAGAGGGTGTGGAGGTCGGAGTTGGTGAGCGCGTAGTCCAGTTTGGACACGTACAGCGTCGACTTGGACGGCGCGAGGCCGCCGAGCCGCCGCCGCCGCCCCTGGGCTTGCCGCCATGTGAGGACGCGGGGGCGCTGGAGGGGAGCGGGTAGCGGTAGAGAAAGCTGTCGTCGTCGTCGTCGCCGTCGGAGTCTGAGCCCTGCCGCCGCCGACGAGACATTTTGCCTGCGGTTTGTCGGCCCCTTCAGGATGTCATCTTAGGCTCCGTATGTTTGATGATGGGCTAAATCGTAATTGGCCCGAGCCAGGATAGAGGATGGATGGATATGGGCCAAACTCTGCTTACTTCTCGGCCCATGAGAGGCCTTGAGAATTTGCCTTTTTCTTTTTCAGCGTTGCTTACACAAAATCATGACCACAAATGACATCAAGCTGTTTCTGCCAAGAATCCTGGCGTCTTGCATCAACCAGATAATTACTCGTACTAGCCTACTAGAGTACATTGCTAAGTGTTCAAGTATTGCAAGGGTCAGGTGTTGCTCTGATGACTGATTCTCCTGACCTGACGTCTACCCTTGTTTCTTTACAATTCATTAGTGGATTAGTCGTACATAAAGGCTCGATCAGTTGACTGCAAAGACTTCAGCTTAGGAGAAACAAAGAGGGATGACCATAATTCCATAAGAGCCTCGTGTTACGATTTGAGAAACAGTATTAAAGGTCATGCAAACAACCCACCTTAGGAAAATAGTATGATACACTAATGACAGATGAAAAAGAAATAGTGAAGATTTGCAATGTGTGACTCCTAACCTCATGTCTAACTTCCCCTATTTCTTTGCAAAGTATAGAATCTCTTGATGATCAAAACAAAGATATACTAGTATCTTATAATGTGACATTATCTCATGATGAAAACATCATTTTTCTTCTCAAAGAATTTTCTCGTGATGATTCTTTTTACGATCATAACAAGAGGACTGAAACGGTGACTGGTGTGAACGGGTAATCCATGCATGGCATGCACATCGATCGAGCTCCCAGTGCCTCTTCTGATTCACAACACCACATGGAACTTCGCTCCATCCAATTAATTGGCAGTTGAACTACGGATAAAGCAACAAGTGGCACTCATTTACTAGCTAACGACTTGACACGTGTATTTAAACTCCCTCGACCTTCTCCTTACCCATGTACTCAGGCTGTAACCACCTCCTACAAACAGGATTACGAAACAACTCAAAACTCAGTCATGCAAACAGTGAGAAAAAAAATGCATTGTTCTTCTTTGATCGATGAATTCTATTGTGTTTCATCAGACATGACAAGACAGATTTGGTTCTTCACAGGAGGGAGTTAAGCACTTTAGGCTTCATGTCGACATGCAGTGCCGATGCATGGGGTGCATCAAGAAGGTCGAGAAGACGATGGCTTCCATTGGAAGTTTCAGTGGTACAGTAAACTGAATCCTCTTCTTGTGTGTGTGTGTGTGTGTGTGTGTGTGTGTGTGTGTGTGTGTGTGTGTGTGTGTGTGTGTGTGTGAATACTTTGCTAAGCAATGTTGCAACATTTTGCTTGACTGTTTTCCATAGGAGTCCAAACTTCAGTAGCAGATGTTGATACTGGGTTTGTCACAGTGGTTGGGAAGGTGAATCCAACAGAGCTTTGCCACTGGCTGAAGAGGAAGACAAAGAAAGATGTCAAAATTGTCTACCCTGATCCGCTAGTCGAGAGTCACAAACAGGTACTTCTAGCTTGCGTGCAATAGAAGAATGAAAGGCAATACGATGTTCTTGAATTTCCAAAAGAATGTATTTTGATGTTTACTTTGGCATCCACTGGAAATTGAAAGAAGGATCATATATTCATATGTACAGTTGCTTACAAGAAGGGTAGTAAACAGATCAAAGCGCATGAAATAGAAGTTGAGAAAGGTATTGGACTAAAAACCATGTAAAAATCTGGCAAATATGCAGGACCAAACACTGAATTTAAACAACTGACTGCTAATAACAGTTAAGGGAGTTACAGGGTTCTTAGTTTAACTATGATTTCCACAACTCCAGCTAAACCTCTACATGCTTGCAGAAAATGATATTGGTTCTGGGAAGCAGTTCAAAAACTGGGGACACTACACCCTCAGCTCCACCACTACAAGATCAGATGTCCTGGGATCTAGTACCGTCAGGAGTACAATCAGTGCACGAGAACCTACAGTTGATAGAGGAGAAGATCAGGGACCTAGAGAAGGTCAGGGATATGTTGAAGGTCAAAAACCTGGAGAATGAGCTGATTGCAGTCAAGTGTGAGCTTAAACAGTCAAGGAGAGTGATCAACAGTAGTAAACAGGCTCTGCTAGATAGTGCTTTGAATCAGCTCGAAGCCTATAAGAAACTAGAAGAACTCAGTTCAGGCACTATGTGACTGAGACTACAAGTAAAACTATGTCAGCAAATTTCTTCTGTAGTGCAATTCTGTTTTGCTAGCTGGCAAGTTAACTAAACCTTTCTCGAAGTTTTTATGTATCTCTGAAGACTGTGCCCATTGTTGTTTGATCTATGATCTATCGAGAAACTATGGATGCAAATTTTCATCGCACTAGAGCAGTGATCCTACTCGATCTTGTGGTGAAATTCTCGCTGCCTTTTCTTCTTCTTTTGAAAATCTCCATGTGTGGTTTAGGAACCATTGGGACTTAGATGACGATATCATAGTAGAATTGGTTGTTTACACGGAATTTAAGTTTCAGCTAAACTAACTCATCATGTTGACATGCTATGTTGCTTTCTAGAAGTAGAGCAGCAGGTTTTGGATCTCCATGAGTCAAACATAGGTAACATTATTCTCACCAGACAAAAGAAAGCAGATAGCATGCTCATCATGTGCACATTGCACACCCAAGGTGTGATCACATTTCTTTTGTCAAAGAATGCTTATATGTGCTTGATCTGGTGGCAAACATGAAAAAAAGGGGAAATCTCCATTCAACTCGGCTGCATATATACTCACCACATTTTTTTTGTCTCTTACAGTGTGCCCTACCACCCTCAAAAGAATATGCAGGCAGCATGGCATAACCCGTTGGCCATCACGAAAAATCAAGAAGGTAGACCACTCTCTAAGAAAGCTGCAGCAGATCATTGATTCAATTCATGGAGGAGATACAGCTTTCCAGCTTAACACTCTGTACAAGGATCTCACAAACACCCCCATATCATCTGACAACAATTTGTCAGGAAGCGTCACCATTCCTCCAACAAACCAGAGCCATCTTACTGACTTTGAGAAGCATCAGCACCACAGGCTAAGCAGCAATCTGCCATCAACTTCACACTCACACTCATCATGCAGCCACAGTTCTGATTCGAGCCCCTCCTGCAGTGGTGGAGCAACAAAACATCCACCACAGGTTGGAGTTGATCTGACGAAGTCAGGAAGTCCTGTAAAACACGGCCCTGTCCAGACTCTGCGAACAGAAAACGCTTCAATTAATGAATATTTATCAGTTCTACAGGCACCAAGAGATCTTTTACAGGATGTTACTAAAAAGGCTACCAGTGGACAGCATTCTTCTCGAAACCCGTCATCCCCCAAGCAGAATACAGATGTAGGTATGAGAGTAAAGGCCACATTTGGCTCAGAAAAGGTGAGGTTCAGATTGAAGCCTGAGTGCAACTTTCAAGAACTGAAGCAGGAGATAGCAAAACGTTTGAGTATAGTAGACACGAGTTCTTTGATTGTAAAGTACTTGGATGATGATTCAGAGTGGGTCTTGATGACTTGTGATGCAGATTTACAGGAGTGCCTTCATGTACACAAACTAGCAGATATCCAAACAATCAAAATTTCAGTTCATCTAGCTGCTAGTCCAGCAACAAGGGTCACTATTGGTCACACTGGTTTGTCATGAAGACACATTAGGCCTCACCAGCTTGTGAGATTTAACCAGAAATCTACCAATAAATGGTGCTTGGTTTTACCCCAGGGAAATCCAGAATCCATGTTCGGCGGCCCATGCTAGGTACCAAGTACCATCACCAGATCCAGTTCTGCAGTTAGCTGGATTAGTCTTTGATCTGTTACTGAGGTTAGGAACTGCTGATCACACTAGAATACGACCATGGGAAAGCCAGTTTATAAAAAATGGGATACACTAAAGAAAGCATGCATTGACTTATAAATACTCTCACTTATGCACCTGAAACTCTGAAACACAGTGCAATTTGATTTGAGTTAATAGGGTGAAATATCTCTAAATCAGGTTTGCTCCAAAAATCTTTTGGTTCTTGGAAGGCTGATGAGCAGTAATCCTTTACGGCTTCTTTATGATTATTGATCAGCTATGGTGGTCCCTTCAGAGGATATTACAGCATTCGCTGCTCATCTGAGTGACCAGCAGAAAGGCCTTCGGATCTTCAGCGTGCTTTCTCATTCAATAGACATGAAGCTATGCTTCTGAAAATACAATTTTCTGCAGCAATTATTCTGAATTAGTTCTAGATATTGGAGGATAGGATACTTTTTTCAATTTGTTTATCCTTAAAAAATTAAATATGTATGGTGCACTCGTACCACTTGTCAAATATAAGTCTACAAATTGAATCAGAGCACACTCTAATAAGTTGAACATGGAATAAACTGATGCCATTATCATGTCTAATATGCAACCAACGTCAACACATTTAAGTTCATGCTCATAGGTAAATATGTGCTTTTGTAATGAGTAATTTTCAGACCCATGCTCATAGTCTGATGGAACCATTTAGTTTTCATGTTGCCCTTGCTGATGATTCCAAACCACACAACAACCAGAATACTGATAAGTATGTAGCGTAGTAGATGAAATGACCCCAACTGGCTTTGAACCAACAAGAAATGACTCACAACCTTAGCACATCCCAAGAATTACTCGTGTTCTAAGCTCAGTCGAAGATACTTGAGGGGGTCCTCATACTGCTCTAATCTCAAGGATACCCATGCTGGTTCAGCCAAACTGCAGTTTAGAGAGGAGGCAGACATACTGTCAGATTGTCTTCTCAAGCATCAGATATATCATATATGTTGGATTTAGCGATTATTTTGGGACATTGCGTGCCCATAGTATACACTTGATGACTTCGGACTGTCACGATTATGCTTGAATAATATGACGTGTAAACTCTAAGGACAGAGTTTAGAATTTTGTAGATAGAGGTTTTGATTACTGCAATGTGATAAATTGAGAAATAAATGCATATGTTTAGTTGTACTTATATCCACAGAAGCGAAAACACTCCACTAGAACAATCAAGAATGAACAACAGAAACACAATTATAACAGAACACAAATTATTTTTCATCATTTGTTGAAAAGTGGGACTTCTACGAAAGAGTTGTCTTTACTTCTTAAGTGGAGGTAAACTAAAAAGATATATTCGAATGTGTGTGTGTGTGTTTTAGGAATGAGCTGAGTGGTATCTCTATGCTAACTGCTAAGGTTCTAACCAAAAGCTACATATAATATGCTGCCTTTATGTGTCCTAGACTCTAAGCATTGGCATAATACTTATTGCAACAAATGCACCTTAATGCAATATAAGGAATTAATCTGAAGGGTGAAACGAATTCACAACACACAAATATAAGAAGAGTAATTAAGGTTGCTGAGGTTTGCATATCAGAAACGTGATTAAACCAAGCATTATAGTTTGCGACAAGCTACAACAGCAAAATAGAGTCCATACCAAAAACATGGAAATCAGGGCACTGACAATAGCTCATCGGTCTACATTTCTATAATCCCAAACAGAACAATGTAAGAAATTAAGCATGTTGACTAGCAATGGTAAAAGGCATAAGCTAGATGTAAAAATACAAAACAATTTATCTATTTATTTTCCAAATGAACATTTTGTCGACATGCCAAAGTAACCAAACCAGGGGCGTTGTTCATAACCAATAGGCTTAACAAGCATAGAAACACGGCACTGACGATACCATCAAGTTTGTAACAAGAAATTATTCATTGGTTAACTCATAAAATTTCAAGAAATTAGGATACAAACACTATCTTACAAGAACACAAGAGCGCTAGAACCATACACTGAAGCTCAGTCCTCGTCCTCGTCACTCTCGTCGCTGAAGTAGCCTTTCCTCTTCTTCACCGCCTTCGCCTTCCTCTCCTCCTTCCCAGCCGCCTTCTCCTCCTCCCCCCTCGTGTCCACCACCGACGCCCACCTGTCGTCCTCGAACGCCGTGGCGCCATCCTCATCGGCCGAGTGCCACGAAGCCCCGCCCCCGCGACCGCCGTCGCCACCACCACCGCGGCGCGATTTCTTAGACGGCGGCGGCCTCTCGCGGGGCCCGAGCTGGTTGCGGGGGCACTCGTAGGAGAGGTGGCGCACGTCGCCGCACTCATAGCAGCGGGACTTGTCGCGGTAGACACGGCGGCGGATGAACTCGGCGGCGCGACCGTTGTCCTCCGCGATGGAGGCGGAGAGGGTGCGGCCGTTGAGGACCTTGCCATGCATCTCGGCCCAGGGGCTGCCGCGGCGTCCTCGCGGCGGACAAAGAGGACGAAGGCGACGCCGCGGATGCGGCGGGACCCGCGGTCCTTGAGGACGGTGACGCGCGCGACGCGGCCGAAGCGGGAGAAGAGGGTGTGGAGGTCGGGTTGGTGAGCGCGTAGTCCAGTTTGGACACGTACAGCGTCGACTTGGACGGCGCGAGGCCGCCGAGCCGCCGCCGCCGCCCCTGGGCTTGCCGCCATGTGAGGACGCGGGGGCGCTGGAGGGGAGCGGGTAGCGGTAGAGAAAGCTGTCGTCGTCGTCGTCGCCGTCGGAGTCTGAGCCCTGCCGCCGCCGACGAGACATTTTGCCTGCGGTTTGTCGGCCCCTTCAGGATGTCATCTTAGGCTCCGTATGTTTGATGATGGGCTAAATCGTAATTGGCCCGAGCCAGGATAGAGGATGGATGGATATGGGCCAAACTCTGCTTACTTCTCGGCCCATGAGAGGCCTTGAGAATTTGCCTTTTTCTTTTTCAGCGTTGCTTACACAAAATCATGACCACAAATGACATCAAGCTGTTTCTGCCAAGAATCCTGGCGTCTTGCATCAACCAGATAATTACTCGTACTAGCCTACTAGAGTACATTGCTAAGTGTTCAAGTATTGCAAGGGTCAGGTGTTGCTCTGATGACTGATTCTCCTGACCTGACGTCTACCCTTGTTTCTTTACAATTCATTAGTGGATTAGTCGTACATAAAGGCTCGATCAGTTGACTGCAAAGACTTCAGCTTAGGAGAAACAAAGAGGGATGACCATAATTCCATAAGAGCCTCGTGTTACGATTTGAGAAACAGTATTAAAGGTCATGCAAACAACCCACCTTAGGAAAATAGTATGATACACTAATGACAGATGAAAAGAAATAGTGAAGATTTGCAATGTGTGACTCTAACCTCATGTCTAACTTCCCCCTATTTCTTTGCAAAGTATAGAATCTCTTGATGATCAAAACAAAGATATACTAGTATCTTATAATGTGACATTATCTCATGATGAAAACATCATTTTTCTTCTCAAAGAATTTTCTCGTGATGATTCTTTTTACGATCATAACAAGAGGACTGAAACGGTGACTGGTGTGAACGGGTAATCCATGCATGGCATGCACATCGATCGAGCTCCCAGTGCCTCTTCTGATTCACAACACCACATGGAACTTCGCTCCATCCAATTAATTGGCAGTTGAACTACGGATAAAGCAACAAGTGGCACTCATTTACTAGCTAACGACTTGACACGTGTATTTAAACTCCCTCGACCTTCTCCTTACCCATGTACTCAGGCTGTAACCACCTCCTACAAACAGGATTACGAAACAACTCAAAACTCAGTCATGCAAACAGTGAGAAAAAAAATGCATTGTTCTTCTTTGATCGATGAATTCTATTGTGTTTCATCAGACATGACAAGACAGATTTGGTTCTTCACAGGAGGAGTTAAGCACTTTAGGCTTCATGTCGACATGCAGTGCCGATGCATGGGGTGCATCAAGAAGGTCGAGAAGACGATGGCTTCCATTGGAAGTTTCAGTGGTACAGTAAACTGAATCCTCTTCTTGTGTGTGTGTGTGTGTGTGTGTGTGTGTGTGTGTGTGTGTGTGTGTGTGTGTGTGTGTGTGTGTGAATACTTTGCTAAGCAATGTTGCAACATTTTGCTTGACTGTTTTCCATAGGAGTCCAAACTTCAGTAGCAGATGTTGATACTGGGTTTGTCACAGTGGTTGGGAAGGTGAATCCAACAGAGCTTTGCCACTGGCTGAAGAGGAAGACAAAGAAAGATGTCAAAATTGTCTACCCTGATCCGCTAGTCGAGAGTCACAAACAGGTACTTCTAGCTTGCGTGCAATAGAAGAATGAAAGGCAATACGATGTTCTTGAATTTCCAAAAGAATGTATTTTGATGTTTACTTTGGCATCCACTGGAAATTGAAAGAAGGATCATATATTCATATGTACAGTTGCTTACAAGAAGGGTAGTAAACAGATCAAAGCGCATGAAATAGAAGTTGAGAAAGGTATTGGACTAAAAACCATGTAAAAATCTGGCAAATATGCAGGACCAAACACTGAATTTAAACAACTGACTGCTAATAACAGTTAAGGGAGTTACAGGGTTCTTAGTTTAACTATGATTTCCACAACTCCAGCTAAACCTCTACATGCTTGCAGAAAATGATATTGGTTCTGGGAAGCAGTTCAAAAACTGGGGACACTACACCCTCAGCTCCACCACTACAAGATCAGATGTCCTGGGATCTAGTACCGTCAGGAGTACAATCAGTGCACGAGAACCTACAGTTGATAGAGGAGAAGATCAGGGACCTAGAGAAGGTCAGGGATATGTTGAAGGTCAAAAACCTGGAGAATGAGCTGATTGCAGTCAAGTGTGAGCTTAAACAGTCAAGGAGAGTGATCAACAGTAGTAAACAGGCTCTGCTAGATAGTGCTTTGAATCAGCTCGAAGCCTATAAGAAACTAGAAGAACTCAGTTCAGGCACTATGTGACTGAGACTACAAGTAAAACTATGTCAGCAAATTTCTTCTGTAGTGCAATTCTGTTTTGCTAGCTGGCAAGTTAACTAAACCTTTCTCGAAGTTTTTATGTATCTCTGAAGACTGTGCCCATTGTTGTTTGATCTATGATCTATCGAGAAACTATGGATGCAAATTTTCATCGCACTAGAGCAGTGATCCTACTCGATCTTGTGGTGAAATTCTCGCTGCCTTTTCTTCTTCTTTTGAAAATCTCCATGTGTGGTTTAGGAACCATTGGGACTTAGATGACGATATCATAGTAGAATTGGTTGTTTACACGGAATTTAAGTTTCAGCAGTGATCTTGCAACACACAGAAATGAGAACTGTAATTTGCCTCTATAGATGTTCGTACTTAACATGGTGTTCGACAAACTGAGAGCTGAGAACTAGAGCCATTTGAGGCAGCATCGAACAGCACATTACAATGAAAGCACTAAAATTTTCATACTTTATTTTTGCCACTTAGACATTGAGGAGCTGGGAACGCACATAGTAGTACAAGATAACAAGAGAGCAGAGTCCAAGGAACGAACTGATGCCCGTCAGACATGTGGCCTATGGTCGCCGTCGTCGTCGAGGCGAAGCTTGACGCTGTAGTCGCAGAGCGCGTTGAGGATGGCCGAGACCTTGGTGCGGTTCTTGAACCCTTCTTCTCGACCTCCTTGGCGGCGTCGGCGTGTATGGGCTCGCGCGCGGGCCGTCCACCTTGAGGCGCATGGCGAGAACCTCCCCGACGCCCACTGCCGCCTTGGCGTTGCAGGTGCGGCCGCACTCCAGCCCATCCCGCAGGCGGCGCAGGGGCTTCTCATGGCTTCCATCTTGTTTCCCCTGCGGGTCTACCAGCAAGCTGCTGCGAGCTCTGCCAAGAGCGACAGGATTCTGGTATGCGTTGTAGGCTTGTAGCATCCGTGTGGGGGCCATTGATACAGGGTCGTTCATGTAGCATTTTAAATTGTAGTGATCCTCTTTTTCTAATATAAGAATGAATGCTCTTCAGTTCGTCTCACAATGGATGTGAATTAAGTTGGGCCATGCGTCTTTGTGTCTTGTTCTCAACTGATTTGATAGTCCTTACCTGTGACTTGGGTCTGCGTCGCGGTTCTAAAGTCTTCAAATTGTTCAAACATAAGAATACATAAAGAGCTTGTATAAAAGAGAATATTATTCTCATCAATACAAAGAAATTCATTAACAAACAAATTCACCTATTTATTTAAAAACTTAATTTTTACTCTAGTCATTAAACCTTTTGGTGCTTCACCAATAGTTAAAAAAAAGTTGGAGAAGACTAGACATGGTAGTAATAGAGATATTCTCATCAGCCATGCTGTCGCTGACGGGCGCTCTCGGGGCCTGGTCGGATCACCGTGACCGCAGCAGGTCGGCGGCGACGGTACGGGCCATCTTTCATTCCTTTGTCGGTAAAGCAAAAGGTCTGGCAATCTCTCATACGACGAACAAATTACGGCAAGACTTCGTGCTCAAGCCGGCAACAACCAATGGCAAGTTCGTAACGCCGCAGGGCACTGGGGAGGAGCGGCCGCGATTACGCCATCTGCCTCGCCGAGTTCGTGTCCGGCAACCATTAGCATGGCGGCAGCGGCGGCGGAGGAAGACATCGACGTCGACATGGAGGAGTTGCGCCTGCGGCTGCTGGCCTAGAGGAGCGGCACGCGCGGCTGCTGGTGGCGGCCGTCGACGCGTCCTTGCAAATCTTGGAGGACCTGACATCCGGGACGAACGCCTTGCTGAAGATGGCTCTCCCATGCGTGGGCCTCCTCGCCGCCCTCGTCACCGGCTGGAACTTGATCGCCCGCGTCATCATCTTCCTGGCGGCTGCCGTCAGCATCCGGTGGGACGAGCACCAGCTCAAGTGGGCGGAGGCGGTCCAGGCGGGCGGTGCTCGAGTTGACGGGCAACGACGACCTGCTTCCACTCAAAAGATTGGTAGATACATACAGTGATGTCAAGAGTACGAGCTGCGACGTAATCCACATCTCTTTGTATTTGACTATTCGTGATCGATTTCAGCTTGCAAGCCTACAGCTGTCTAATGTTAGTCCAAGTCAGCTGTCTTACGAACAAACACACAAATCTTCTCAATTCTGCACGATGATTCCTTTCACCTCCCAGATGACGAACAAATTATGGCAACCAACCATAAACTGAATAACCTATAACACACGGTTCCCCTGTGGTTTCTACAAGTCAGAATTGTTGAATTTCCAACTAGAACTTATCGCTGTTACTACCCTCTAACGAATCCACTCCCATACACACCTCTGCATGCTAATATGCTATCCTAAGTTACTGAGCAATTACACAGCAGACTCACAATTGCAATACCATGTCAGCGCCGCGGATCAACAGCGACTCAAGAGACGGATGAGGACTGGAATCCTCCAACCTCAAGGTCAGTGAGTGCTGAGCCGCTGGCAGGACGCAGTGAAGGCCATTGTTTCTTGGTGCTCATGATAGCCGTGACTGGAATTGCACATCCAAATGTCTGACTTGACGATGTTGAGCTCAGGTCTCTACTCCACTAGTCAATCAGCCGTATGTGTCTGCATCCGGCTTGCCACCATCTGCACCGTAGGTGCGAACATGATTGATCCTAAAAAAGGCAAATTGGTATAAAGAGACGCCAATTTGGAACTAAAACAAACAGGAGATATACTGTAATTAAGAGTCTGGGTTAGCACCTGGAACAGCATTAAAACCATTCACAGTTTGCTGCATGGCTAGGTTTTCATGAACATTTTGGTTGCCCTTCATCTCAACGCCATGTTCACCTCGGTCTATTGAAATTTGTGGTATTGATCCACATTGCTGGCTTGGTAATGCTTGAGATTCGGTCCTCTGAATGGTGCTGGTAGAAGCATATGACACAGCATATGGCTGAGGTCCTGATGAATGCCTTGCGCTGGCAGGACCGTCCTCAGTAGCAGGACTGTTAGCAGTTGGTTGCTCACTCGATGCTGCTCTACGGCTTGGTGTTGTCGTTGCTGAAGTTAGTACAGGTGGCCGAAATGTGTTTGGTGCTTCGCTGTCTCCTACCCACCCACGACCAAACTTTGTTCCAGGAGGAAGGACCCGTTCAATTCGTTTCGATGCAATTTCCCAACCAACAGGACCAAGCTGCGCAGCAAAACGCGCCAAGCTGCGGGGATAGGACTGCTGCAGCTGAACCCCAACCTGATAAAAACAACATTGTGTTAAAGCGTCGGTGATAATGTCTTGCTGTTCAGTAACATTAATAGAAAGCTGAAATTATATTATTATAGTATCATCAAGCACTTATAGGACAGGACTTAAATTGGACACTCAACTGGTACTAGCAGTTTCCTCGCCTCGTTGTATGAGGTTGATACCGGCAGCTCATACATTGAACTGGATGGTTGAGGATGATGATATGTGCTTCGGCGACTTTCTTCCATCAGAAGTGGCCTGTTCCCAGCTTTTGCTGACCATTTACTCCCAGACCCTGGAACAAAGGGAAGACACCAAATGAGGTTATGGGGAGAAATGAGTTGGCCAAATTGGCTGGAGTTGACCCATTCAAAAGACAAAAAAATGAAGAAAGAATAAATAAAACCTGAGTAATCTTCAATTCTTTCCAATTTCCGCTTGTCAGACCAATTGTGCTCATTGTTTCTATTTGCAAAAGAAGCTCTCAGTACATCAGCAATAATCGCTTTATCCATTACTCTCCGTGGCAAATCAAATCCTGAGTGGGCGTGATGTCCACTATTTCCAACAGTAGCCAGTGTTGCCCCTGAAAAGTCTGCAGTAGCGCGTTCTGCTGGTGGCCTCCCAACTTTCTGTTTGATATTGTTCTTGTTTGGAGGTCTGCCCCTACGAGGTTGTGGCTTTGGTTCCGGTTTTGGTTCCGGTTCTAGTTCACTAGCATCACTATCTTGCCTAAGATTCTCAAAGTCCTTCTTAGCAAGCTCTTGAATAGCCCGTGCCTACAATACATGACACAAGAATATTACACATGCACCATAATTCATGGTTTTATAAAGAGCTTGTAACAAGTAGGCTCAATGTTTGACCTGTCGATAATATATTGTATCTGGTGAGTTGTAGCACATCGCGTTTGAGCTTAACAAGAAGACATCGTCCTGTAAATAGAAAGTTCAGGTCATATTGAATGAGCTTAATAAAACACCAATAGCATTCTGACACCGGGGAAGGAATAGTACTTTGCAGCAGGAATAATAAAAAGTAACACAAAATGTTCACACTAGAGTAAGCTTTAGGAATGAGGAACATTTTTTTTAAAAAAATATTTTCCTCATGACATCCTTCTTTTTTTGAGACACATGACATCCTTCTAGCATGACTAAATAATGCATTCATTCAATACATAATGAAAACTTTGCACCCAATATGGCATGCAATTTTGATTAAATAGTAACACACCCAGTACTCAAAAGTGAGCCAAGGAGTAAATTATTCTTTGAAGTGTGACTTGCAGCTAAGGCAATGTTTTTAAAGCCGAGAAATGATGTTGGTGATATTTGAAGATAAGACTAGGTCGAATGATCAGTGAAAATGCAGATCTACGATACGGTGGCAATATATATATATATCAGGTACTTCTCAAATTGTAAGAGGTGGTAGCAGGTAAGTAACTCCATTAGCTAGAAAGGGTGGCATAAAGCATAGCATACCAGTCCTGGCACTATAAAAGTTTAAATCCTCTCATTTCACAAGTGTCCATTTTATCTTTCAAACAACAGATAATTTCAAAATTCACACTGAGGTCCAACATACTTTATAACAGTTCATGAGTTAGCAGCATTTTCACTATTAAGTAGTTGTGGTTTCTTCGAAGGGTATGACTTGCGAACATAAACATACACACATAAGCAAAATGAGCTCTGAAGTTCTGTAGAGCAAGTATCTATAGTCGTCTCGATATACCATCCTCCTAAGCGGGTTCTGGACAGGAATTGCCTTCAAACAAAAATATTTACAAAATGGAAGGCTGCAAGCTATTTTGAATGTTCCATTTTCAAAAAATAAGCTTTGTCATTTTCAAACAGGCATATGATTTTTCCATATCTAGTAATATGGTCCAAGAGTCCAGCCCCTGGTTTGTGTCTTTTCTTTTCTAAAAGAAAGCATAATTCCATCTCATCCCAAATAATAGATGAAATCGTTTTACTTAACAGCATGTGCTTTCACTAAATCATCCTTTCCATTAGAAAATTCCTCTATTTACAGCTTTGATGGTCTAATGTGCACTTCTTAAGAACGAGTTTACACATTTTTCTGAAAGAATACTGTTCTCAGTACTTGTCTGCCTAGTTATTGTCATTGGAACAATAAATAATACCAGATACCTTTGCTGATCTCATGCAAGTACTCTTGGTAGCCAAATGACTTAAACAGCCTTCAGTATAGCTTTTTTTCATAATCACAGTATTTTCTAATCAAGTTTCCATTGTGCAAAATTGTTTCAATCATTGAGCACATTGCTTAAGCACACATAGCAGCAAACATTCGTTGGATGTCTCTCAGAGTTTTGAGAGTTTCCTCTAGACATATCAACAGGACAAATGACTTTGGTTCTTTACAATTTAAACTCAGTCAGGTAGGTAAAGCACAGAAACCAAAGAAATCTTTGAGAAAAGCATTGCCAAAGGAATAATTAGGGCCCATAAGACCACCTAAAAGGCTAAAACCAAAGAGGATAAACACATGCTTGGCAATAAGTTGTCTGCTAACCTAGTACAACTAGCTGTCACTAAATCTATATCCAGAGGTCAATGTCACTGCATGAACTGCAGTGAAAAAAGATACAAATGATGACAGGAATGTTCTCAAAGGCAAAATTTGTACATGTGTTTTCTTTGTTTAGTGTCTTTTTTTTTCTATTTCAAAACATAACAACTGCAAATTTTCACGAGTTAAATGCATATATAGAGCAAATAAAGACAACAACACTGGATATATTAACGCAGCCTTGCTCATACTCTTTTACTATAATTTCTGTGATGGAATATACACCAGTAACCTGGTAGCTATGAAGCACTGATACGCCACTGAACCGGCGTACGCGTACTCGATACGTATCCGATATGGCGATACATTCCGATACGCGGCAATACGGTATCGGCAAAGTATCGGTGAATTTCAGCAAAAAAGAAAATTAGAAATACTTCGATATGTTTTTGATACACTGCGATACGTGCGCGATACATATGACCCATTTCCACCCAACAGGCGGAGCCGGCCCAACAACCTACGTACTACTACTCACGCCCGATAGTGCGGAACCTGCTCACGCCGATTGCCAAACCCTAACCTGTGTCACTCCACCCTGCAATTTCCCATCAGTGCTCCTGGCTCGCCGCCACCGCCTAGAGGTGACCGGCCAGCCGCCGCTCCCACCACCTGGATGTCCGCCGCTCCCATCTCTTGAAGATCCGTCGCTCCCTCTCCCACCCAGGTCGCACCGCCTGGGGGTCCGCAGCTCTCGCCGCCGTTGCCGCCGCTCCCCCGCCGCCCTCGGTGCTCCCCTGCTGCTCCCGCTGCTCCTGACTCTTGCATCCGACTCTTGCTTATTGTGACCCATTCTCAGCAGTGAGCGGTTCAAGGCCAAGTAAAAGGCAAGATTTCCATGGTATGTGATTTGATGAATGCTTTTTTCCTTGTATTTATGAATGGCAATATTTGGTATCAGTATTTTTGCTAGTACAAGATTTGTCAATTTTGTACTCTTCTAACTTCTAGGTCAAGCCTCAGTTTCTGATACGGTGATACCAAACCAATTGGAGTGTGGAAACATAAAATTTCACCAGAGGCGTGTGACCTGCTTGGAATTTCATTCAACTAAGAGTAATGTGCTTTTATCAGGAGGCAAGGTATTGCAGTCCTACCATTGGACTTTGTTGTCCAGTTAAATTCTTTGTATTATGGCTGCATTTCAGGAATGCATAGGGTAAGCCTGCAGCATGATTTGGTCCTGCAGGAACCGTGGTTGACTCTGAGATTTGCCATCCTGTTTTTATTTCTACTTGTGTAGTCACTACTCACTAGTGATGCTGGCATTCAGGTAACCACATGTTGATATGTATGTGTGCTTCCTTTCGTACCATAATTCATAAACTTGAATATTGCGTGCTTGTAAATACTCCTCAGGGAACTTGTAGGCCAACACATTGTCATGATCTTTATGATGTCAATAATTTCACAGCTGATGCATTTCAGTCGCTGTCTCGCTGACCAACAAATTTCAGAAAATCAGCACTAAATTTCAGGTAAAGCTTCATCCTTCACTCGTTATCTTACACCATTAAGAAGCAAATGTTTAGGGATTCTGCTACTTTTTAAATACATACATACTTACCGTATCGACGTATCCTTGTTTTTGCAATATAGCGTATCATTGTATCCGTATCGCTGTACCCGTATCGCATATTGAGGCATCTTAGCATAGTAGTATAACTACCGCATAAGTGCTTCTCTTGACTTAATACCACTACATCAGACTTACCTTGATTTAGAGTTTAGTTTACCATTAAAAGAAACCTGGTAAGTGAATTCACATGATAAAATGTATTTATTGCGTCAGTCTTGAAAATGCTGCGGTTTTCTGTATTGCCGCCTTGAGAAAAATCAGGTGTGGAGTTTACAAGATCTTGTGCACCATGGTTGTCACGGCGTCGCCTAGGCGACGCCAAGTCGTCCTGGCGCCGGAGAGGAGACGCCGGGGAGGATCGCCTCGCCTTGGCCCGAACCCTAGCTTCACCGCCAGGTACGCCGTCCACCCTCTCCTCTCCGGCCACGCTCGGTGGCGCGCCTCCTCTCCCGCCGCCTCTCCTCCCAGTGCTCGGCCACCTCCTCCAGCGTGCTCCCGCCGAGGGAGGGAGGCGACGAGGCGTCGGGGAGGAGGCGGCGAGGCGGCGGTAGGGAGGCGGCGGGGAGGCGGCGGCGGGGAGGCGCGGGGAGGAGGTGGCGGGAGGAGGAGGGCGCGGCGGCCGGGAGAGACAGGATCGAGACGCGAGAGAGCGGAAGGGAGGCGAGACGCGAGAGAGAGGCGAATGCGAGACGCGAGAGAGAGGCGGAGATGAATACCAGTTACGCACGTACGTAGTTTATACGTCCGTCGTCGCCGTGCCCCTCGCCTAGGCGTCCAGGCGCCTCTCACTCGCCGTGGTCGCCAACTTTGCCATGACAACCATGTTGTGCACATGGAACATTATCAAAGACAGTACCTAGCAGCAAAACTCACAGGTTCCCATTAAACTATTCAAAATAAATGTTTCACCTCCTTTGACCAAGAATCCAAGATAGTGAATAGCTCTTACTAAAGAGCACAGTGCATTGGTACACTAGTATAGAATAGAAGACTCCAAAGGCAACAGTAGACAAAAAGTTTCTGACCAAGCCCGGAGATGCGAAGATTTTAGTAATTAGCTACTGGACTATAAGAAACTAGTCTATAAGGATGTAAAAATTAGGGGGGAAACATCAGCAACGAAAAACTCATGGGAGTCACAGAGATGATGATTAATGACTAATTCAGTTGATCAAGCAAACTGAGATAACCATGTTAAAGACTCTGTAACAGTTAATTACCTATAAAATATCCTCAATTTGCTTCCATACAAAACAGAAAAATCCAAAGAGCAATCACACTGACCTCAAATTGCTCCAAGTTGGCATATGCCCCTTTATCAAGCTTCTTCCGTATTGTCAAAAAATCCATTGGATGCTTGATAATATCATGGTAGTCGGGCAGCTGACCATAGATGCACATTCACGGGCAAACCAATCAACTTCTGAAAAACAGAACCAACAAAAAAGAACATTCACAACATTATCATCTTCAAACACAAACCTCTTCGGGATCAACAGGCTCCGAGAATACACCATATGTGTCCTTCCTGCAAAAAGCCAGGAAACCCACCTAAGATCAGAGGTCTTGGAGCTGTGAATGAACTGAGGGAAGAACAAGCAGAAAGCACAGCAACTCACTTCTCCAGCCTATCAAGGATGAAGAGCAACAACTTTTTGTCCGGCAAAGGCGTCGTGGGCCCGGAATCTGACGGGTCTGGCGAGTGAACAAATCCACCCACGAGCACAGCAACAATCAGAGGCACGAGCATTAATTAAACAAGAAAAAAGTTTGAATGCATCCACCACTAAAAGAATTAAAAATGACATCTTTGTGCGCATTTGTCCAGGTATTTTTTTTTTTGCTCCTGGAAATCTGAAGAATAAATGCAACAGAGCAAGGGAACACCAACCTTCACGCCCAACCGTCGCTTTCCTCGTCTTTTCTCCCTGCAGCAGCCACAAAAAGATAAAAGAAAATTAAAAACAACCAGCAAATAAAATCTTTACAGAAATCGAAAAAACCGGAGTAGAAAAAGCACCAGAAAAAGTGGGGCTTTCGTTTACCAGCGCCAGTTACCAAGTACAGATCTAACGACGCGGCGAAATGTAGCAAATTTTGGCGCGAGAAGCAGACAACACCCCCCAACAAAAGGCACGCCTTTAAAAGCTTCGAACCGAGCCATTTAAAAAAAGCGCCAATTATTGCGACGGCAAGCCGATGCGAGGGTTTTGGTTTATCTCCCAAATGATTGGGGGAGCTCGGGTTGAGCAGAGTTGACCACTGCGACTCGGCACAAAGATAAATAAAAAGGCGGACTCTTTTCATGCCTAAAATAGCAACAAAAAATTCCTCGGGCGGCGCGCGGCTGCGTAGATCCGTACGCGCCTCCAACGCCTCGGCCCCCAAATTAGGCAAATTCGCACGAAATCAACCAATTTGGCGCGGATTCGGGCCGGGAGGGCTCAGATCGGGGTGGGTGTCGGGTTAAAGGGGGATGCCCACCTTGGCTGATCCGTCGGGGAGGCCCATCACGAGGCGGAGCTTCTTCTCGCGGCGGCCTGCCCCCTCCTCCTCGTCGCCGGAGTCCGGGCTGGGGTTACCGCGGATGGAGCGGCGCTGGGGCGCGGGCTCCTGCAGCTTCTCGAGGCGGAGGCTGCGCTTCTGGAGGTCGAGGAGGGAAGGGCGGCCCTTCTTCTTCCGGCGGCGCGGAGGCGCCGACATCGCCGTAGACCTCGCCGGTGGCTGCTGCTGCTTGCCCATTTTCCGGCGAGGAGTTTTATTTTCCTTTCCTTTTGTTTTCCGTCCTTTTATGTGCGGGGGCGTTGGGTTTGCGTGTATGGGGCGTGGTGTGGGGGTGCCGAGTGGGTAGACTTTTCGGTGCGCTGCGCTTTTTTCTATTTTTTTATTGGAACGACTAATAAGGTTTCCATTTTACGCCCATGGTTAAATCTTATTTTAGATGCATTTTGGTTGTTCAATTCGGCGCAAATAAAAAATTATAAAAAAATTATCATTGGTGGTGATCTCTGGCCACAGCTAGCTCGCTTGAGCTCTAGCTTATCGGAGGAGGCGGTGGACCACCTCCTTCGAGCACGAGCGACGGTGACTTTAGATCAGCGATTGGCGTTGGAATTCAGGACACCGTAGTCGCAACCTGTTTCCAAGGCATTAGAGGCGCAGGGTGAGAGAGAAAGTCGTTTCTAGCGGCGATCTCTAGCTATCACTGGTTCGTCGGAGTTCTAAATTGACAGAGAAGGAGTAGGGATTGAGGATGAGAAAGGGAATCTGGATGATAGTATTTCTACTTTTGGAGCAACTAAAATTCGTGAACCGTAACAATTAGTTCTCATGGTTGCAAGAAAACTCTCATTTGATGCAATAAACACAACGCAAACTAAAACATATGCAACAGATGAGAACTATGGTGGGAAGAGATACAAGAATCTGTTGCAACAAAATTGAAATATTATTACAACAAAAATGAAAAATCACTAAATCATCTTCAACATTTTTGAGAGAGTACTGTAACATTCGAAAATAACCACTGCAACAACATAATTTACTGATGCCAACTTTTTAGATGGGCTCGGAGTAGGAGGACAACCCATAGGCCATCATGTCACCAGCTGGATCTAGCGGTCTTGACACCACATTCTCATAGCCCTTGACCCTGATCATGCCATTGTTGAGTTCATCATCTACGAGAGATCGTTGTGTTGTTGCCGGGGATGATGACTAAGCGTGGCACCCTAAATCCTATTTTCGTGTGCAACAATCTTAATATCACGATTAAAATGGTCAAAGTGTTTAACATATATTGCAACAAATGAAAACACTTTATGCAATAATTTGAACAAACTCTTGCAACTAATTGAGCAAACACATACAATAATTCAGAGAAATTCTTGCAACAAGTCAAGTAAATAACTGTAACAGTTAGAAGATGTGCAGTTGGGAGGATGTGTTGTCTTGTTGGTTTATTGTTGAGTGGTAGAGATGCCGACAAAAATCATCCAATTCAGACATATGGTTGTATCATTTCCCTTCCCTTTTCTTATCGTTTCAGTTTTCCCATTTTCAGGTGTTTTGGAGAGGGCATGTGCGACTGTGCGCTTGTTAAGAGGTTGAGTCGTAACCATCGCCAACGGCATCTTCACGGGGCTCGCCTCCACTGACCAGATTCGCAACACCAACGGCCTTGCCTCCACGAAACCCCGACACGCCGCTCAACGCTGGCCAGCAACTGGTCATCCCGCTACCCTGTGTCTGCTTCAACTCCTCTGATAATAACCTGCCCGCCGTGTACCTCTCCTCCATTATGAGAGATTGTCATGAATTATCAGAAAAGGAATATTGTAAAATCTAGTCCCTCCATTATAAGTTAATAGTGAAGCTTTGGTAATTAATGATAATTAGTTTCCTCCGATCCATTCGCCTATTCACCCCCTCCAGCCGATTTTCTTGATCTTACAATGATAAAGGGCTTTATCACCCATAGACCGGAACCATATTGCCTGGTTTTTTGGTTTCCTCCGTCCCTTGGGCCTGTTGGTTGCTCGTGGGCCATTTTTACTCATCGACGCAAGCCGCTTCATTGCCTTGTTTCGCGAGAGATGCGTACCCGTGTACGTGGTTGGTCATGCAATGAGGCGTCGCATTGGCGTGGGCTCGTGCGTCATGCGCCCTTGGTTTGCGTGCCGTCTCAGGTCCCGAGCGTTGCCCAAAAGGGCGTGCGTATTAAATGCCAGTCTCCTTAGGGCAGGCTCACCCGGCTGCCGGACCGGTTTTATTCTTGCTCCTTCCTGTTGTTGTTGCTGCTCTGGCGCTGCTCTACCGCGCTGCGTTTCACGTCGCCTTTGGGTGCATTTTTAGAGATTGAGTAACTTCTGTCCATTCTAGTTTCTCCTGATGAATTCTTTTTGCCTCTTCAATTCTAATTTTAGAAATTACAGTATGGTGGTTGGTCATCTTGTAGAAAACATCAGTTTGTTAAGAAATTGTAGATATGCGTTTCAGTTTGTATGCTTTCGGTATAAATGCTTATACTCATGAGTTTTGTTATTTAGTTGCAGAAATTTCTATTCACAGAACAATTAGCCATTTCTACCAAGTGACCATTTTAGTCAGAGGTACATATGCAAATAATTCTAGACATCTAGTTAAGTTTTTTTTTCTCAAACATATCATTGTTTTTCTTTTGTTTGGATGGCTCACAGATGGAATTCGTTTTTATGATCTTACATATAACCAGCTTTTAATTCGTTATCGTTTGACGTGTAAACCCTGTAGTGTACTATGACATGGCAGTGTTGTTTTATCATGTTATGATCAACGATATGATCAAAAGGATTAAATTTAGAAATAAATTGGATGAGAAGGCATCTCTGGAAGTAAAACAAAAAAGGTTAAAAATAAAAAATCATATTGAAGCGGTACATGTCAGTCCTGCAACTCGGAGATACAGCGTCTCTCCACCAACTATACCCCAACCCGTTCCAGGTGCTGCTTTCTACGTCTCTGCAGTGCATGCCTCCACTGTCTTGTTCTTGACCAGCAAGAACTTGTTGGGCACGTTCATGCTCGTCAGCGCCAAGAAACCATCCCCACGCTCTTCCTTTCGCCAGCAGCCTGGGAGAACCTGCCTTTGCTCCACTCTTCCATGCTCATTAGCTCGAAACAGTTGAGGCACTTGCAACTCATACTTGACTTAGGAGGTTGAACACATCCTCTTAACGTCTCAGACTCAACTCAATGGACTCGACTTAGGATAGCGAACATATCTTCTCAACGTCTCATCTCCCAGCGAACTCGACTCAATGTCTTGGACTTATCTCCCAGCTACATCACACCGCTGTCATTATCAATCTCACATCGACTGACCTTGGAGCAGTACACCCAAGTTATAGACATCAGGCTTGGCACAGATTCTTTTTTGCCGGGCCGAAAAGCAGGGTACAGAAAGAGTTTACAACGAGAAGGGCAGACAAGAGGACCTTGAAGATCAGAGTTCAGAGCTCCAGACAGCGTTGTCATTTCGGCGGTTGTCTTCAGAACGGCAGTCGACATCTGTTCCTGCGTGCCGGCGTAGCGGCACACGGCTGGCAAGACCTGCTCTGCAGATGGAAGCTGACCAACTCATTGCCGGTTGTAACCTTCATGGAAGGAGATCTGTACTTCTGTAGGACTAGTCCGAAGAACTTCTCTGTAAGTTCGTAGTCACAGCGACCGATAAGCGATTCGTCACTTTGGAACAAAACAAACGTACTCCCACTTTTGACTACCGCACAACTACCAGAACAATCAACCTTTTCTATACAAAATGACCAAAATGACCTTGATAAGCACGCAAATGGACCGTGGCCCCACCGTGGGTGGAGGGAAGGTGGGATAATTAATAAAGAAAAAATAGGAGATAATGCATTCGGAAATGTGAAATGTGAACGAATAAAGTTGTCAAAAAAGTGGCAAGTAGACGTGACCGAAGGGAGTACACCACTTTGGAAGTTGAAAATGTAGTGACATCAGTGAAAACACTATAATTTGGCTGGGCCTTAATTTACTGAGATAGTCAGTTTTTTTTAGTAGATTTAAAAGTCAAACCCAAGCCCATTTTGACCATCAAAGGCCCGTACAAACCCAAAAGTAATGGACTTTGGGCTGGGCCCATTCCCGGAACGGGGCCTTAGCCCATTTTCAAAACCAACGTGAACTCAGCAGTTACGAGAGTCTACTATTCCCCACTCCTCGCGCGTCGCCATCAGAGTCTCCGCCGTCGGACGCCAACGCAGAGGACGAGAGCAAGCTGCGCGCCCACTTCCTCGCCGTCGCCGCGTTCTGGCTGGCATGGTGAAAACCTGAAACATTGTGAAGCTGCCATGAAAGTAACACTAAGTTCTTTGGTTGATCATGAAAGTAACACTAAGTTCTTTGGTTGTTATTTGCTTTCCACAACATAGCGTGCGCAGTATACTAGTAGGAAACATAGCTCAGAGTGTAACTTCCAGGCTGCTGATAATTCAATTAACGCTTTGCAGCATTTCGTTAGTCAAAAATTATACAATTAATATGAAAGAGCTACTCTATCGTCCCTCTATGACTGTAAGAGTCATTGTGTTCTTAGAGTTCAAAACGTCTTCTCTTATTTGCTCTACTTCATTTTTCCTTTGTGCAAAATACGCAGGGTGATTTGGGGTTGGTAGTGCTGTATATCCCTTCTCCAGGTTGAACACAATGGAAGACATGAATGGCCTATCGTCAGGATTTTCTTGAACACACAAGAGCCCCATGTGGATGCAAAGTAAGGCTTCATCTAGTAAGCAGCTCTCCACGGTAGATGTGTCTATCAAATCCTTTGCGTTCCCTTGCTTCCAAAGGTTCCATGCCTGAGACAATCACAACACTCTGTTAGATTGTAGAACTTTACCTTTTCAAACCGCATCACTTATACATTTAGAGAAAAACAACTAATAATGGATGCTTACATAGACTATTACGTTTGGATAGTCCATGATGTGATCAGTACAGCTTATCTTCACACCACTTACAACCTCCAAAAGTAGCACGCCAAAGCTATAGACGTCGGACTTGACAGAGAAAATGCCCTCCATTGCATACTCAGGAGCCATGTAGCCACTGGTCAGATCATTTCAATTGAAAAAATTATGAAGATGAATTGAGTTTGGTCATGTGTTAATTTGAGAATTGGGTACCAGACACTACTCACTATGTCCCAACAACCCTTCTGGTATTTGCATTTTGCTGGTTGTCACCAAAGATCCTTGCCATACCAAAGTCTGCTATCTTGGGTCTCATCTCTCCATCTAGCAAAACATTGCTAGCTTTGAGGTCTCTATGAATTATTGTCAATCTTGAATCATGGTGGAGGTAAAGAAGTCCCCTGGCAACCCCTTTGATTATCTTGAACCTTGTCGGCCAATCTAGAGTTGCATTTCTTGCACTATCTACAAAGAACAACTATGTCATATATCTGTACAACTGTTGTGATGTTTCTTGAACCTCTGGTAAATTTCACTAGAACATACTGAAAATGACAGCATCTAAGCCTTTGTTAGACAAATACTCATAAATCAAAAGCTTTTCATCTCCCTCTGCGCAGCAACCAAGAAGTTGAACCAAGTTTCTGTGCTGTAGTTTGGCAATTAGAACAACTTCATTTCTGAATTCCTCTATTCCTTGCTCTGAGTACCTACTGAGTCTTTTGATAGCAACTTCTTGACCACCTTCTAGTACCCCCTTTGTAATTATCAAAGAAGTAAGATTATAATGAAGCAACTTTTGATTCAAGAATTAAACTGAGGAGATAAAAAAGACAGCTACAATTAAAAGATACCTTGTATACTTTGCCGAAACCTCCTTGTCCAATCATAAATGTTTTGGAGAAATTGTTTGTTGCAACGACAATATCTTCGAATTTTACAAATGGAAATTCAAGATCATGGGTAGCACTTTCGTCTGCAAGTTCATCTGAAGCACTCAAACCTCCATGGACTAGCTTATTGTGATTTCGTCTATTTCTTTTCCTTCCTGCTCCCAAAAATTTATGATCATTTGTTCTGTAACTATGAGTAATGCATAGAGACATAAAAAATACCTTTGAACTTGCAGACCCATACAAGGAAAATGCAAGTGAGAACCATAATACTTGCTAAAATTGGCAGCACAATTTTTACTACATTTGTCTTTATCCTTTGACCTGCACAAATACATTGCAAAACTATTATTCATATAGCGCCATACCAATGTCCTATGTGATATGTCATTGTATCGCGCAACTCCAGGGTCCAGCCTTGATAAACCAGTGATACATAATTACATAGTACTAACATCACTGAAAAGTATGGTTGGTACTTATCTGAGGCAAGTTAGCAAATTAGATGCAAGACAACTGATAGAAAAAAACATACACCTCAGTTCAATACCTATTCTAGACGGCAAGTATTTCAGTAGATGCTAAGGTTTTGCTAAAACCGCATGCCTTGATGCCCAAACTTACGCAGACCAGGCGGATGAACACTAACGGGCTGCCAACTCAATTTTCCGTTGCAAAAATCAAGTCACAAAACATGAGTGTCATAGACCAAATTTTCTCTTTTTTTGAAAGGATAAATACTGTTCAGTACTTGTCTGCCTACGTATTATTACTGGAACAATAAATAGTACCAGATACCTGTGCTGATCTCATGCAAGTACTCTTGGTGGCCAAATGACTTAAAGATCCTTGGATAATTGATATAGCTTTTTCATAATGCATATCACGTTATTCTCTAATCAAATTTCCATTGTGCAAAATTGTTTCAATCATTGAACACATTGCTAAGTTCACAAGTACACATAGCAGCAAACATTCATTGGATATCTCGAGTTTTGAGAGTTTCGTCTACGCATATCAACAAGACAAATGACTTTGGTTCTTTACAATTTAAACTCAGTCAGGTAGGTAAAACACAGAAACCAAAGAAATCTTTGAGAAAAGCATTGCCAAGGGAATAATTAGGGTCTGTAGGACCACATAAATCCAAAAGGGATAAAAACATGCTTGGTAATAAGTTGTCTGCTAACCTAGTACAACTAGCTGTCAATAAATCTATATCCAGAGGTCAATGTCACTGCATGAACTGCAGTGAAAAAGGATTCAAATGATGAAATGATGACATGAAAGTTCTCAAAGGGGAAACTTGTACAGGTGTTTCCTTTGTGTAGTGACTTTTTTTCTATTTCAAAACATAACTGCAAGTTTTCAGGGGTTAAATGCATATATAGAGCAAATAAAGACAACAGCACTGGATATATTAACGCAGCCTTGTTCGTATCCTTTTACTATAATTTCTGTGATGGAATCAATACCAGTAACTCCTTGTAACTGCAAAGTGCTTATCTTGACTTAATACCACTACATCAGACTTACCTTGATTTAGAGTTTAGTTTACCAGACTTACCTTGATTTAGAGTTTAGTTTACCATTAAAAGAAAATTGTTGAGCGTATTCACATGATAAAATGTATTTACTGCTGGCCTTCTGCAGTCTTGAAAATGTTGCGATTTTCTATATTCCCTTGAGAAAAATCAGGTGTGGAGTTTATAAGATATTGTGCACATGGAACATTATCAAAGACAGTACCTAGCAGCAAAACTCACTGGTTCACATTAAACTATTCAAAATAAATGTTTCATCTCCTTTGAGCAAGAATCCAATCGAGTGAATATCTGCTCCTAAATAGCACAGTGCATTGGTCCACCAGTACAGAATAGAAAACTGCAAAGGCATCAGTAGACAAAAAGTTTCTGACCAAGGCGGGGAATGCCAGGATTTTAGTAATTAACTACTGGACTATAAGAAACTAGAACATGTCTAAGGATGTAAAAATTAGGGAAAAAAACATCAGCATCGAAAAACACATGGGAGTCCCAGAGTGATGATCAATGACCAATCCAGCTGATCAAGAACTAAGAGAACCAAGTTAAAGACAAGCTTTCAGATTAAACTGTAACGGTTAATTACCTACCAAATATCCTCAATTTGCTTCCAAACAAAACAAAAAAAAAAAGCCAAACAGCAACCACACTGACCTCAAATTGCTCCAAGTTGGCATATGCCCCTTTATCAAGCTTCTTCCGTATTGTCAAAAAATCCATTGGATGCTTGATAATATCATGGTAATCGGGCAGCTGACCATAGATGCACATCCACAGGCAAATCCATCAACTTCCGAAAAACAGAACCAATAAAAAAGAACATTCACAACATTATCATCTTCAAACACGAACCTCTTCGGGATCGACAGGCTCCGAGAATACACCATATGTGTCCTTCCTGCAAGAAACCAGGAAACCCACGGTCATAGTTCTTGGAGCTGTGAACGAACTGAGGGAAGAACAAGCAGAGAGCACAGCAACTCACTTCTCCAGCCTATCAAGGATGAAGAGCAACAACTTTTTGTCCGGCAAAGGCGTTGTGGGCCCGGAATCTGACAGCTCTGGCGAGTGAACAAATCCACCCACGAGGCACAGTCAAGAGGCACGAGCATTAATTAAACAAGAAAAAATTTAACGCATGCACCACTGAAAGAATTAAAAATGGCATCTTTGTGCACATTTGTCCAGGTAATTTTTGGCTTCTGGAAATCTGAAGAATAAATGCAACAGAGCCAGGAACACCAACCTTCACGCCCATTCGTCGCTTTCCTCGTCTTCTCTCCCTGTAGCAGCAGTAGAAACAACAACAGAAGATAACAGAAAATTAAAAACAACCAGCAAATAAAATCTTTACAGAAATCGAAAAAACGGAGTGGAAAAAAGCACCGGAAAAAGTGGGGCTTTCGTTTACCAGCGCCAGTTACCAAGTACAGATCTAACGCCGCCGCCAAATGTAGCAAATTTTGGCGCGAGAAGCAGACGACAACCCCAAAGAAAAGGCACGCCTTTAAAAGCTTCGAACCGAGACATTTTTTAAAAAATTGCGCCAATTACTGCGACGACAAGCCGATGCGAGGGTTTTAGTTTATCTCCCAAATGATTGGGTGAGCTCAGGTTGAGCAGAGTTGACAACTGCGCCTCGGCACAAAGGTAAATAGAAAAGGCGGCCTTTTCATGCATAAAATAGCAAAAAAATTCCTCGGACGGCGCGCGGCTGCGTAGATCCGTACTCGCCCCAACGCTTGAGGCCCCAGATTAGGCAAATTCCGCACGAAATCAACCAAATTGGCGCGGATTCGAGCCGGGAGGGCTCAGATCGGGGTGGGTGTCGGGTTAGAGGGATGCCCACCTTGGCTGATCCGTCGGGGAGGCCCATCACGAGGCGGAGCTTCTTCTCGCGGCGGCCGGTCCCTTCCTCCTCGTCGCCGGAGTCCGTGTCGGGGTTGCGGCGGCTGGAGCGGTGCTGGGGCGGGGGCTCCTGCAGCTTCTCGAGGCGGAGGCTGCGCTTCTGGAGGTCGAGGAGGGAGGGGCGGCCCTTCTTCTTCCGGCGCCTCGCCGACATCGCCGGAGTCCTCGACGACGGCGGCTGCTGCTGCCCATTTTCCGGCGAGTCTCTTTATTTTCCTTTCCCCTTTTGTGCGGGGCGTTTGGGTTTGCGTGTCTGGGGTTGCTGTGGGTGGGTAGACTTTCCAGTGCGTTGCGTTTTTCCTTTCCCTTTTTCTTTTCCTTTTTTTTTTGTGTGTGTTTTTGAAGTGTTTCGGAGAGCACGTGAGGCGTGTGCGTCTGTGGAGAGGTGGAGCCGTAGCTGGCTAGCCTGGCTGTGGTTAATTGCGTGCGCGGGTAAACCGTTGCACCGAGCTGAGTTGGCTGTACCCAGTGACTAGAGATGGCAATGGTGCAGAACCCGATACGTGGGTTTCTACTATTAGGGCATGGGTGCGGGTCAATTTCCTAACCCATGGGTCTCTTAATGGGCAAAAGCCTAACCCATCGGTCTGCGGGTTTAGTGCGTTCTATAGTACCCAAACCGTAACCCATGGGTAATATAAACGATCCATAGGAGTTATAAATCCGGACCCCATCCCGAGGCAAACCAATCCACCCATAGCCCATTAGTCAAGTACAAGGAGCGTTGATGTCTCTCCTTTGGTTTTAAATGAGTTGTGAGCAGTGAACTTGTAATGATATCTATGCCATGAACTATGAACGAGAATTGATGGAGTGAACTAGTGATGTGCATTGTGGATTTGTCGTTGCTTGTTTCATACATAGTAGCACATAAATTGAATTTATTGTTGACTTGCTAAGCATTGCATGCGCAATCTGCACGTATTGTCCGAACGCAGGCGACGTGGTACCGATTGCGAGTGGGCATGGGTGCAGGCAAAAATCGCACCGATCGGGCATGGGTTTTGCGGGCATCCAATTTTCATGGGCCGGGTTTGGGATAGCAAAACCCGGGTTTGTGCCGTTGCCATCTACCTGACCACCAAACGTCACGATACGGATCGACACGCCTGTGCCCGTGTGTATTGTTGCTAGGATATCGAGGTGAGTCGGATCTGTCCAAATAGGTCGGGTCTATTTGGGCACCACGGTTTGACATGTAGATCCGGTCCGTTACTGATGCGGTCGTCCGGATTAAGCATGGGACCGACCACACGCCCGTCGGTCGTGCCGCGGGCGGACACGACGACGCAGCATAGCCCGTTTAGCAATCGTCTTGCGTCGGCGCGACACGGCCCATCAAGCGCTATAAACGGTGGTCGTCCGTTAATTTGAAAATAGCCGTTTTTATCGTTGTGGGAAAATTTAAAAATAGCAAAAATCTGAAATTTTTTCTATAAATAGGGGCATCCGTCCTCCATTTTCCACACCTCAAACCTCACTCTCATCTCGATTTAGTGTGAAAAATCCAAGTGTTTATGTAAATTTGGTGAAAATTCGGGTAAAATTCGAAAATTCAAAAATCTTCAAAGATTTTGTAGAGCTCAAAGGAGGTAGTAATGCTATCTTATTTTAATTTTTGGTATTATTTGTTGGTTTAATAGTAAGTTAATCGTTCTTTTATATTTTAATTTGAGTTGATTTAATGGAGAACTACGATTTTGAACTCTTGATTCGGCCTCTGTGGAGGATATGCAATCGTTTCAACAAGCGTATCCATCCGTGGAGGATATACAACAAGTGGAGAGGCCCGGTGGCGCGAGGTCCAATCGACCCATCCTCTGCTGGCTCAACAAGTGCATCCACAACCCAAAGCACGGTGCAAAAGAACAAGAGCTAGTACATCGGATGGTTTGGAATGATTTCGACAAGAAGTTCAAGACCGCGATGATGGGAATTCGGTGAGATATCTTGTTGTAAAATTTATGGTAATGAATTGATGCAAAATCTTATGGGACGGGTCACCTCAACGACATCGACAAGTGCAAAGAAGACAAGAAATACAAATCGGCGGACACGGTGCAATATAACCCCGACTGACTCGATGCGTCGTGGGAGTACAACCCAGTAGCTCGGGAATCTCTTTGTAGATTGATTGCTTCTCAATATTTACCTTTAAATTTTGGTGAGTCAGATGCTTTTGAAAAATATTTTCCTTTCTAAAACTTTTTCATAAAGCTACACTTTGTCTTTTCTGGAGTATACTACCATATATCTCCTTTAATTGTTCATAACATTTTTGAAATTGCCACTCACCTAAAAGCTTTTGAAAATGATCCTATACTACGGGATGTTGTAGTTGCCATGAAAACTAAGTTTTAAAATATTAGAGGAAATTCCTATTTTATATGCATTCGCCTTTATTACGGATCCTAGGGCCAAACTCTAAGGATTTATAAATATTTTACAACTTTTAAGTGATGCTACGGTTTAGACTACATGCATACTATACTCTTATTAAGGATAAATTATATGAGGTATATGGTAAATATGAAAATAAGTTTAGATCTGTGCGTTTGGAAAGACCCCCCGTAGTCCCTAGCATCTCTAGGGGACTATACAATGGGGCAAGATTTTTTGTTCTTCGTCTAGAGATTCTCGTGCAGGTGCAGATACACATCAGTTAGGAGGAGGAAGGTAGCACGGGAAATAATGCATTGAAATAGTTGTATCTAAGGTAGTCTCTAGATAATATGAAAGATGTTAGAGGCAATCTAACCGTTGTATATGGGTCCTATGTGATATGTCATTGTATCGCGCAACCCAGGGTCCAGCCTTGATAAACCAGTGATACATAATTACATAGTACTAACATCACTGAAAAGTATGGTTGGTACTTATCTGAGGCAAGTTAGCAAATTAGATGCAAGACAACTGATAGAAAAAAACATACACCTCAGTTCAATACCTATTCTAGACGGCAAGTATTTCAGTAGATGCTAAGGTTTTGCTAAAACCGCATGCCTTGATGCCCAAACTTACGCAGACCAGGCGGATGAACACTAACGGGCTGCCAACTCAATTTTCCGTTGACAATAGGTGAAATGCCCTGGAAAATTTCAAAGATTTTTTTTTATTTTTCTGAAATTTTGAGTGAATTTTGAAATGTTTCCCAATTTAGAAATTCCCAGTGAAATCCACTTTCCTTTCTCGGCTCTTTGCTTTCTCAGTCCGTTGGCGCCTTTCTCTTTTCCGCTTTCCCCTCTCGATCGCGCCCGCGTTGCTGCTGTAGCCCGCTGCGCCGCGCTGCCGTCGCATCCGCCGCCTGTTCCGGTCGCACGACCCCTTTGACCGCGTCGTCTTGTCCCCTTGGCCCCACTCGTTAGCCCCTGCCCCTTCTCCTCTCCAGGCGCTTTGCACCGCCGCCCATCCCTGTAGTTGAATTGCCCCTGTGCGCCATCTTGTGCCGTAGCGCCGCCCCATCTTGCGGACTCGACTCCCTGCCAACTCCCTCAGCTCGTCCGTGCCGCCTGCCAGCTCCGTAGCTCACCCATCTCGAGCCCACACCCCTGCCGTGGGCAGCGCCGAGCTGCCCCTCGCTGCCCGCTCTCCTCTCTTCTTCTTAAAGCCCAGCCACCCCACCAGAAGCTCCGCACCACTCCCTAGTCCACCCTCGAGCAGCCGATTGGAGTCTAAGCCGCTGCATCGCCGCCAGCGAGCTTCCATAACTCCGGTGATCCCTCGAGCTTAACTTCCTCATTTCTTCTCTAAAGTTCGATTCCGTTCGCTAATATGATCTCCTTTGCTTCCTGATCACGTTGGTAGACTCCGTTGGCCGAGAGCCTTGTCACCTGTTGGTGATCCGTGCAATTAGCTAAGTTAGGGTTTTCCCTTGTGACTTGCTGAGATGTTGTGCTCACGGCTTGTTAAACCCCTCTTCAGAGTATCAAGAAGTTGGTGGAGTTCAGGCAGTCGCAGGACGCCCTGGAAGAATCGTTGTTCAGTGAGGATGTGTGGTTTTAGGTCTCGATCGCGCTCGAGTTTCCTGGTGTTTTGTTGTAATGTAATTAAGTTTGGGCTTGCACGTCCGCTGCAGTGAAACTGATTGGTAAACCCTATATTGTAATATAAGTTGGTTCTTTTATTGTAAGCATGTTCTGTTATTATATTCTCTTGCTCGACGCTCCGTAACTGGTCAGTCTTGGGTAGTTGCGGGACGCCGAGTCCAGACTCCCCTGGAAACGGGGGTGTTACAATAGGAGGTTCTTTGGTTGTGATGGAAAACTGATGTGATGGTGTCTGCAAATTTCGGCGAAGAGATGTGGGTACTGATGATTATGAGATGACACGAAATCAAAATGGTACCTGACAAGCCTGCTATCCGGAGATACAACGTCTCACGATCATCGCCACCAGCAGTAGCACCCAAATTAGCGGGAAGCTTCTTCGTGTCGACGAGCTGCTCCCCGGCCCACACCAAGCACCTCGTCACATCGCCCTTCGATACGCTGGTGTTGAGCCTCGCGTAAGCATACGCCACACAAGAGCAGTCGCCACGGCACTCCGCCGCGCACTCCTCAAGGGTCTTGTTCCAGACGCGCACGAACTTGTCGGGCACCTGCATACCCGGCAACGCCAAGAAACCGTCACTGCATCGCAGCGCCTCCTTCCGCCGGCACCCCTGCGAGAACCTGCCGTTGCTCCACTCTTCCGTGCTCGTAGGCTCGAACCCGTCCAGGCACTTGCACGTCGGGATAGACTCCGTCCAATCACAGTAGCCGGACGGGCCGCAGTAGCCATACCGATCGCACTCGTAATTCGGCGAAGTTGCAAGAATCATCCATTCCGACGAGTCCTTGTTCCAACTAGACAGTTCCAGCCTGCCGGAGTAGCTCATCACAAACCGTACGGGTGCGGCGCTATCGGAGACGCTGAAGGTCATAAAGATCTCGTCGTCTTTTTGGACATACATCATGTAGGTCGCCATGCTGATGTTGGTGTTAAACTGATATGAGCTGACCGAGTAGCCCGTCCAGACGGGGCTGCGCCACGCCGGGCGCGAACCGTTCCAGATGAAGATCTGGAGGAACGTGTATGGGTCTCCGACGTAGGAGAAGCTGCCCGGCGAGGGGTCCTCGGGACCCTTCCAAGAAACAAGGCGCTGGCCGGTGCGTGTCCGGTAGCTGAGTCCAAGTTTCATGCCAGGGATGTACGTGTCTGTCGGGCTATCGAAGCTCTGCCACAACATGCTGCCATTCGATGCCCAAAGGACGAGATTGCCCGTGCTCATGAGCTCGGCTGTCGAACCGGCAGCGTCTGACGGTGAGGACGACGAGCCGGCAGCAGTGGTCAAGTTGGTCGTCCAAAGAACGTGGCCGTTGGCATCGGACACGACAAGATTAGATGTGTTGGTGAGGGCAAGCGAAGGCGCGGAGGAGGAGACGATCGGCGTTGCCCGGTTGGCAATCCACACCACGGTGAGCCGCGGGATGCTGTTGTACCATATGCCAAGGTACAGCTTTGTCGGAGTGGAGTTGGAGAGGGAGAAGAAGCCCAGGGCGAAGTCACCGCCGTTGGACATGACTGTGGTGCCGGGTGACAGCGGCTTGCCGGGGACAAGCCGGTCATCACATGTGCACAAGGCCAGCAAGAGGACGACGAGCGCTACTGCGATGTAGATGGAAGTCGTTGGGACTAACCAACCCATCTCTGGCTTTCGATCTCTTCCTGGTGTGCGTTTTTCAACTGAGTGTAGTACTACAACACTAGTTGAATCCCCAAAACTAGTACTTCCGAGGAGTGTACGCCACAGTAAAACTAAGGTGCAGATAGAATGGTGCAGTGATACATGGAGAAATCAAGTACCTCGAACCTTGGTCTGCAAGACTGCAAAGAGAGGGATAAAATTTTCTGGATTTCAGACGGCGTTGGAGCTTGACATTTCGGTGGTTATCTTCAGAACGGCACTTGACATTTGTGCCTACGTGCTGGCGTAGTGGCAGGTAAAATATCAAAGAACTGGTCCTCTCTGTATGAGTTACGCACAATGCAATATTATCTTCCCCCCCAACAACTACATTGATTTCTTCTTAGGAAGCTAGGCACGATGGTGCGACCAAGTTCCTGCGAATTGGTCCGTGAGTATGGAACAGTGGTTTCTGACACTGGCATATGCTTGCTGTTCAGAACGCATAAAAGTTCAAATATATGTTCTCAACTATACAATCCTGAACAGTAGATAAATGTCCCAAGGCTAAAGTCACCGCCGTCCGAAATGATGTTGGCGCCAGGGAGAGCAGCTCGCCGGGGACAAGCCGGTCATCGGATGCACACGACGGCAGGGGGGCGAGGAGGACAGTGGTGTAGGCGAGAGCTGACCAAACCATCGAGAAGGCCTCTTTTCCTTTGCAGTACGTGATCTGAATTCTGAAAAAGAATGTACAGCTTGTACTAGGTTATTGGGCACAGACCAGATAGCTAGAATTGAACAGTGCTACAAAGCTTTGGAAGTCAACTAGACTAGTGCCAGAATTGAGAGTGTGTTGGGAGTTTGACATTGTTGCCAGCCAGACCAGCGACAGAAACATTAAGGAACGCATACATACACGTACAGGAGGAGGAGGAGCCCCCGGGAGGTTTGATTGGTCTTTGGATTCCTGCGCTAGATGCAGCCATCGGCAACGATATTACGAAGCTTTCAGTTGAAGGAAAAATTGCTCCCTTGCCTTAAAGTTTAATGGCGTTTGCTCAAATGCCCCATGATGTCTCACTAACATGCGGGTCCAGAGCCCACATGTCAGTGAGACATCATGGGGCATTTGAGCAAACGCCATTAAACTTTAAGGCAAGGGAGCAAATCCCCCTCAGTTGAAAATAAGAAGCCGCGGACGCTGCTTCGGCTCGGCGTAATGTATGGTTTGTCCTCTCCCTCGCAGTTGGAAATAACAGTAGCATGTGCAGTTTTGTATGGTGACATCATGATGTGGGTTTTTTATCTGATAAAAGCGTCGGAGCCCTGAAGAAATTTGTGTTGCGCGTTTTTTTCCTCGAGGGCAAATTTTTGTTGCACTTCTTGTGTGCTTTATATTGGTTTGAGGTTTCCATGCGAACCAAATACCCGTAAATCTCTACTGTTATATAAAGAGAAGTTGATGGTCGTCGGTATGTTCTCCTCTCCCCTTTCTACAGCTATTCGATTTGATCTGGATAACCCCTCTATTTTTCCTCCTCTCTTCGCGTATTCTGATCACCATTTTCTCTCTGTCGCTTGCTCTTCAATATTTGATGTATGAAATTGGTCAGATAGTAAATTTTATCTCATTATTTTTATAATTTTATTGTAAATTTGTAACGTATGAGTTTCTAACTAGTAAAAGGAGAAGGGAATGAGCGTCCCGTCGCCCGCAGCGGCCTACCGTCCGCGGGTGCGTGTGGCCCATGAAAATCCACCTTTGCACGCGGCATATCTACCACGTCTGACGTCTCGGCTCAAGCCGCACCGCTCCGGCATGACACGACGCGACCCGCCACATTGCCGCGCGCCCATGCGAGCGGTGTGAACTGGAGCGGCCAGAGTCGGGAGACAGGGTTACGGAGTTATATATGACCACACACGTTGGAGTTTAAATTCTAATACTTATCTTTTACACATGTGAATATGTTTTAATAAAAATTTTATAAGGTTATAAATTTATCTCCGGCCTACATTTGTTTAGATATATGTTAAGAAAACTAGCTGAATATCCGTACATTGCTACTGGAGAAATATGTTATTTTCCGGTGGCGAGGTACCACCAACGCATGGGTGATGCAGGGAGGGGATGCGGCGACACTGGAGAAGGGAGGGGAGAGGATAAAATGGGTAATCGTGTAATTGAGGCACTGAAACTAAAATAGAACTTAATATCTAAACCATGTGAAGCAGTTCTAAAGATGTCGCACCTGAATCATCCTCACGAGGTCCTCGTCAGACATCATCCCCCTCCTCCTCGTTGATGCTCACAAGGTGAAGGCCCTTAAGAGTTAGAGATGGACTCCAGGTCGGTGCCGTCGTCCACCACGAACCCATCCGCCTCCACCATGATCTACACGCGTGCACCACAACACACCACATCGCGTTAGAGCAGAGCCACAACACACAGATGGTCACGAGGTTGGGGGTTTCGAACCTTCTGGAGGTTAGGCGGGATGGAGCTGGGGAAAAGATCTGAAAGCGGAGGACGTCGAGGTCGTGGTTCATGTTGTACTCCACTGCATCCTTGCCCTCCGCCTTGCCGCTAGGGTCTGCCAGAGCATGAACCATCGAGACACCATGGTGTTTTTGCAGATGAGGTAGGGAGGAGGCAGGCGGATGCTGTGGGGAGACGGCGGCGGGAAGATGGGTCGAGGAGGCAGTGGGCGAATGCATTGGGGAGGCGCCGACGGGGGGATTAACTTTGAGTGATTAACTTTGAGTTTTTGGCTGTGGATTTGATTCTCAATAACTCTGTAGTTATTTAAGAAGAAAATCCAGAATACTTAAAAGAAATTTTTAATCAGCACAATTCACCCGCTCTATTATCTTTTCGGTCCTACACTTTTTTCTTTCAAAAATACCTGCTATTTCACATGCTCTATGCATTGAAGGAATCAATTTTTCCTGTATCAAAAATGGGGCGAGAGGGCTAATGCAAAGTCCTTAATTCAGAACTTTGCAGGCGCCAAATAGAGTTGCTCTATCGTCCCTGAAGAACTGTCATAGTCATGGTGTTTCTGGAGTTCTGAATATCGTCTCCCATCTCGTCTATTTCACAACTTCTTTGTGCGAAATATGCGGGCTGATTTGGTGTTGGAAGAGATGACGATGCGCTTCCATTCTCCAAGATGGACACAACAGATGACGTGAGTGGCCTGCGGCTTGGGTTGTCCTGAACGCACAAGAGCCCGACGTGGATGCAAAGCAAAACTTCATGCAGTAAACAGCTCTCCGTGATGGATGAGTCTACCAGATCATGTGTCTTCCCTTCCTTCCATAGGTTCCACGCCTGAAATGAACACCCAAGTCAATCATTAATTTTCTAAGACGAATAACAAATCAATGATAAGTTGGATTGTACTAGAGTTTCAGACCTACAATCTTTACAAATTCAGAAAGGTTTATACTTACACAGGCTATAAGGCTTGGAAACTCCATGAAGCCATCAGTACTTATCCTGACACCACTTACTATCTCCAAGACCAGAACACCGAAGCTATATACGTCAGACTTGACAGAAAAGATGCCCTCCTTTGCATATTCTGGAGCTATGTAGCCACTGATTAGACCATTTTAGATGTGAGAATTGTTAGATGCGAATCAAACTCAATCATATGCTAAATTAAGAACACGCATATAAAGTACTACTCACTATGTTCCGACAACTCGCTTGGTATTCTCCTTTTGCTGGTTTTCACCAAAAATCTTTGCCATACCAAAATCTGCTATTTTGGGTCTCATCTCTGCATCCAGCAAAACGTTACTCGCCTTGAGATCTCTATGTATCACTGTCAATCTTGAATCTTGATGAAGGTAAAGAAGTCCCCTAGCAACGCCTTTGATTATCCCAAATCGTGTCGGCCAATCTAGCAGTGATTTTCTAGCACTGTCTGCAAGGAACAACAATACTATATGAAGGTTGTGCCCACTTTATTGTAGCGTTTTTCAGTAACTTCAGTTGTAATGACCAGAACATACCGAAAAGAATAGCATCCAAGCCTTTGTTAGCCAAGTACTCATAAATCAGCAACTTCTCAGCCCCCTCGGTGCAGCATCCAAGAAGTCGAGCCAAGTTTCTATGTTGCAATTTGGCAATTAAAATAGCTTCATTTTTGAACTCCTCTATTCCTTGTTCAGAATCCTTGCTGAGCCTTTTGACAGCAACCTCTTGACCGCTCTCTAATGTTAACTTCCCAATTGTAAAAGAACAAGTGAGGTTTGAGTATAATTATTCATGAAGTTAAATGGAAAAGGCTATTACCGAATACAACTAGTACCTTGTAAACCTTGCCAAACCCTCCACGTCCGATCATACATGTCTTGGAGAAGTTGTCTGTTGCAGTGATAATATCGCTGAATCCGATAGATGGAATTTCAAGATCTTGTGTAGGATTTCCTTCTCCAAGTTCACTTGAAGTGCTCACACTTCCGGGCACCAGCTTCTGACTTTCATTCCTTCTTCCGTTGTCTGTAGAATTAATGTCGTGAGCATTTCATCTCCTATGAGTATAAGATATTTAAAACTAAAATGAAGAAAAAGATAGCTGTACCTTTGAACTTGCAGAACCATACAAAGAAAATGCATGTGAACGTCAAGACGCTTGCTAACACTGGTAGTACAATTTTTACAGCATTTGTCCTTGCCCTTCTACCTGCACAAATACAGGGCAAAGTTTTATGAACAAATGCAAGAAGATACCGCCTTTTGATACAAATTAATACAAAGAAAATGCATGTGAGCCAATTGATGTGCGATTTCAAGCAATGGCGGATGATACGAATGCTTGCTAATATACAATACTAAGGGCATCTACAGTGTGCAAAAACAGGAGGTCTTAAGCCACCTTAAGGTCGACCTTATACATTACAGGGGTGACCTTAAGCAGGCCATAAGCAAAAAAACCTTAAGACCAGGCCTCAAGCTAAAGACCTGGCCATAAGCATTAAAATACATTTTTTCTTTATCTGACAAGTGGGACAATCTTAAGGCCTAGTGGGTTATATACATTACAACATTGACCTTAAGGTTTAGATGGGATCCACCTTAAGACCTCTAGGATCATATACACTATGGATGCCCTAATGCTGTAATGCAAGATTTTTTTTACCATTCTTAAGAGGTAACAAGCCATTCATTGAGCTAGTATCAAGAGGCACCAAGCATTTACCTGTGAAACCTGCAGGAACGCGGAGGTAGAGCGTCTCAGCGGCGGCACCAAAACGCTCGCCTATCATCTGCGTGTCGACAAGCTCCCCCACCCACATCAAACACCGCGTCACATTCCCCTTGGCTTTGCTGCTGCGCAGATTCGCGTAGGCGTACGCCACGCACGAGCAGTTCCGGGCGCACTCCGCCGCGCACTCGTCCGAGCTCCCGTTGCCGAGGAGCAAGAACTTGTCCGGCACCTTCATGCTCCGCAACGCCAAGAAATCACCCCCGCCGCCGCACGGTAGCGCCTCCTTTCGCCGGCACCCCTGCGAGAACCTGCCGTCGCTCCACTCCCCCCTGCTCGCCGGCTCGAAGCCGTCGAGGCACTTGCACGTCGGGACAGAGTCCGTGAGGTCGCAGTATCCGTACGGGCCGCAGTAGCCGTACCGGCTGCACCCACGGGACGGCCACACGTCGAGCGTGGCCCACTCCGACGAGTTGCTGTTCCAGCTCAGGAGCTGGTACTTGCCGGAGTTGCTTATCACGTACCGCGTGGGCGAGGCGCCGTCGGAGACGGTGAACGTCATATAGATCTCCTCCTCCGTGTCGACGACCGGCAGGTAGATGACCGTGCCGGTGTCGGCGTGGTACCTGCTGATGACCCTGTGCCCCGTCCAGACGGAGCTGCGCCAGTACGGACGCGACCCATTCCACATGAGAAGCTGGAGGGACGTGTCCGGGTCCATGCCGTAGGAGAAGCTCCCCGGCGTTGGATCATCAGGGGCCTTCCACGACACAAAGCGCACGCCGGCGCGTGTCCTGTACTTGATCCGGATCTTCATACCGGGAAGGAACGTGTCGGTCGGGTGCTCGAAGCTCTGCCACAAGGTGGTGCCGTTCGGTGACCGGAGGACGAGGTTGCCGGTGTTCTGGAGCACGGCTGCCGGCGGCGAGGACGAGCTAGGCGCGACGGTGGCGACGTTGGCCGTCCAAACAACGCGGCCGTCTCCATCGGACAAGACGAGGTTGGAGTCGTTTGTCAGCGCAAGCGTTGGGGCAGAGGAATGGTTGGTGATCGGGGTTTCCCGGTTGGCCACCCACACCACGGTGCGCCCGGGGATGTTGTTGTACCATATGCCGAGGTACTGTCTGGCCGGAGTGGAGTTGTGGGGGGAGAAGAAGCCCAAAGCGAAGGCGCCGCCGTCAGACACGACGGATTGGCCGGGAAGGAGTGGCTCGCCAACGGCTAGCTGGTCGCCGGCCGGTGCGCACAAGCGCGGCAAAAGAAGGAAGAGGAGGAATGCTGTGCAGGTAGAACGTGGCAAATCCATTGATAAGGTTTTTTTCCTCTTCCAGTACGGTACAAAAAAAGGAACAGTAGTTTAAGGTGCAGATAGAATGGCTCTACAGACTGCAGTGATATATGGAGAAATCAAGTACCTGAACCTTGGTCTGCACTCTGCAAGACTGCAAGGCGAGGGATAGAAGTTTCTGACTTTAATTGGACTAGTTTCAGCATTCAGAGTTTCAGACAACGTTGGAGCTTTTGACATCTCAGCGGTTGTCTTCAGAACGGCACTTGACATTTGTGCCGAGGTAAAATAACAAATGGATTGAAGAACTGGTCCTATCTGTGTGAGTTATGCACAAAGCAATCTTCCCCCAACAACTGCATTGATTTCTGCTTAGGAAGCTAGGCACGATGGTGCGACCAAGTTCCGGCGAATTGGTTGGTGACTTAAGTATGGAACAGTGGTTTCTGACTCTGACATATGATTGCTGTTCAAACTGCGCATAAAAGTTCCAATGTTCTCAACTATACAATCTTTAACACTACAAATTAGAAAACGTGGTTAAATCGAAGTTTCTAAGGACACTTCCGTTTCGGGTTTTTTTTTCAGTTATGCTTGGCTTACTGAAAAAAACTGATTTAGACATAAACTTCATCATTTGATACGCTTTCTGAAACCGATCGCAATTTTCCTACTGTCACCTTGCAGACTTGCTCCAATTTACCCCACTGTCATTCTGACGACTCGAATTTAGACTTGAACGCATACTCTTCTTGTCAGTCAACGTGCTTGTCCTTCACCGAAAGTGAAGCTGCTTGTGTTGTATTTTTCTTGTATTCACTTCTTCACAGACATAAGCACCATATACATATACATGAACGTGGGCCACATGGACCAGCATGAAGCCCATATGCTCAACACTCACTCTCAAGATGAGCGATAGATATCTATCATCACCATCTTATCATATGCCGATAAACACTCCTTAGTTCATCATCCATTGGTTAGACAATCGGCTATTTGTTCTCCGGAGGTGACATGTCTCAACTTAAAAATACCCTCATAGTCTCTCTTTGATGAAGAACCGATCTTTCTCCACATGTTTCGTTCGGTCGTGTTGAATTGGATTATTTGCAATATTGATTGCTGACTTATTGTCACACCAAAATTTTAACAGTCCACCTGTTAGTAACCTCAACTCCGATAGAAAACCTCTCACCCACAATATTTCACACAAGCATATTGCTATAGATCTATATTCTGCCTCGATCGTTGATCGGGACACCAACGATTGCTTCTTGCTCCTCCAAGATACTAAATCTTCTCCCATAAAGAAACAATAATCCAATGTTGATCACCTATCATCAAAATAGTTAGCCCAATCAGCATCACAATAGCCATCAACATCTAGGTGGTAATTTCTTTTGAATCATAAGCCTTTTCCATGACTCCCCTTTAAATATCGTAGGATTCGATGAGTTGCTTCCATATGTCCACTCCTATGATCATGCATATAGCGGCTCACAACACTCGCTGTATAGGAAATGTCAGACCTTGTGTGGCACAAGTAAATAAGACGACCAATAAGTCTTTGTAGCTCTCTTTGTCAACTGGATCTCCTGATTGGGCACACATCTTATGGTCTTGATAAATTGGTGTCATAGCAGCTCGGCATCCAAACATTCCTGTATCACTAAGAAGATTCAAGGCATACTTCCGCTGTGAGAGAACTATCCATTTGGGGGACCTCACGATTTCAATGCTTAGGAAGTACCTCAGCTGGCCTAGATTCTTAACCTCAAACTCCTTGTTCAGTCTCTACTTCAGTTGCGACATCTCGACGGCATCATCTCCTGTAATGATGATGCCATCCACATATACTGAAAGGACTACGGTGTGACCCCCTGAGTGACGATAGAACACAATGTGATCCCCGTTACACTACCTGTAGCCTATACTACACATAGCACAAACGGAATCGATCAAACCATGCCCTCGAAGATTGTTTAAGCCCATACAATGATTTCCTCAACCTGCAAACTTTCCCCTTAATGTGAGGTGTACCACAGCCAGGTGAAATCTCCATGTAATCTCTTCCTGAAGATCACCATATAAGAACACATTCTTCACATCAAGTTGATATAAGAGCCAATTATGACTTGCTGCATAAGATATCGACGTTCTCACTGTACTCATTTTTGTCACTGGTGTAAAGGTCTCATCATAATCAATTCCACAGGTCTAACTAGAACCCTTTGCAGTAGTCTAGCCTTGTATCATTCAATCTTCTCATTGGGTCTTACTTTACTGTGTAGATCTACTTGCAATTAACCACCTTCTTCCTTATTAGGAGAGGTATAAACTCCTAAGTTTTATTTTAGAGCTGCCAATTCCTCCAACATAGCCTTGCGCCACTTGAGATCTTGCTTCACAGCTCTCTAATCAGTCGTGACTACCATAGATTGTAATGAAGCAATAAATGCTTTGTACTCTGGTGATAAAAATTTATATGACATATAATTCGCTACATCATACTCAAAGTCATACCTTAGAGGAGGTTCCTCTGTCTCAGCTCGTGTTCCTTCCTCAAGGCAATAGGCAGATCCGTGGAATCATTTGTAGCGTATGGCTCGTCACTAGATAAGTCATCACCTTCAACAGTCGCTGGACACTGTTGTTGCTTCCTTGAATACACATGTAGATTTTTTCATCATTGACTCTTCTCCACCTACTATCAACACCTTCGACAACCGCTGGAACCTGTTGCTGCCTCGAGTACGCGCTTAGATTTTTTTTCTCATTGACCTTCTCCATGTATCTCCTCCATAGGACATGGAAATGAACCAACCGACCGTAGATAAGAGGTATTCATTTGAAAATGTAATTGTAACCTCTTTAGTGGCTAGCGAATAGCGATTGTGCTACGGAGTCGGTTTAATTGTTTAATGGAATCCTACATATTCCATATAGAAAAATTGTATGTGGATTTTTAAACTCTTATCCAAATTAATACCCCACCGTATATACCGCCCGTGTACAATATACGGTCGCACATTCTTGTACACACAGATACGGTCGCACGTATGGACTAGATTCGAGTCGAGGACATTCGAATAAATGCGTACCCACCACCTATGACATGTGGGCCCGAAAAATTCGACCACGTATCGTAGTTGGTCGAAATGCCAAAACTGCCCCTCCAAGAAGCACAGCACGGAAAGCGCACCGTAAAAACTCCCACCACATGACAGTCCACAGCCCAAATCGACCCGTCTCCAACCTATGACATGGGGCCCCGCAAACTCAGACCGCCTTGTCCACGAAGCAGCAACCGGGTGCTAGGGATAGATCACGTAGAGGAAGCCTGGGCCGGCAGCGCGACGCTCGGCCAATGGGAGGCGAGCTCACGGATCGGTGACGTGGCCAAAACCTTCAGATCCCGCGCGAACTCTCACCGTTCCCGCCTTTAAAAGCCGCCCCCCGTACCCCTCCACTCGCATCCCGCACGAGCACCCGTCCAATCCCGCGAACACAACCGCCCAAATCCCCCACCCCGTGCGCCAATCCGAAGGTATCGGGAGTTCGAAATCTAGATCAGTTCTTCGCGAGTTCGATTCGATTCTGCTATGCTGCTTTGGTTGTTTCTAATCGTTTCGATCTGTCGGTCTCGTAGGTTTCGAGATGAAGGCCAGGGCGAAGTCCAGCACCGGTGACTCCAGGTTAGGATACGATCCGCTCGCTCGCTCCATTCTGGTGGTTTTCTCGAGTGTTTTCTGCTGTTTTGCGGTGGTTTTTTTGATTCGAATTTGGTTGGGTTCTCTTGTTGGTGGTGCAGGCTCACGGTGAGGAAGACCAAGGCCGAGAAGGATCCGAACAAGCCCAAGAGGCCCCAGAGCGCGTTCTTCGTGTTCATGTGAGCCTAGATCCGCGAGGTTTTTGCTTGTTTTTTCCCGCGTTGCTTTCGGGGTGTGGCGTTCTGATCGATTTGTTGTTGTTTGTTTCCCGCAGGGAGGAGTTCAGGAAGGACTACAAGGAGAAGCACCCCAATGTCAAGCAAGTCTCCGTGGTAAGCATCGTCTTCGGCTACACCCTCGTCGTTCGAGCTGTTGCTCTGGTTTGGTTGTGGAATTTGCGTTTCTGATTCTGGTGGTTTGGTGAATCGCAGGTTGGCAAGGCTGGCGGTGACAAGTGGAAGTCCCTGTCTGATGCCGTGAGTTGCTTCCTTCCCGTTGCACTCTTGTACCGTTTGATGTCCAGTTGGTTTCGATCTGATTTGCTGTTTGGATTGAATGTTTCGTGTGTTGTACATGTCTCGTGGTTACTCGTATTGCTCCTGTAGATCTATAAATTGTTGATGCCTAGCGCTATCCAGATTTGCTTGGTCAGTCTGTCAGTGTGGTGTTTGCGCGAATTCGAGACGGGTTTTATTCAAATGCGTGCTTCCTGCGTTCGAATTTGCACACCCGTGAGGTTTAAAATTAAAATTGGGGGGTTCACTTGTATGCGTTCCGGATTCAACTTTGGGATTTGCTTGCTCGTAGTGTTGGGCCAGTGGTTCAAAATTGGGGATGGTAGTTTTGACTTTATGCGGCTTGCTGTTTTGAGTTCACTTCAACTTTGGGGGTAGTGTTGCTCGTGCAGTTTTGGGTCGATTGTTCAAAATGTGGATCCGCTTAATTCGAATCGATCTGCTGCCATTTCTCTCTGCTGGTGTTTGTTCCTGGATTGTTAAATGGAGACGTGCTTGCTGTGCTCTACTAAACATTTGAGCGTTGAAATGCAGGAGAAGACCCCCTACGCGGCCAAGGCCGAGAAGCTCAAGGCTGAGTACACCAAGAAGATGGACGCCTACAACAACAAGCCGGTACACCACTCTCTGCAATTCTCACACCGTTCCTGACACTGCTATCGAATTCGAACCATGTGAGATGGGCATTGGAGTGACCTGTGCGCTTTGTGGCACTTGCATTGCAGGCAGGAGGCCCGGCAGCGTCCGGCGACTCGGACAAGTCCAAGTCTGAGGTGAATGATGAGGACGAGGGCAGCGTGGTGGTGAGACCCAACCGCCACTGAGCACCATCTCACTGCTGCTAACTTGTGTGTTCTGAATTCTGATTCGAACCTCGCTGATGCAAATGTCTGAAACTGTTGGCGCAGGGAGACGAGTGATGGAGCCTCTCACCAAGCTGCAGCAGGGATGCCAGCCAGTCGGTCAGTCGGCCTACCTAACCGGACGTTGTTGCCGTTGCTGCTCCATGCTGGTGTTCTGATGTTGCCTAACAGGTCGCCAGGATGGATGCCCCCCCTTCGTCTTTAACGTAGTAGCTCTCTCATCTCATGTCGTCCTTGGAGTGATGCAGTCTCTAAGTTTCCTAGGGTTCGCTCGCTTCGGCATTTGACCATCGCCTGTCTGTCTGTACCTACCAAGTAAACTGTTAAATTGCTGCACAAGAATACGGCCTCCTGTTTCTGGATCTCCTGTCCTGTTTGTTTACTTGTGGTTTGCTTTGGTCTATCTTGTGACGTGATGTGACGTTTCTGGAGTTTGGAATGGCACTATGTTTGTTCTCATCTGGAAGTGTAACAACACTCTGATCAAGTGCTGGTGCAGACGGTTAATTGATGGATAAGATGCAGTATCTTCATGTCGGCTCTGCGCCTGGATGATCCCTCCGTTGGTCTGTACTGCTCATGTGATGTGAGATTTTTTTTTTGGGGCGCAGTCTGGTTCTTCCTTTTTCTTTTCTTGGCAGCAATAGTTGAAACGAATGGATCACACCTTTCAACATAAACGGATAAAGAAGATGGTTGAAATGTGCTCGGCAAGTTCTGTTCTGTTTATGTATCTGCCTGCTATTGCTCTGTTGATTTTGGAGTTTGTTGGATCTATTCTGGAAGCTGGCATGTGCTATTGGACATGTTCTGCCCGGAATTGTAGTGAGATTTCTTGACAAGAAGGGTCTTTGCTAATCTGTTGCCTGGTGCTGTTGGCTCAATTCTGGCAGTGTTGCCTTGGTACTACTATTGCAAGCCATCATGGTGGACTCGTGCTGCAGAAACATTATCTATGATTTGATGCAGCGTCAGCGCACAGTACTGAAGCAGCTCTTGAATCGAAGGGACGAAACGGGTCAAGTTGTCAAAAGCTCAAGTATCTTCTTTATGAACACGAACGCTGAAAGGTGTGATCCATTAGTCAGAAAAAGGGGGGAAAAGGCTGGTGCCGTCCTTGTTTGGCGGTTTTAGTCAAATCAATAAACAATAAATTTAATCTGTACCTATCGTCGTCAGCTGCTTCCGTAGCATAGTGGTAGTGCGTTCGCTTCGTAAGCGAAAGGTCGCGAGTTCGATCCTCGCCGGGAGCTTTTTTTGTATTTCCTTTTCCATTTTGTGTTGGCCTTCTGTCAGTTTTTTTCAGCGGTGCATCTGTGCAGTTCAAACTTTCAAAGTTAGCAGACACAAAGCACTGAAGTGCAGATCCGATCTTGAAGGGCTTTTTTTTTCTCTTCACCAGACAATTCTAAGGGTTGTACTGAATTTCCATGACATTGCAAATGTCGCCCTTACAAAAGAATGGTAACAAAAGCAATTTCTTGTATCGAAACCATCCATCTCGACTAAAAAAAGGGGAAAAATATCTATCCGTTATAAACACGTGTATTTACATCATACATCGTACTGTCATGCACTATACATTTCACTCCAACTCACAAGGAAGCCTACTGCTCTTATCAATGTAGAAACTGCCAAAATTGGAGACATTTCGCGCGACGTACACCGCCTGCGCCGCGCCCTCGCGGATGACCAGGGCGCGTGCACGGCCCCCGCCTCGAGCCGCGCGAGCCCGACGCTGAACCCGAGCTCTCCCAGAGACGGCAGGTGCGCCGCGGTGACTGCAGTTTGCACGCGCCCGGCGGCGTTCACAACGAGCCCGTTCCTGTCGTGCTCATGGGGGCAGACGCCGTGCAGCTTGTTGGTTAACTTCGTGAGCAGAGCAGTCACCTGGCTATGGAAGGCGGCGGCCGCCTGCTCTCGCGTCACTCCCCACGCCTTGGCGAGGATGTCCGCGTCGAGGCTGTTCAAGACGTTGTTCGCCCCGGCGAGGAGGAAGTAGGAGTTGTCCCCTGGGCTGACGGCGCCGGCCGTGTCGCCCGTGAACAGGGTGGAGACGTCGGCGGTGTCCGCGTCGTTGTACCACCACGTGACGCCCCCGAACGCACCGGGATCGAGCCGGACCACCCTCTCCTTGGCGTCCCCAGCTGGGAGGACCCTGACCACCGCGCTGCCTTCAAGAACGTACACCGCGCTGCCTTCAAGAACGTACCCGAACTTGGAAGAGTCGGCGTAGTGTGGCAGGGCGCAGCCGAGGGGATTCAGAACGAGCAAGCCGCACCCGAGCTTCTCCGCGGCGACGGCCGGTTGCTCCGCGCCGGACCACGCGACGTACGACCAGACTGGACGACAGCCTTGCCGGGCTTTGCAGACATGTTTGGCGCCGCCATCTTTCCCTACCCTGTGCGCGAAAACGGCAACACGTTAATTACGTACTACAATGCACGCACAATTAGTTCTTGGTAAATGGATTGCCCTTAGTTACGTAACATGTTCACTTGGAACGCAGAAATTTCACTATAAACAGTTCAATTCTGGTAGGATAAAATTTCTGAAAAATTCTAAACAGAGACGTAGTACACAGAGAGCCTATGCACAAGGCTGAAGAAGATGGAGGAACGTTCTTCAGAACTCGAGATAAACTGTGTGTGCTGATCATAAGGTGAGAACGGCACGCAATTTATAGGCAAAAAATTAAGGGGCTTCAAGCAACAGTCGCAGTCGATGATGATGAACAGTAGGTCAATACATAGAGGGCTGGTCGTGCTCTAGTTACACAAACCACAGCGCTTACGAGGGCTGAAATGAACTTCTTTCCATCGAATTGGTCTAAACTGGTACGCTCCCTCTGAAAGACAAAACAGTAGGCAAAAAAGTTGGCGCTAGCTCGTTCGTTCTCTGATTGTCAAGGAGCAAAGAATTACTGAATCTCTATTACATACTTATGCACAGGTCCTCGGAAGAAGATCTAGAGAAAAGGATGCTATACGCGTACAGTCTACTAAATAACTGAAACGGCGCTGAAATCCCTGCATTGATACGGGGAAAGAAAAGATCAAAGCCCAGTAGTATAACCACACAAAGACCTGTATGGTCAACCCCACATTTTTTGTGATTGCTTATGCCAGCTAGAAATTCTTCAGTTGGTCAGGAGTAGCCACATATACACATACGAGGTTTAGCTAGACCCACAGATTTATTGATGGCTCAAGCCAATCTTATGCTACTCCGTCCAATCCTTTTTACTTACCATTTTCTATTCTTTATGACCGTTGTTATACAACTTTAACTCTACTTTTTATAACTTTGCACTAAAATATATTAATAAAATTATATTTTTATAAAAAATATTTTAATGATAAATTTAATGATATATTTTTTGTATAGCTAATCTAGATATTTTAAATTTATTGGCAGATTAAATTAAAAAAATACTGACACGGATTCTAAAAATTTTAGAAAAAGAAGAACGGTTGGGTGGAACAGTAGAAAAGGAGTTGGTGTGGTGACGTGTCCGTAAGTCATCTGGCCTACCCTCCTCTCACAAACCTCTAGGCGTCAACATGTCGGCCTCCGAACCTTCTTACGGTTTCCCATTTCACATAACAAACTCTCACAAAATTCTTTTTTCTCTCTCTCTCTCTCAGCTGCCACATCCCTTGGACTTCCATTGCTTCGCTCTTTACGTTGCCTCTCCCGAATCCCTCACCGTCCGGTACTCCTCTCCCCTACACACTCCATCGTCTGTCCTCCTGATCTCGAGAAAGGCACCGTCCCATGGAGGAGGAACCCTAGTATGCGGGTGGAGGCAAGTCTACGTGTAGATCTTGCCTCTCGTTTGGTTTTAAATGCGTCAACGCCGAGCTTGTTGTAGCACCATTTTTTTCTTGGCGTAATCTTAATTATTTCCCTCATTGATCATCACTTGCGTTTGCGGCACGGTCGATCGAAAACTTATGGCTAAAAGGAAAAGCTGATGCATGGGACACACCAAAGCGACTACGACAGCGAAGCTCCTCGATCTGTATCCCCTTCTCCCTCAAGAGATCTAAAGGTATTTTTCTACCATTCGTTTTTTTCTTTTTTGTCATGCATGCAGTGCATGTGAACGTGGCAAAACTATGCAATATGATCAAATATTTGTATGCAATAATGTAGCCATGTAAGTACACGTATGATCTTCGATCTCTAACACCAAAAGAATTAAACATAACTAACCTGCTATAGCCTAGCTAGCAATTTTCTTCGAGAAAAAAAAAGGGAACAGCACAGCCTAATGATTTCAATATGAAAATAATATTCGTTCAACAATAGTTAGCTAGTTTTCTTTTAAAAAAAGAACAACACAATATCCAAATTATGTTCATCAAAAACTATTTGAAATTTTGTAACTATATATAGTTGCTCGTAAACTTTAAGCATCCAAATTTCGATAGACACAGATATCTCCACCACCTTTTAGGACCTATTTAGAACGCAGAATTTTTTCCTATTCCTGTTAGAAATGTATTGATTCATGTGTTTCAAACAGAACCTTATTTTGGACAGTGGGCTCCCACACTTAACGTACACAGATAAACAGTAGTCGTACACAGAACAAACAATAATACAGTAGACAGGTGTTTTAACTGTTAGAGATAGAACCGTTGATCATTGATACATAGCTAGCTAGAGAGGCCAATACTTATCCCAGCGGTTGACTGCAGTTAGGGAGTAGGGAAGGTCAGGTCGGTCATGCATATATTTTGATGAAGGCAAGTGCTATAGAACACTCGACTATTTTTCAAGGTAAAAATAGACAGATGATCTAGGGGTGTTGGATCTCTATCTAACGGATCTACTCATATAAGCACCCCTCCAAAAACATATCTCATATAAGCATCCTTTCCAAAAAAGATATAGAGCGTTGGATCACCATCCAACGTCTTAAAATCTAGTTATTTTTGCCTTGAAAAATAGTTGAATGTTGTACAAACACTTCCTTTGATGAATTCATGGGCCGGGGTTGGAGAGAGAGAGAGAGAGATGGAGCCCGCGGAAAAGCTAGCTAGCTAGGCTCGAGCTTGTGAGGGTGAGGGAATCTGGAAAAGAGGAGGTAAAGGTGGCCATCGGATCGACCAAAATCTTGAGGGAGGGATGACTATGACGACTACCCCAGCTGAGGACGAGAGAAACCTACTTACAAGTAGGGTGGCTGGTAAAGGCAGCAGCGGCAGTGCCCAAAGAGGGGCAGGAGAAGCAAGGTGTCTTTGGCCAAAGGCGAAGTCGGAGGAGGAGGACGCCCGCCCTGCTGCAAAGGGATCGTCGAGCGCCCGCTCCAGCTGCTAGCTGCTGCTCCCTGATGGCGCCGGTGGGCCTCCCGCCGGGCTTCCGTTTCCACCCGACGGACGAGGAGCTCGTCAACTACTACCTCAAGCGCAAGATCCACGGCCTCAAGATCGAGCTCGACATCATCCCCGAGGTCGACCTCTACAAGTGCGAGCCATGGGAGCTCGCAGGTACGCACGCACGCTAGCCTGTGCGATTCGATCGTCGTCTGCATATGTATGTATCTTGCACATGCATTTACGTGATGTGATGTGTGAGATTGATATGGATGGGTGTCTGCGTTTCCCCGTGATCGAGCTGCTGCAGAGAAGTCGTTTCTGCCGAGCCGTGACCCGGAGTGGTACTTCTTCGGGCCCCGGGACCGCAAGTACCCGAACGGGTTCCGGACGAACCGGGCGACGCGGGCCGGGTACTGGAAGTCGACGGGCAAGGACCGCCGCGTCGTGCACCACGGTGGCCGCCCCATCGGCATGAAGAAGACGCTCGTCTACTACCGCGGCCGCGCGCCGCAGGGCGTCCGCACCGACTGGGTCATGCACGAGTACCGCCTCGACGACAAGGACTGCGAGGACACCATGGCCATCCAGGTGCGTGCGTGCTACCTACATATATATACACTAGCTGAACCCTGACTTTCGAAGCACGCACTACACTGATCATGAGCATTTGCTGCTATATGCTTGCTCTTTGTTCTCCACGATCTCTCTTTACATATGATCGTGATCGTGCCACGAACACATGCATCCATGTGTACATATATCTTCTTACATGGGACAGTACTATCCTTGCATGCAGAGCTTGCTAGGGCTCTGAGAACTTGGTCGATCCCTTCCTTTGGATCGTAAAGAAAATTTCTGCGAAGGGTTAAAATATGGCTTTCTTGCGTCTGTACCGCCGTAGAAGTACTAGTACTGGCAGTAGTATCCCTTTGCTTTCTCTACTCCGATGAGACAAAAAAAAAATGCCGCGGTCTTAGCATTAGTATCTGTTCTTTGGTGTGTACTAGTATTAATCCTTCCTTTATTCATTCTAAGAAAGATGAGCAGACATGATCTGCACTGGTGGGCATTGATCATGAGACATTAAAGGCCAAAGCAAAGCAAACCATCTCTTGGCGCGCGCCCCTTCTCATGGCCACGCATGTCGGCGTCGCGCGCTTTCTGCTTTATTCCATGCCGAATCCATCATCATACTCGCACCCTTCTTCTTCCCTTGCCGTCTTCTTTCTCTGCACTCGACTTCTCTCTTTTCTAATAACAAGAATAGAACACCGTTATGACACTAGCTAGTAAAGGATTGCACATGATGAATCTGTGTCATACATTTCGAGACAGGTAGCATATGCATGTACAGAGATAATCATACATCAGTCAGTGTGTTCGTAAATTAACTTTCAAAAGACTTGAGAAATCGTATGTTAAATGGACCTTGCTTTGAATTTTCTGTGTTTCGCATTCTTGTGATCATCAGGATACTTACGCGCTATGCCGAGTCTTCAAGAAGAACGCGATCTGCATCGAGGTGGAAGAGCTGCAAGGGCAGTGCAGCGTAGCGCTGCTGGAGGGCGCCTGCCAGCAGCTGCTCGCCAGCGGCAGCCAGGAGTACGAGACCCCGTCGCCGGACGTGCCCGTCGGCTCCACCTCTGGGGCCGACGACGACGCGGACAAGGACGACTCCTGGATGCAGTTCATCTCCGACGACGCCTGGTGCACCAGCACCGCCGACGGCGCCGAGGAGAGCACTTCCTCCGTGGCCCTCGCCGGCTGAGTACGTGGCCGGGGCTTCTGTTCATGGAAATTCTCTTAATAACTATTTTTCTTTCTTTTTTGTGATCGATGCAGCTCGCTATTAATTAATAAGTACCCAGTGTTGAAGGTGTAAGATCAAGCAATAAGGTATCCTTCTGGTATTCAACTTCCAGCGTATTTCTGGGAGTTGAAAGACTAATGCCTGAAGGTTGTTGGAGTCCTCCTCCTTCCTGGAGTTGAGTTCATAAGGAGGATTGTACTTACGATGATATATAGGGAACAATCAGCATTTTGATGTTTTTATTTTTCTTTTTTGTTTCTTTTGTTCACGTTGTTCTTGGTCTTCAAATTGTGAGAAAATAGAGTGAAGTTATGCCATAGGCCATAGCATAGTAGTTTTGTGCCAATATATCAATGAAATTGAACAAAACTACGACTATTATACATGCCTGCTCAATTTGCATCAATCTGCTCCAAATCCGGCGAATCTGCTTCTGATTGTCGAAGCACGCGCATCTGCCAACCGATAAAATGAAAATACTTCGAAAACACAATGCAACTCATGAGTATCGTTAGTGGTGTATGTATATTGATACATATCAAGCAGCAGTTTCCTCGCAATGTTGTTGGGGTTCCATAGAACATGTTAAGTGGTATGTTCATTAGAACCAAATACAGCCAATTTTTCACAGTACACTGTTTGCAGATATATTCGTCTGAAGAAGATGCTAATCAAGCAGATATAACTTCACTGAAGAATTAAGTTGGAGAATTGCCAATCTTTCGTATCTCGTAGTTCATCAAATATACGTCTCAGAAGGAACCTTTTTGCTGTTACAGTCACAAACATATCCGCCAAGCTAAAAACCTTACTTGTTGCATCAAGATTGGATATTAATAATATCACATGTAAAGAACTATATCCTGTAAATATGGAGAAGCCCTATACCATACGTTAAGTTCCATACAAGCTTGAGTTGCAAGGCATCACTACTGAGGAGGAAGCTTAAACACTTTTGTTCACAAAGGGTTGAAGGAATACTATTCTAGAAGCAAGATCAGATCATGTTACCACATGCTGTTAGCAATAGCCCTAGAATGTCAATCAGAATCCATTCCAAGTCAAGACACACCCAGTCAATAAATATAAGCCCAGAGCAGCTTTGTGCCCTCGACGACTTTGTAAGTCTAGGACTGCATTTTTCACAAACTCTGGCTGCAACAAATTATTACCCTTAGAAGTGCTGCAACAACATTTCCTTTAACCACATGGTGAAGAACGCTTTTATGTAGATTTCGGCAAAAACAGTAATGTGGCACCATCTTTATGTAGGACCGGATAAATAGCAGAGGGAGAGTGAATGGTACCTTTAAAATTTCCCTAGTATTCACTTATCCTTTTTCTCTAATAGTTACAAATCTATGAAGATTATAGTTGAAATCCCACTTAAAAACCAAAGAAATGGAGTTGAACACAACTAGACAGCAGGAAAAACAATATCGTTGAAAGCTGACAACGTGGTCGAAATTCGACTACTAGTCAGAAGTTCAACGTGGTCAAAAATCGACTATCGAACAGAACTTACAGTAGTCGAAAACAGTTAGTATATCGGAAGCCAGTGTAGTTGGAAATCACCTCCTGCGGTCAACGACCAGGGAGCGGTCAAAAACCAACGTAGTCGATAACCACCAAGACCAAAACCAACGTAATCAAAAATGGATGTAGTCGAAACCAACTTGGTCGTAAACAACGTGGTCGGACGCTAACGAGTGATCAAACAACCAACATGGTCGTAACCAATCGGCAACCAAAGTGATCGAGAATCAACGTGGTCGGACGCCAACAAGTGGTTGAGCAACCAACGTGGTCTGAAGCCAATGAGTGGTCGAACAATCAACGTGATCGGAAGTCAATGAGTGATCTACGACCGACTTGGTTGATTCAGTTCAAAAACCAACCAATGAAATCGATGATCAGTGAGCGGTCGAAAATCCCACGTGGTAGAGAAAACACGAAGCGATCAGAAGACTGAATAAGGTCGAAAACGATGCGATGCGATCTGGAACTTGACCGTGGTCGAAACCAACGTGGCCGTAAATCTGATTGATGCTCCAAACAGAGAGCTACACCGACTGTTTCAACTCTGATTCAAAACAAAAATAGATGGATTTTTTATCCGTTGATCCAAATGATCTGAAAATTTGTACAGATCGTCTCTAGGGTATTGTGAACATATTCCAATATACGATCATAAAAATTATGGCCAAATATGAGACCTTTTCAGTTTGATCGAAGGTTACATCAAAACTGAGTCAAAATCAAAATCGGTGAATATAACTAGCTCATGGGAGAATAATGACCAAGATGAGTCTAAATGTATTCTCACATATTACAGCAAATTAAAACACCAAAGAAATTGACTCAAAAAGTTTTGGATCAAAAAATCACACTTTGAAGCCAAATCAAGAACATATCAACCAAATCAAGAAGAATCCATAGAAATATGCAAAGATTGATGTATTGCTTACTTGAGAAAGTTGAGTTTACAACCACACCACCTTGGAGACAAAGAGCACACCATATGCTCCACTCGCAAACCCTAATCATAAATAAGAAAGTAAATGAAAAAGGGGTTGGATGGTTAACCCTACATGTCTCCATCCCAATCTCTTTTATAGGTGGGTAATCAGCCACCTACACCCCAAAATAAATCCTATACACTATTACAATAGAGAAAACTCGTTAACCCCACACACATGTTTTACTCACTGAAATTCACTTATACATAATTTTCAAAGCGTATAAGTGGGCATCCGTTAAATTCTTAACCTTGATCCGCATTGATCAAACCAGCTACATCTTGGCCTAAACAGCTCTCCAATGTATCACTCATGCGCCGTGATTTTGATCCAAGATGGTTTCAAGTATTGTCAAAATACCAAAATACATCTTGTTACCCGGTCATCACCATCCTTTGCAAGCAATTGTCATACTTGCCATGTGTAGGCACACCACTAGCTTACCACGTACCGCCATGTCTCTTCCGTCCTGGTTCCACCGAACCACAACTCACTTGGTCCGTGCAAGCCAACTGACGTCATCCCACCATTCGAACTCGCCTGCAACATTTCCGCTGTTCTCGTGCCATGCTTGAACTCATCGTCTTATCTAGCATTCTTGATCATTCTGGACCTCGACTCCTCCATGAGCCTAGCCCTGATCACCGCCGTTGACCACAGTTGACTCCAAGCGACTTTGCATATCCAATGACAGAGAATTCGTTTGCAGGTATAACTTCTCCATAACTTGACCTACATTAGTCAAGACAGACATCCTGCAATCTTAATCCAATGACTCAGTTCAACCTAATTAAATTCATGACTGAAGTTCAGCAGTTTACCTTATACGCGTTTTCATTGTGAATCTTTGCTGCAAGCGTGTTGCCTCTGCGTTGTTCAGACTTCAGAATGCCCCAGCGGGTGGATAGTAGCACCTTTGAACCATTTCACCGATGGGACAGCATATCAATTACAGAGTAATTTGCAAATCTATATTTTATATTTAGCAACAAATTTTGCTTTAGACCACATGCATCTGAAGGCGATGCTTTCCTTTTCCTGTAGAATTAGGTAAGGTCGACTACTTGCTGACCTCTTTACATGCATCGTTGTCATTGTATTGTTGGAGAAGTTAAGGTGAAAAGAACAAGTTACAGAGGGTTGAACAGCGTATTTATCCCCTGCTAAGGTTGTAGTGCACATAAAACCTTTCTTGGATTGAGATTATAATCGATTTTATTGATCAATTGTCTTTCATTTAAGAAACAAAGGATCCAGATTGATCATTGCTATCAATATTTATCTATTATTAAACATAAGGAGCTTTCTACGGAAGATAATCAAGCTTATCCTTCTGGAGGCATGTATATGTTGGACAAGAAAAGTGATGATCCATAGCACTCAATTACTCCCTTATCAGAAACTAAAGCTAAAAGTTTTGTCTGATCTAGATGCCACCAGGTGCTCGACGGAATAGCTGAAATCGGAAGCGGAAACAGGGGGCCCGAGGATGAATTCGGTGACCTACGGCAGCAGAGGCCGCAGTGCCCCTCGGGTGCTCGACGAAATTCCTTAACCGGAAGGGGCTTCGGGCACGTACCTGCGCGGCTGAGACCCGGCGCCGGATGCCGAACAGGGCCGTCGAACCCACCTACTGGCCGCCCCTTCCCCCTCCGTGTTAAGTGATTCGCGCCGTCGCGCTGCTCCCTCCCCCTCCGCCGTGTTCCGCGGTCAGTGGATCGGTGTACCTTCTGTTGCTAGTTCTCCCTGCCCTTTCGAAACCTCGGCCTTGCAAAAACTTGTCTTGTTTAGACGGATCTGGATCTCTGCTACTCTGCCCTCCACAAATCGCCGCCGCGAAGGACAAATCCAGCGCTCGCAGGGGGGAATTGATTTGAAACTTTTCTGTACACAAACGCCTGGATGGCTTGAATCGCACATTCAACGATTTGAATTGGACCAAACCATCAGAAAGGGTGCAGATCGATACCACCACGGCTGCTTTTGAAAACAAATGTGCACTCAGGAGGCTTAGACCATAATTTCATTAACCAATTGAAGAACATCGAGAACAGATTCGCAAAACAGCAGGAGATTACGGCAACAAGGGTAAATCACTGCAACTTCAAATCCATTCCAACGAGCCAGCAGTTCTTACATCCCTACAGCACAGGGCCAGACCAAACAGCAGCTACAGGGAGGAACACAGGACAAGGCACCAATCAAATCCCCTAACCCTGCGGCGCCTGAGCCCAACCTAGCCGCCGAAGCCGTAGAGGGTGCGGCCCTGGCGCTTGAGCGCGTAGACGACATCCATGGCGGTGACGGTCTTGCGGCGGGCGTGCTCCGTGTAGGTGACGGCGTCGCGGATGACGTTCTCCAGGAAGATCTTCAGCACGCCGCGGGTCTCCTCGTAGATCAGCCCCGAGATGCGCTTCACGCCGCCTCTCCTCGCCAGCCTCCGGATCGCCGGCTTCGTGATCCCCTGGATGTTGTCGCGCAGCACCTTCCTGTGCCGCTTCGCGCCGCCCTTCCCGAGCCCCTTGCCGCCCTTGCCCCTCCCCGACATCGCCGCCGCCTGGCTTCGCTACTCTCTCTCTCCCTCCGCCGCTTTTCCGACTTGTGGTGGCTGCTTGCACTGGTGTGACGAGGTGGATGGAGGAGGCGTGTGGGGTGGGGTTTTATATAGAGGCGAGGTTTTGGGGGAGGTGAGGGGGTGCGATCCGCGTGATGCGAGATTTGCGCCGTTGGATGGGAGATGGGTGGTGGGAAGTGGGGCGAGAGGGGGGGTGCGGATCGATGACGTGGCGGAGTGGGGAGCGGGAGGTGTGTTTCTTTTGTGAGGATGTGGCGGGGTGCGCGAATTCGATGGGCCGTGGCCTCGCTGTGGGTGCATGGCAGGTGGGCCCCGGTTGTTTCGACATTTGACTGGGCGGAGCGGGGTTGCGTTGCGCGGGGGCGTTTGCGGTCGCGAAATTTCGGACAGTCTGGTCAAATGAGTGAGCCCGTGAGTTTGCCCGCGATGAAACTGCTTTGAAGCGTAAACGCGAAGGCGCATATGCGTCGTACATAAGTCTGTCGTTAAGCCGGGTCTTTAGTTTAAGCAAGTACGTAGGCTTGTGTCTCCATTTCCGAAGTAGTCTTCTTTCTTTTAACTCATGTCTTATGATTTTTTGGGAATAAATAAATGGTAATATTTTTTGTCGTTTTTTCTAAACAGCTTATCATGACAAGTTTTTCAAAACGACTTATCGCGATAAGATTTTTAAAATAACTTATCAACATTCGGTTCATTTACACAAACGCTACCGCTATAACCAAAAGTCATCAATTGTAGTTGTTGTTGTTATATACCAAACAGTACAGAGGCCATGTTCTTTTCGAACACAAAAATGTTTTCTGCTTTTCTACAAGAATCAGCTTGTAAATGGAGTATTTTTTTCAAAATATGGTCTACTAATTAATTGTAGTACATACTTTACTGACTTCATTATATTGGCAAAAATCACATTGAGTTTCTATTACTCTGTAATCTCTCGTACAAATAGTTTAAAAGTCACAAACCGCAGCCAAAAGCCATAAGCCGCAGCCAAAAAGAACAGGCCCAGAGTAGTAGTGGAGATGTTAGATAAACAATGCTTAGGATCCTCTCTATGCTCATGATAGCTTTATATACATTCACATGGTAGGTATTTTATAATTATGTCCTTATACCTAAATATCTATCTTAAAGGTATTTATGCCATTATACATGTCTCATTTTAGGCTTTACAATCTTTTAGCAGGCCGGCCAGGCTTAGATAGGAGCCACCCCACAACAGTAGTTATAAATTATCAACCATAATCGAAAAAAAAACCCATCGTAAAAAGTCCTAGTGACGAACCAACTTGCAAGATCAAAATGAACATGTAAACAAAGATTTGGTTAAATTTTCCCCATAGAACAATACAAAATATTTTCCCATCTTTGTGCATCTTTGTATTTAGGACTCGATGGTGTACTTTAGCTTTTCGAACCGCTTGTTTAGTGCAGTCCATAAGGCTAGCACACTCTTCTCTGCTATGTACTCATTCTTAGGAGTGAGGCAGAGGTGGTGCTTGAGGAAATAAATTGCCTGATCTTTTTTCTTAGGGGTGGGTTTGACAATCTCCGATGCACCAATCCTAATAGCAACGTATAGCTTGTTGGCTCAAAGTACAATCTCAACGTTGGAAGCCCAAGTCAAGTAGTTTTTAAAATACTAAGCCAGCTCATCGAGCCAAGTTACCACACATTAAAGATGAATAATATTTGACATCAATTGATTGAGAATACACACTAGATGTTTTATAGCAACGCACGAGCATTTAACTAGTATATTAATAAGTTACACTCAAAACTATAAATCACAGCATAAAAACACATTCACATTGCCATCATCGGAGGTAAAGGGCCACCGATGAGCATCTCTGTGTTTTCTTGGATCATACAATTTTGTTACAACGCATGTGTGCTCACTAGTAATTCCTTTTTTTTAAAAGTAAGTCTTAATGTACTTCTTATATTGTAAAGATTTAATCATGTCTGGGCCTGTTCTTTTTGGCTAAAGCTTATGGCTTTTCGCTGCGGCTTATGGCTTTGGGCTGTTTGTGTGAGAGATTATAGAGTAACAGAAACTCACGTGCTATTTTTGCTGATATAAATGAAATCGGTACAGTACATACTACAATTAACTAGTAGACCTTATCTTGAAAAGCTATTCCGTTTAAAAGCTAGTTACTGTAGAAAAGCCGAAAACCAGCTTTTAGAAGCTGAAAAGAACAGGCCCATTGACGGTAGCTCAAATTAAGTACCTAATGTTTCTTTGCTAGCATGAGCTATAAATCACAGCATAAAAAAACATTCTCATTGCCATCATCGGAGGAAAAGGGTCACCTATGAGCGTGGTTTTGTTTTCTTGAATCATGCAATTTTGATGAGCGTCTCCGTGTTTTCTTGGATCATGCAATTTTGTTACAACGCATGTGTGCTCACTAGTAACTCCTTTTTTTTCAAAAAAAAGTAAGTCTTAATGTACTTCTTATATTGTAAAGATTTAATCATGTCATAAGACATTGACGGTAGCTCAAATTAAATAGCTAACATTTCTCTGCTCGGCACATAGGGGCGATTTATATTAGATTTTGTTTTTAACTTATTAACTACTTTAGAGAAGTCGTACGAAGAGAGAGACATCCGTGTCTATTTTGATAGATATATATGAAATCACTACAGTGTTTATTACAATTGACTAACATATTTTATCTTAAAAAAATACTTCTATAAAAACTAGGTGATATAGATAAATCATTTACGGTAAAAAACGGTTTTTAAAGGTTAATAAGAACATAGGCATAGACTATGAAACCCACAATAATAGAATTCGATTTTACTTTGTCTCTTGAGCGTGATCACGATTAGTTGCCGAAAGTGAATAATAACACGTCCACACGAAGCACGCAGCTTAGTGACACGCTGTCCGTGACAAACCGGCGCTGACCCTTTCCGATCTCATCTCGACGCCGACAATGCGGTGCCCGCACAAGCAGCGGCGCACATCGAGAATACCAGTCTGTCACGGCCGAACCCCTCCCGCCCCGCCACGTGTACGGGCGCCCTAACGCCGTCACGCCGCGGGATGTGCATTCCGTCGCGCCGTGACGGAATCCGCGGCGCCCCTATTAGAAAAAGAAACCCGCGCGTTCCACTCCGTTCCGCCTCGCGCACACACAGCCTCGCCCACGCTCTCTCCCACCATCCTTTCGAAGCCTCTCGAATCGCTCTTCGTCCAGCCAGATGGCCGCCGCCGTCGCTGCCGCCGACGAGAAGCTCGAGAAGCTCCGCGCCGCCGTTGCCCAGCTCGACCAGATCAGGCGAGCCGCCCTCACTCCCTCGGCCAGATCTAAGTGGATGATCGTTTCACCCCATTTTTGCTGATTTTTCTGTGGTTTTCCCGTGCAGCGAGAACGAGAAGGCCGGGTTCACCAGCCTCGTGTCCCGCTACCTCAGGTAGATCCTGTAGATTCGCTGTGTACGCTTGATTCCGACGATTTTGTCACACGCGCGGGGTTTTGATGGTTGTGTTTGTGTTTGCAGTGGGAGGCGGAGCAGATCGAGTGGAGTAAGATCCAGACCCCGACCGATGAGGTGGTGGTGCCGTACGACACCCTCGCGCCGGCTCCCGAAGGTATGGTGGCTCGTTCCGATTTGATGATCTCAGATGTATGTGGTGGCTTTGGATCCGATCCGAGGTTCAGTGAATGTGTGCGAACACTGGATCGTGTGGATGTGGTGTAGATCTCGACGCGACGAAGAAGCTGCTCGACAAACTCGTGGTGCTCAAGCTCAACGGAGGGCTCGGGACGACCATGGGCTGCACTGGTCCCAAGTAAGTGCATCTCTTCTCCAGAACTTCTGATCAGTGTAATTAGCTCGTGTGTGTGTGTGTGTGTGTGTGTGTGTGTGTGTGTGTGTGTGTGTGTGTGTGTGTGTGTGTGTGTGTGTGATCATGCCGTTTGTGGTTAGATTTGTGCGTGTGAAGAGTTGTAGAGCACTGGTATTGCAAAACTAGATGTTCTTCCTGCTTACTATTTTTATGATGTCGAAGAAAACTAATGATACTATATTACAGCTGTCTTCATTTTGGTGATGTTACTTTTGTTCGTTAGTTTTCTGGTTGTTCCGTGGGTTTGGTGAACCTAGGTCTTCCTCACGACTACAAATGGATAAGCAAACACCGTTTCAAAGTTGTTGTTTATTGTGATTGCTCAGATGTGATTGTATAATTTATCGTTCTGGCATAGTATGAGTTACCCATACCTTTGTTGATTTTATTGCCACTCGTCTTTTTTAGCTCCATTTGATATTATACGTATGCTTGTTCTGTTTTATCTCTTAGTGGATTTCTCAATGTTCATGATCTGGAAGGGCATGAGAATAGAATATTCTTCTTGTCGCTTTCGAGGCTCTTTACTTTACTGCCCTTTTTATGCTGCATTGCGTCTCCAATGCATATAGATCTTTTCCTCTGCTTCCAAATGCACTAATGAATGGATAAAAATGCCACTGGCTATGCATGTTCCTTCTTGTCACGATATCTTTGTTATTTTGTCACAATTCAATTAAACTGGTACTCTGACCGGTTTGTGTATCCTACAGCTGTATTATGTTTTTTTATCTAGTGATTTGACTACATCAAACATTGATATCGAGATTCACATTTATAATTGTAATTTTAGGCACCATAAAGCTTACATGCATATGTATTGTTGCTTGTTGAGCTACATTGAATGCTCTAGAAGACTAGAACCATCCACTCACTGTGTTAAATTCATCTAGTGAACCATCTCTGACATTGATCTCGAGATTCACATTTATAATTGTATTTTAGGCACCATAAAGCATACATGCATATGCATTGTTGCTTGTTGAGCTACATCGAATGTTCTATAACTAACCACACAGTGTTTAATGAATCTAATGCATCTCTGACTTTATTATAACAAGCATTCATGCTATCAATGCTCATCTTTTTTTTTGCCCCCAATTTACTGTTACTGAACTGATGTGTACTTACACTGCTGCACATGATTCTCCACTTATTTTCTGGACTCTGTTCTAAGGGGGCAGGGGGGCAATGAGATATTGATCATTTGAAAATGGTGTTGTAATCAATTATATGCATAACATGCTATACTTCAGTATCTGTTTGATGCAATGTGTAAACATTGGGCAGACTAGGAATCTTATATTCTCTGCTCCATCTTTGAGAATTTACCACCTGAAGCAAGTAATAAAATAGCTCCCTGTGTCCTGCAGGTCTGTCATCGAAGTTCGCAATGGGTTTACATTTCTTGACCTAATCGTGATTCAAATTGAGGTATTCTTAATTTTCAACTGAATACCTTTTCTGTCAATGAGTGGATACCATGTGTAATGGTTTATGCCTTACAAGTTTCACCTGTCTGCATTCTGCAGTCCCTGAACAAGAAGTATGGATGCAATGTCCCTTTGCTTCTAATGAACTCTTTCAACACTCATGATGATACACAGAAGGTCGGTATTTCCCTTTACCTTTTTTTTTTATTACAGATAGCATTTTAGCATTTGTACTAATATACTTGTTCTTTTTGTAGATTGTTGAGAAGTACTCCAACTCCAACATTGAAATTCACACTTTCAATCAGGTATAAAGTTGTTTCTTGTTATATTTTCTTCATTTGTTTCTTGAATGATATCGCATTTTGCATTACTAGTATTGTCAATTAATAGAAATATATTATGTTCTACAGAGCCAATATCCTCGCATTGTTACTGAAGACTTCTTGCCGCTTCCAAGCAAAGGAAAGACAGGGAAGGATGGCTGGTTAGTTTTCTTCAACCATTCTAAAGTTGTCATATTCTTGCAATACCAATGAATGGTCACTTTGCATTAAGAATGCATTTCAAATACTGGCTTTGCCGTATAGATATAGCTTTAACTAATTACAGTTAATAGATCCAACTTTCTCAAATCTGACCATTCTAATATTGTGATTTTTGAATGTGAAGGTATCCCCCAGGCCATGGTGATGTGTTCCCCTCTTTGAATAACAGTGGAAAGCTTGATACCTTGTTGTCACAGGTGAGCAAAAATGCCTTAACCTTCAATTTTGGCAGCAGGATTAGTACGACTGGTTGATTGGTTGCATATACTCTATAGTTTCCATAATTATTTAATGTATTTAGGTTTAGATCTCACTTAGATTATCTATATTGCGGTATATGTTTCACATATGCTCTCACGATTTTTTCACACCTTTATAACATGAAAAGCTACACTTTTCTATAATAAAGAAACATGGTAGATTTTTAGCTTTTTTTATATTTGTGTAATATACACTTGTGCTTGTCATTAACCATAATCCAATGACAAGTCTTTGATACTTCTTATATAGAGGAAGTTTTAAGTATTTACTAAAATAACATTGATCTTGTTGCTCAAGACAGTTGAAAAATCAAAATGTCTCATTTTCCACAGGAAATGGTAACCAAAATTAGTATGCAGCTTCTAAAATCATCTTTAGTCCTTTTGGGCTCCCAAACAAGGCCTTAGGGAATAAATTTAACCAGGAATAGGTGAATAATCCGTGGAAAGCTTTGACTAAAGATATATTTGTGAGTTCTTTATTGCTTATTGGTATTCTTGTGCTTAGCTATTTTCCAATTTTCTCTAAGGGCAAGGAGTATGTCTTTGTTGCAAACTCAGACAACTTGGGCGCTATAGTTGATGTCAGTATCCACATATGGAGATCAAATTTGTTCATTTTCATTTCTGTTTTATTACTTTGTTATTAGTGTCTTGTACCTTGCGTCAGAAATTGAAACCTTGACCATCACAGAGATCTTAAACCACCTGATCCATAACCAGAATGAGTACTGCATGGAGGTATGCAACAATATCTACTTTTGTTGTTGAATTTGGACAACACAAAACTCAACTCCTGTATTTATGCTAGGTCACTCCAAAAACATTGGCTGATGTTAAAGGTGGTACCCTCATCTCTTATGAAGGAAGGGTTCAGGTACACTGACTGATTGTTCCCAGCTTGGCTGCCCACACTAAAGTACTTGCTGCTGGTTGTAACATAAAAGATTGGCTATGATGTTATTTGCAAGTTGCAGTGTTAAATTTGTAACAAATAAGCATGCTACTTGTTTCAGTTAATTCCAGTCGTATATGAAAGTAATCTTTAAACAATTTATCTATTGTTGTATGCAGCTCTTGGAGATTGCTCAAGTCCCTGATGAGCATGTAGGTACCCTCTACTGAATTATGCTGTTCCATGTCATGAGCAGTAAGAGCTGATGAATACTTTTCGTTTGTGTTTTTGGTTCAGGTGAATGAATTCAAGTCAATTGAGAAGTTCAAGATATTTAATACCAACAACCTGTAAGAAAACTAAGTTGTCTGTGATTAATTATTTCGGTCCTTGCTAACAGCAGTTTTGGCATCAGGTGGGTGAACTTGAAGGCCATCAAGAGGCTGGTAGAAGCTGAAGCACTTAAGATGGAAATCATTCCAAACCCTAAGGTACATCATCTGCGTGAATCTTCAGTTCTGTTCTGTTCATTTGCGTTATCTAAGCAGTTGGTGTTTACAGGAAGTTGATGGTGTGAAAGTCCTGCAACTAGAAACCGCAGCTGGAGCAGCAATACGGGTATATAATACTCGAAACATGATGTTTTGCTGCTCCATTTTTTGTTTATTTTTAATGCTGTGCTCTAATGTTTTCCTTCCTTTATCTAGTTCTTCGAAAAAGCAATCGGCATTAATGTTCCCCGCTCAAGGTTTCTGCCAGTGAAGGCTACGTCTGATTTGTTGCTTGTGCAGGTATATCTTCAATCCTCTCCATGTTTTGTTGGTTTGATATCACGATAAGACTATTGCTGAGCTCATTTTTGTTCCACAGTCTGATCTTTATACCTTGGTCGATGGCTTTGTCATCCGCAACCCAGCTAGGGCAAACCGGCAAACCCTTCAATTGAGCTTGGGCCTGAGTTCAAGAAGGTAAAGCAGTTTTTATTCGACACATTTGAGGCATTTCATCACTTAAGAGTGTAAAGAATGGATATCGAAGAATTCAGTGAATGATGAAAAATGGAATGTGGCCATAACTTGCTTTTTCTTGATATTCGTAGGTTGCCAATTTCCTGGCCCGATTTAAATCAATCCCCAGCATTGTCGAGCTTGACAGCTTGAAGGTCTCTGGTGATGTCTGGTTTGGCTCTGGAATTACACTCAAGGTACAACTTCCAGTTATTGGATTATTCTTACTTCTCCTTGGATGCCATTTGTGGTGCCTAGTTACTGTGTCAATGGTGAATGGATGCAGCGCTAAATTGCCAGCTTTGTCCGTTTGGATCTCCACCTGCACACCCCACCCCATCGAGAGTTGAGAGAAACTACTGTTGTTGAAAAATGCCTCCTGACTCATTGTTGGTGCAATCTGCAGGGCAAGGTGACCATCACTGCCAAGTCTGGAGTGAAGCTGGAGATTCCAGATGGAACTGTGCTTGAGAACAAGGTAGAATTCCCATCCTCTTTATCAATCTGAAAAATTTGCAATTGTGATGCTTTGTGTTGTGACGCGCGGTCTGACACGTGCCTTTTTTTAAAATTTCTACAGGACATCAATGGTCCGGAGGATCTCTGAGCAATGCTTTCCGCCACCAGTTTTTTGTGTTGCATCCTCCCAGATCTCTTTCGCTGAGGTAATTGTCTTGTGATTTTGGTGTGCATTCCGCAGTGGGGGTCCTGTGAGACCATTACAGAATAATTGTAATCCTCTGGGTGCATCTGTACTTCTGTTTTTTGGTGTGCCATAGACTTATATATCATTTGCTAAAATAATACCATAGCTTCGCAGTTTTGCATGCGCGATAGGTGCCAACCTTTTTTTTGCCTTGCTGGAGAGTCTAGTGGGTGTTCCATTGTCACCATGCCGGTTGATGTGCCATGTTCCACAATTTAGTTTAGTTGTACAAAAGTGGCTACGGCTGATGACTTTTGGCTGCAGTTGGTAGATCTAGTGAATAGTATTAGTTGATAGAAATTGGAGTCAAGAGCTGAATGAAAATCCGGAAAAAACGAGCCAAAGTCACAGTTGACAAACAACGCAATTTCAGTTCGCAGACCCCACACGGTCGGTCCTCTTCTACTTAGCACGGTTTCTTTCTTCGCGCGCGAAAAGTTACTAAAGTAGAACTAGGCCAGCAGCTGCTTTACCCGCGCTTCACGAAACCGAGGGTACCGCTTCCATGCTTCGAAGGGTATAAATTACACAATTGCTAGAACGATGCTGTTAGCACTTTTAGTAGTTGCTTTGCACCTTCTGTTTTGGTAGGGGAGTAGAGCATGGTGTCAACTAGCAAGGTACTCTTTATGTAAGAGAAGAGAAGAAATTGGTAGGGCGAGGAACATAAAAAAACAGTAGGCTGCGAAGGGATGCAACGATCGCTCTGTAGTAATCGACTGATTGCAACGACAGTAGGAGAAAACAATTACACCCCGTTTGGCTCCATAGAATTCAATTTGGTTCATTCAATTGAATTCAAATCCTATTCTAATATAAGTCAATTCAATTCAAAATTCTGTTTGGGTATCATACAGAATTATTTTTTTTGGAAATTTTCTTTTTTATGAAAACAAAAACACTTCATTTCAACTACGGCGTATGGTTTTTGACCTTTCCGTAATTATTTATATGAATGAATCAAATAAGTTGATATATCGTTTAAAAAAACTATACTCGCAAATCGCTTTGAAATAATAACGGAGAAGCATTTGGTTAGTTTGCTGGAGTGAAACCAGCCGTAAGGCGAAAAGAAATCGGCACTACTTGCGGGTCCCAACTCCAAACTTTCGCCACTACTCTCTCCTCTCTCTCTCCTGTTCAACCGAAGCTCCAAAATCCAGATGCAGATGGCCGCCAAGCTCCAACCCCTTGCGCCGAGCTCCATGCCCTCGCCATCCTTGGCCTCGCCGCCTGGTCCGCTGCCAACGTCACCGTCTCCATCGTGGACTGCCCCGCCCGTGAGGTAGCCTACGCTCGCTATGGAACCCCTGCTAAGCCCGCCATGGCCCATGGATGGAGGAAGCGGTGACGGATGAGGCCGTACCCGAGCGGCAGTGAAGAGAGGCCGGAGTCGATCGACGACAGGAGCAGGCCGGAGCCGGGCGGCGGCAGTGAAAGGCTGGAATCGAGCGGCTGGGCACATGCCAGAGTCGAGGATGAGAACGTCGAAGCAGAGATGAGGTCGATTACTCAACGCTACGTAAGAAACTTCACCACGCCATGATACAACCTTTGGTCGACCCAAATGCGGCATCTCCTAAACAGACTCGAAGAAACCGAAGCATTTACAATTCCAGCACCTGCTTAACAATCTATCCCATTCTGTGGCGAGAAGCCATGCAAGGCACCCATGCAGGGTCAAGACTCGATAACAGTTGAATCCATGATCAATGTGATTGCTGCGTCGATGTCTTATGACTGCTGGGCGCCAAAACTAATCTCATCATCTATCACCATAGGTCTCGAACCTTCCCAAGCTCACACAGATAGATGGTTATCAATATCGAAACTGCGAAGATCTGATGGGCTGGCTCCGAGCCTGCAAATAAAATAGCACACGTTACGCTATTTAGTAATTAAGTACAACAACAACTACGTCTGATAACAGTTGATAACACGAGGGCTACAGGCCTGCTACTAAAGTGTCACATGCATGATACTGTGTAAAGATGGCAGGTGAATTATGGAGCAAATAGGAAACTATTAACAAGGTCCTCGAGTTCAGCAAACTTGTAATATCCATCAGGGCTATTAACCATGACAATGATCAGATGCTACAATGAAGTTGTACCTTTTGTTTATAGTGCAATAATGGAATTTGATGTTTCCGGACTTGACATCTTCCATATACTGCAAAAGTTCGTATAAATGTCAGAAGCTTATGATGTGAAAACTAGAACTTGGAAGAGCAAACATAGCACAGACGGAGGGAGAACGAGGAGGGAGGGATACCATCCTCAAGGTGACGATGATTGAAGAAAATGCTAGAGAATCGAATGGTATCTCATCCAGAGCAAAAAGTGCACATTCTAGTGACTCAGGTCCAGGTGAGAAGTTGGGTGTCTTCAATCTTGCTCGGAAAATAATGTAACTCTACTGCATGTCATCACAATACACAAGAAGAATCAACTTAGTAGTGTAAGGAGTTAAGCATGAACTCTGATTAGGCTACTTTTCACTCACTTGGCCAATCAGCGGAATATCCAACTGAGCAAAAGGTGATAGTATCTCTACATCTGCACAAGCTTCTTCCAATGTTTCCCTGGAGGCTCCTTCTGCTGCAGACTCTCCAACCTCCAAATAACCAGCAGGAAGAGTCCTGTTAATGTAACCTTGATTAGAATGATGGACCGGCACAAAAATTACCATGCTCTTAAAGAAAAGGAAATTTTGGCCATGCTTTGCAGATGTATGAAGAATGTGGCCGAAAGCAATTGGAAACATGGTAATAATGTATATTGCAAACACTGCAATTTCACTTCTGAGTCCTATCAGCAAGAGGCTTGTTGAACAGAAAAGGAGCATTCTTAAACTGAAGAACAAAATAACAGTTTTACGCTGTAAATAATACAGGCAGATAATTTTGGTAGGCGTGTTTGCCGTATTTCCATATCTGTTCTTCACCATGGATGTCAAATTGATTTTGATTACTAGATATGTAGACAAGAAAAATATTCTTAGACAATAAAACATAATACAACTATGTCAAAAAATATTCTTAGACAATAAAATATAATACAACTATGTAGTTCTCCAGTATGGTACAGAACAACACCAGAAAGCCTGATTACAGCCAATAAATGGAGCCATCAAAAGCAGCTTACCAAAGGCCATACGCTGGTTCAATCCTTCTTCTGCAAAGGAGGACCTTGTTATCATGTTCCACAAGGCAACCAACAACCTATCAAGATGATACAGATTAATGACAAAACGAAAGGCAAAAGACCATTCCTATATAGACGATATTTGCTAGATGTATTTCCATAGTTCAACAATGATGTAACAAAGATATGAAAAGAGCAGGCCTGTACATCAGAACTCAGAAAGCAGTTGGGACTCTATTTGAAACAAGCAATTAGCAGTGGCTCAGTTCTAAATCCTCATATGCACATATGATCTGAACTAGGAAGATGGCATTTGTTCCTGTTCTGTTCTTAAGTCCATACCATTTTGGGGTTTTCGTAGTGAACTCTTCCACAAGACGAACAGACAGCCCTCATCTTCTCATCCCCATCTGGTACAGCCAATTTCGTCGGACATCCACAAGCTGGGCAAAAGCGGATCTTTGACTTGGGCACCTGGAGAAGGGACGGTTATCTGAGATAAAGCGTATATTCGGCAACATGTCTTCAGAAAACTAGAGAACAATTGAGTATGATATCAAGAAATCAACGCTGCCATCCACTATTACATTTGAAACGATAAACACTGGCTGATTGGCCAAACACAACAGGCCAGGCTGAGCACGCGAGGCAGCGCCTAAGCTACACGCAGAGTAGTCTCGCTCACTCCCTCGCACTGTAATATCATCGCTTTAACCTCAGACAGCTTGTTGGAGCTGAGACAATAACTGTACCGCACTACGGACGCCCCACACACAAACATGCTAGATAATTGTACCAGAAAACACAGCAATTTTTACTATACAGGGGATGCCCAAATTACGGTTTAGAGATGCTAAGGGAGCCTTCTCATCTGGCAATTGGTACGGTCCCTGGATTTGAGTCAACGACCTAGGTGGCTTGACACCGCCCAAGCATCTCTCAGCTCCTACCAACACCATTAACCGCCTAATTGCAGCACAGATACGGGCGAGTGGGGTGAAAGGGGACTCACCACGGGGGGCGGCGGCGACGGGGCGGCGGAGCTGGCGTTGGAGCTGGAGGAGGTCGACATGCGGGGCGGGTGGAACCGGGCGGCGCGTGGGAGCGGCGCGGCGCGGCGGAGGAGGCGCGTGCGCGGGGAGAGGCGGGCGGCGTGGTGGAGGAGGAGGAGGTGGTGGGATCTGAGGAGGAGCATGGTGGCGTGGTGGGTTGGTTTAGTAGGGGAGGGAGGATTACTGGCGTGTCTGGTTTATCATTGATTTTTGGAGAAAGGGTTAATCTTTTATTTAAAGAACTCCGTCAGAATTGTTGGATTGCCACCGCGGAATTTGTCATCTTTAGTTGTTTGCGCTCTACGTTCTAGTATTAACATATTCCCATTTGAAGTTTTTGGCTTTTATGAGCTTTTTTATTGGTTCTTTTTTTCTCATATTTGTTTGTATTATACATAATGTACTAATATATTTTTTCTATTTTTATTTTTTTTAAATTTAATTATGTCAAATAAATTTTTATTAATTATAGTGTTTTTTCAGCCCGCTACAGTAGTTTTCAGCCATAAATCACCTGAAAAAAGCTCATTTGAGCAGGACTTCTTCCGATCCAGATCTGAGCAGCAAGCACCAAGCAGCGATGCATCCACTGGCGCACTGCCCTCCACCGCCGCCCCTTCGTTCGTCTCCAGATCTCTGGTTCCGCCCTTAGTGCCTTGCCTTCCACCGCCGCGCCAAAACTTCCTTCCTCGACCGGTCCGGTGAGTAAGCCGCTTTGTAATGCTAGCTCCCTCTTCCGTTCCTAGCACCTCCTTCTCTCTTTTTTGTTTCTTTGTGCGCGTGTACTTGTCTTCGTCGTGCGATCAGATAGTCCATGACTATCGGAATTGCCCCATGAGACAGTGTTTTGGTTCTTGTGAAGAACAGGAAGGAGATGATTCCAACTAACACTCGGCAAGGCTGATCGTTGGTCACATACTTTTGCGTCAAGAATCCGTTATGCTTAGTACCTAGGATTTAGAATCTGCAGACGTCCTGGAGAAGAAAGATGATTATGGCAAAGCCTATCGTTGCTCCTAGCTAGTGACGCTTTTCAGAGTACTCTAGTGCCAAGCAGTTATATTAGTAATGGATTTGCTGCAGAACATGAAGATGCTCGCATTTTAATCCGTCACCTTTCCTAGCATTAGCACATGCGATTTTTTTTTGTTGGCAATTGTGGATGATTCCACCGTCAATTTCTGTTCGAATTGTTCTTGTCAATTTCCTTCGCTGCTGTGGTTTAACTTAGCAATTTTATAATCTCACTGACACATCATTGTTACTACTAGGTGGCGAGCAATCAAAATCAATAGACTCAACTGCTATAAATTGTCAGTCAAATATGCAGAGCAGTCTGGATATTGGAGTTCCTTTGTTTATGTTTTGAAGAGTTAGCTTCATTTTGTGTGCATTTTTCCTGCGTTGTAAGGAAGTTGCTGCTTTTGGAGTTATGATCCTTTCTCATGTAAATTTCATGGTATTTGCTACCTCTTGACAATTGAGAAAAGGTACACTCCTTTTCTGATGAAGAATGGACAGATGAACTAGCACATGCTTGCATGCTTTCATCTGCAAAGTTGTTGTTACCAGTTCCATGATATTAACTTCAATATTAATACAGTTCTGATTAAGAAGATAGATATTTTGCAGTTTTGAAACTGAAACTTTCAGGGTCCTAAGGGTGTTATTTAGCACTTTGAAAGTTGGAACTTGGTGCTTCGCCCTGTATCTAAAATTCTTAACATAGACTATTAGATGGCGATCGAAGGGTGCTGGGTTCACAGGTGTAGGAGTGCACAGAGTGACTTGTATGCATAGGATACGTTGCCGTTTTACAGCGTTTGTATAAACGGATAAACCTACCACTGTCAGGTAGGTCTAAGTAAAGCTCGGTTGGCAAGCTTCGCCGTCGTGCGAGCTACCTGCTTGAGTTCGATTCCTAGATCGGTCCCGGGTGTCTCACCTTATATACGCGTATGTGTTTAGTGGAAAAGCGTGTGCTTATACTCTATGAGGTACTGAATACATTTAAAATTTATCCAGCGCCCTTCGATTAAATTTTAGCATGTGTTTCAATAGATCATAGTTATAAGAAGAGTTGCAAGGAAAAAGAGGAAAGGCTTCACATGGACCAACCTCAGGCTGTGCTGGATGATCCCTCGAACCAAACGTTGCCGGTAACATTCTCACCTCAGCGGCAATGCATTCTTCTCAGTTCTCGTTCCACCGTCTTGCCCCCGCGGACACGCCCTTTGGAAGCCTACCGGGTCAGTTTTGTCCACGAGGACTGCGGTCCTGCATGGTGCATAGAAAGATGGATTGCTCGGTGCCGCATCTGCATGAGCTCTTCTTACCGCTGCATAATTTTGAGTCTCCTGAAGATGTTTTATTTAGAAAAAATTCTGAAACGCAAAATGTTAGCCTGCCAATGTTCGGTTTACGACCCGTGTATCATGCTGCGGCTCTCAAGAGGCTCTCAATAATGGATTTCTATCCAAAAGGAGGAGGTGGTGCAGCCCGCTGTTTTGTCAGTTTGCTACGTCACGCTCTTTGGAATCGACGGCCGAATTGATCAAACCAATTGGAAGCTTGCTGTGGGGCTACCACTACCACCGATCAGACTCAGGTAAGCAGGCTATCCGTTCAAGCACACGTACATTACGAGAACCAGACCGCGCAACGGCGCAAGGGCAACGCAAATTTCCATGCTCATTTGAACGCTTGTTATTTCTAGCTTTTTTTTTTACTTTCCTTTTTCTCTAGCGATATGGCTTTTTAGAGTGTCCTTTTTTTTCTTATTTTTTATATTATCCGTTATGATATAATTTTTTTATTTTTTAAAATCTTATTACGTTGAAAAGGCTATTAGCAGCTAAAACATATTTTCATTCATTACGATGAAAAATAAATCATAAGCCGGTGTTTTTAAATCTAAATGAGTGGAACTCCCAGTGCGGTGGTACAGTTCGGAGTCTTCATTCATTTGGGCCAGACTTGTGCGTGCCACTCTCTCATCTGGGGCATGGCATGGGATGGGTCATTCATATGAGAATCGTATTCACGCCGAATATAAAAGGACCGATCTGAAAAAAAAAGAGAAGAAGAATATGCAAAGGCTTTTCCTTTAAATGAAAATTCAAATCGGAAAAGAAAGAAGACACAGTAAAGAAGGCAGGGCAGGCTCCTAGGTCGGTCAGAGCTTTCATCATCTTCCTCAAAAAACCACGCCTTTTAATATTCTCTCCTCACTTTGGCAGGGGCAGGGCCAAACACACACCTCGGTTGGCTCCTTCCGGTTCTCGTCCAAGTCACCCAACCAGCAAACTGCCACCACTCCCCACGGCACAGTTTGACACAAATGCAGCGAACAAATTTGGGTGGGTTATTTTCAGGTCATATGCAGTTTTTCTCCACAAACAAACAGACAGAATATTTTTTTTATTTTTTAAAATAATTTATTAGAATAATATTTTTAAAATAACTTATCATATTCAATACATACATAAACATTTACGCTAAAACTAAAAACTACCAAGTTAGGCATAAGTTATATAGAACCGATGACAAAAACAATCCATCCAAAGACTGCTAGACCTGACCGACCGAACGGCATTGAAGACGCCGTCACCCTACAACCTACAGGAGTCGGTGACGCAACATCTCGACAAGCGGGAATACCAAACACACACACCACACATGCACGCACACCCGAAATAGACTTCGGTACCATTGGATTCATCGGTATTCTCCTACAAATCACCAAACAATCCGTCAGCACGGCACAGAACAGCAATGAAGAAGGAACATTTCGGAACCGTAACAAAGCAGTACTGAATTTTGGTAGTACGAGCTAGGAGCAGTAGATAGATCTACAAGAGCAGCAGAACACCCACATCTTGTGTTCTTAGCCTGCCCATTTCATCACCATCCACCGCTGGATTCTACAAGAACAAGAAATGGAACGCAGCTAGCGCTAGGAGATCATCAGGCTATGAAGAAATCGAGAGAGGACCACGGGAAACTGCTTCTGCCTACTCTTCACATCAGCATCTGCACAGAGAAACGGATCAGACCTATGTACAGTTGAGTACATCCAACGAAACTTCGGACTTGGCCATCATGTCTACTTCACTCTTTCATGGCGTCCGCCGTGTCCGCGCCGTCGCCGGCGACGATCTCCGAAGGCACCACCTCCTCGGCGACGGCGTCCACAACGCAGCCGTCGAGGTGGCGGTCCCGGCAGAGCGCCTCGACGGCGAGGAGGCGGCGGCGGAGGTCGGCCATGTCGCGCTCCATCAGGTAGAGCCGCTGCGGCAGGGTTAGGCTCTGCTCCTCCAGCCTCGCCGAGCGCGCTTCGCCCTCCTCGTCGTCGTCTTCGTCCTCGCCGTCGGTGGCCGCGGCCGGGAGCTGCACCATCTCGAAGCGGCTGAGGTCGTGGTCGAGGCGGCGCTCCACCCCGACGTGCTCCTCAACGTCGCTCTCGCCGGAGCCGGAGTCCTCTCCGGCGGCGCCCCCGGCGTCGGCGGCCTGGGAGCGGAGGCGGATGAGGCCCTTCATGGAACCGTAGCCGTTGACGCCCCAAGCCTCCTTGGCCATCTCCACCAGCACCTCCCGCGCCGGCGACAGCCGAGGCGTCGGCAGCACGGCCGGCGTGACGGGGCACGGCGACACCAGCGACGCCACACCCCCCGCCCGCTTGGCCCGGATCAGGTACGACGTCGTGTTGCGCGGGGCCGCGGCGCCGCCCCACCTCGCCCCCGCCGGCGCCTTCCGCTTCCACCCCGGCCGCGCCACCCGCTTCCACGCCGGCCGCGCCGGCATCCCCACCGACGGCTCCATCGCCGGCGGAGGCGGAGTCGGCGCCACCCGCATATGGTACGGCGGCGGCAGAGGTCGCATCACCTGGTCGTTCATGGGTGGATTTGGGGCTAATCGTCCAGATCCGAAACCCTAACCCTAAACTAGTACCCAAGCAGCCACAAAAACCACACGATTAGCCAACAATGGGATCGAAACGTTTCGCTTTAATCTCTCGTCGACTCCGTTCGCTGCGTGTTTTTAGAGACCATTTAACGAAATTTGTTTGATCCGAACTGGGAGAAGAGAGGAGGGGAGGGGAGGGGAGAGGACGGCGCAGCCTGGGCTGGTGTGGGGGTACGAGAGTATTTATTGGGACGTGGGGTGAGGGGTGGACGGTCGAGATTGCTCGTGATGGGGTGCGAGCGGTTGCGTGTCTCGGACGGACAGCACGGGTTGCGCCGGCATTGATTGCACGCCTTTGGCCTTGGGTTGCGTCTGCTCGAATACAATAATGTGTCCCTTATGTTTATCTTTAAAGCTTTTATTTCATTTAAAGATAATTCTAGAGATAATTTCTTTAATAGTAAATCATTTTTTTAATTTTTTAATATTTTTTTATTCTTCTCACTATTTACGTTAATTTATAGGCTCAATAGTCTCTTGTATAGGAGACATCATATTATTTTTTCCTCACCTCCTCTTTTATTTATATATAATTTTACTTATTTAGTATAGCTAAGAGATAACTGAGATTACAGTACTATTAGAGATCTCCTAAACAAACTGCTAAATGGAGCAGTTTCCATTTACCCTAGTTTACGAAGTTCCTTCTTCCTTTTTGCTACCAACTAGGTGGTGCTCGGTTGGGCTAAATTTTTAGTGTCTTATGGCTGAACTTTTTTGTAGCTGGTTGAAATTACACTATAGCTGATGTTGGCTTATTTGTTATAACTAAATTTAAAAGAATTTAAAAATGAAAAAACGGGTTAGCCCATCACGTATAATGCAGACGAATACGGGAAAAAAAGAATCGGCAAAAAACTCAAAATAAACCGAAAAGTTAGAAAAGTACGAAATTTAGAAATAGTAAAAAATAAGTTAAAAGTCAGAAGTATAAGCCCAAATTTAGAAATAAAAAAAAGGTGATACTGTACTTTGGGATATCTGATGACGAGCTATCGTGAGCTCGAAGAGTTGAAGTGTAAGAGTTTATTGTTCCCGATATGTTTTTTGGCAATAATTTCTTGATGCCCAATTTTCTATATTGTTATTTAGTGTTTTATGGGTCCAACTAAAGAGCTTGTTAGGTGTAGCTGTACGATCATGCAATAAGACGGTTTATCTTATTCGAATCTCACCATGAAAAGTAGGGCTCTTCTGATTTATTTTAGTTTTCAGTTTATTTAAGACAGAAGTTACTTGGAATATGTCGATTTCTAATTTCGACATATTTTGTTTTTAGGGGTTTTTTTTCCTTTTTCTCTTTATTTATTTGTATTGTTCGTGACGATATAACATGTTTTTTTCTTTATTTTTTCTCAGAAAAAACTAATCGTCATTACAGTGCAATTTCAGCCAGAAACTTAAACCGTAAGTCAGTTGGAGCGGGACCGTAATCTCCAGCTGCAACAAACCTACTCTTGTGAAGTATAGTTACTAATATTAAACGAAAACAATTAATTACTCCTTCCGGTAATAGATACATAGTTTTTTGATGATATCGATATGGTTTAATACAACTTAGACTACTGATTTTTATTGTAACATATTTTATAAAATCCAATAAAACTATATAATATTATTAAATTACTTTCAAGACAAATATATATATATATATGATTATTATATATCTAACTTAAATATTTAAAAAATTGATAGTCAAAAAATTAAAAATTTGACTATACCTATGTCCGAAATGATATATATTTATGATCGGAGGAGTACCATTCTAGGTGAAGAGATGAAGTGACAGAGTTTGTTGTTTAACTAGAGCAATGTAGTTCTATGTGTTCTCGATGCGCTTTTATTTGCAATAGTGTTGTTGATGACAAAATTTTCTATATCGTCATTTAGTGTTTATGGGTCCAATTAAGAGCTTGTTCGGTGTAGCTATAATATAGCACTTCCTCCGTTTTGTAGACGTTGCTGTAGAATACGTGCAGTTAATATTTTCAAACTTTGATTGCTAATATGCGCTAAAGTACTTGGATTCTTCACATAAAAATAATATTACTAGATTCATCATATAAAATACTTTTATACCATTATCTTTTGATGATTGAGTCACAGTAAGTCAATAACTACTGGGTATTTAATTTTAAAAATATGTAGGTGGAGTCAATGAGCAACCAGGAAGAAATAGAATTGCGTGCTAAGATTGAAGCACTAGGCCGAGAAGTCCAAATAATAGCTGGCACATGGACTGAAATCATGTGTCATCTTCATGTACACTAATCAATGAGACGATCGAGATGATAAATACATAAGTGCCAAGCCTTGTGTTGGTCTCAGGTTTGTAGGCTGCACCTGCACATGAGCGCATGTATGTACTTGCCAGCAACCACAAACTTTGTTCTAGAAATGCAGCAAGGTTGCAGCATATAGAGCATATGCTATATGTTTGACGTTGATTGGAGCAGGCACGATGTCTGTAACGTGACAACTTATCATTGGATGGCATGATTGTCTTGTCCTGCCGATGAGTTTCTTGGGCTACGTACCAAAACCACAGTAGCGGCCACGTCTGTTAATCCGGTGAGCCACGTGGACTGCCACATATCATCCACTCGTTCTTCGCAGCGAATCGAACTATCTACTCCGTTAATCCATACCCACCGAGACCCCCTTTGGCGCCAAACCAACGGCCGCGAAGACACCACAAACTGGCCGTCTCCTCTCCTCCTCCATTCGCTCCCTCCAAATGGCGCCAAATCTGTCGCCAGCCATGGCGCCCTCCCGTCCCGCGCCATGCACTTCACCATCCCCTCCTCTCCATCGGTTATCTGCTCTCTGTTCGCCACGGTCTTTACTTGCTTCTTCACAAGCCTAGCTAGCTGCCGGTGAGGTCGAGCACTACTGCAGCGTCAGCCATGGCGGACGACGGCAATTGCAACGAGCAAATCCTCCAGGAGCTCGACGCGCTCAGCCACACGCTGTACCAGGCGCACACCAACCGCCGCCACGCGTCCCTCGCGCTCCCTCGCTCGGCCGGTGATGTCAATGCCGGTGGCGCCGATGCCGTGAGGGTCGAGTCGCGCCCGCGGTCCCGGCGCATGTCCTTGTCGCCGTTCCGGTCGAGGCCTAAGCCGGGCAAGAACGACGACGATGACGCGGTGCCCCGCCGCGTGGGCGCGGCGCCGTCCAAGAGCCAGAGCTTCGCCGCAGTGACCACGGCGCCAGCCGCGGGCGGCGAGAAGAAGGGGATATGGAGCTGGAAGCCGATACGTGCACTGTCGCGCATTGGTATGAACCGACTCGGCAGCCTCTTCTCGGTGGAGGTGGTGGCTGCGCAGGGCCTGCCGCCGTCTATGAACGGGCTGCGCCTCGCGGTGGCCGTGCGCAAGAAGGAGACGCGCGACGGCGCCGTGCAGACCATGCCCTCCCGCGTGCAGCAGGGCGCGGCCGGCTTCGAGGAGACGCTCTTCGTCCGGTGCCATCTCTACTGCAGCGGCGGAGCCCGCACGGGTAAGCCGCTCAAGTTCGAGCCCCGGCCGTTCCTCCTATCGGCTGTTGCCGTGGACGCCCCGGAGCTCGACTTTGGCCGGAGCGCCGTGGACATGAGCCTCCTTGTGAAGGAGTCCACGGACAAGAGCCAGCAAGGGGGGCGCGTCCGGCAATGGGACATGACGTTCCCCCTCGCCGGGAAGGCCAAGGGCGGCGAGCTTGTCGTCAAGCTGGCATTCCAGATCATGGAGGACGGAGGCGTCGAGTTGTACAGCCAGCCAGCCAGCAAGACAAGCTCCTCCTCGTCCTCATCGTTGTTTGCACGGAAGCAGAGGAAGTCGTCGTTTAGCATCACGAGCCCGAAGGTGACGCGATCGGATCCGTCACTGACGCCAACGAAGGGCTCGCCGTCCCCGGGCTTGAGGGGCATTGACGATTTCAAGCTCGACGAGTCCAGCCCAGTGCCCAAGGCCAAGCAGGAGCAACAGCAAGGGCCGGAGCCTGAGGCGAAAACCGATGACTCGGAGTTCCCGGAGTTCGACGTCATCGACAAAGGCGTGGAGGGGCAAGAAGAGAAGGATGAAAAGAAAGAAGAAGCGGACGGCGAACAAGGAGCCAAGGAGGAGGAGGAGAAGGCTTCGTCGGCTGCCGGCGAGGAGGTGGTGCACGGCAGCGCGCACACGTGGCGCCTCAATGAGCTCGAGGCGATCACCAACCAGATCAAGACCCTCGAGTCAATGATGCTCGGCGACGTGCCGGACGCGGCCGCCAAGTCGGCGGAGCCGCAGGAGGACGAGGCGGCTGGGCTGGACGCCGAGGAGGAGGAAGTGACCAGAGAGTTCTTGCAGCTGCTGGAGCAGGGAGGGGACAAGGACGCGACCGCCAAGTCATCGGCCGCTCCTCAGATGTCGTCGCTCAAGTCCGGCGCGAAGCCGGGCTCCGGCGCCGACGCGCCCTGCTACATCTCTGACCTCGGCAAGGGGCTGGGCCCCATCTTGCAAACCCGGGACGGCGGCTACTTGGCCGCGATGAACCCGTTTGATATCCCGGTGGTGAGGAAGGAGCTTCCCAAGCTCGCCATGCAGCTGTCCAAGCCGTTCATTCTCCGCGACCAGAAGCTTCCAGGCGGCGGCGCCGAGGTGTTCCAGCGGCTGTGCGGAGGCGGGTGCGAAGCCCTGTTCGCAAAGCTGGGCGTGCTCATTGCCGCAGACGATGTGGTCGGCAAGACGGCAGAGCAGATCGCTTTCGAGGGCATGGCGTCGGCGATCATCAGCGCGAGGAGCAAGGAGCTCGGGTTGAGCTCCAGCGCGGCTCAGTCCGTCTCTTTGCTCCGGACAATGTCCGCGGCGATGAGCGATGGGTGCCAGGAGAGGATCGCCACCGGCATCTGGAACGCCCGGGAGGAGCCGGTCACCGTCGACGAGATCCTGGCGTTCTCACTGCAGAAGATAGAGGCGATGGCCATCGAGGCGCTCAAGGTCCAGGCCGACATGGCCGACGAGCAGGCCCCATTCGACGTCCCCGTCAATGAGAAGCCGGGTGCCGGGCACCTCCTGGACACCGCCGTGCCACCTGAGGAGTGGGCGAGCGCCTGCATTGGCGCGGACGCGGTGACCATGCTGGTGGTGGTGCAGCTGAGGGACCCCTTGCGCCGGTACGAGGCGGTCGGCGCGCCGTCGATCGTGATCATCCAGGCCGGACAAGCCGGTGGTGGCAGAGACGACGAGCCGACGTTCAAGGTGGCGAACATGCACGTCGGGGGCCTGCGGTTGAGGTCGGCCGACCGGCGTAACGTGTGGGACGGCGAGCAGCAGCGGCTCACGGCGATGCACTGGCTTGTCGCGTACGGGCTGGGCAAGGCCGGCAGGAAGTGGAGGACGGCGGCGGCGAAGACCGGGCACGACGCGCTGTGGAGCATGTCGTCGAGGGTGATGGCTGACATGTGGCTCAAGCCGATGCGCAACCCGGATGTGAGGATCCCGCAGTACTAGCTGCCGCTGGGAGACCCCTCTGCAGCTGAAGATTTCACATTCTGGGTTTCAGAATAGCGTCTTTTATAGCGCATTTTTAAAGCTCAAGGTTGTAATTTATTTGACTCCTGCACTGTGATTGCCACAAGAAATTGGGACTGCCTAGGTATCAGGTACATGTTTTCTTCTATGCATTTTTTTCTTTTGACAATACTGTAATTACTCATGTACTGGATCAAGAATATTGCTGTTGCAGCGAGTGAACAAAGGTTTGGTCCAAAAATACTGTATACAAGGATTCTTGTGAGTTGTAAGGAAACTATTTTCATTGCAGCTGCACACAACTACAATGTAATGTAAGATGAATCCCTTCAAGAACAGTAACATGACACAGAATTTTAAGGTTTCAATTTTCATCCTACACAAGATTATTTACGTGATAGAAATGATCTTCAAAATGGAGCTAATACAAAGCATCCTGAATACAACAGTAGCACCACGTGGCCAAAACGGCTGTACTTTTGAGGGGTGCTGAAGTTTTTGAGGGTGGAGAACATACAATGTGAGATAGATATCATTCATATGCAGTTACAGAAATCTTGTACGTGATGCATTTGGCTCAAGTTGGTGTGAGATAGATATCAATCATACTCTTCCCGTAATCAGTCAGAACCGTGGGCAAAATGCTTCTCTGTGTATAGTCAATAAACTTCTGTAAATCTGGTCAGATTATATGTTGACTTCCTCCAGTTCACGAGGAAGCCCTCCACTCGTTGGCCTGAACATAAACAGATCCACACTCATCAGAAAACCATACACAAGAAAAAATAAGTTTTCATGTAAACTTTTGAATAGATGGGCATTAACTATTAATATAAAGTCAAAACATCACTGTAGAGCCAATCGCAAAAAAAACACTGTTAAGCCAAGGCAGCGCCACATAAGTACCAGTTACAAAAACTACAAAGAAAACAGTGAATTCTTTGTTTGTCATTATTAATAGGGTCAAATGCATAGATAAACATGCCTGTGCTCACAATTTCCACAAGAGAAGTCTTCGGAACAATTTTAGCATCAGTGGACATTGGAAGCACCACTCAACACAGTACCATTGAAATAACAGTTGTATGAAGGCAACAGGGATTTCTCTGTCATAATGACCATGACAGGGCTAAATGTACTAGAAAACACAGTGTTCATATATAGGGAAAACAAACAACATCTGCCTACAATCTTTATGATAATACATTCAATTTCTTCATTTAAACACAGTTCATCTTGTTATAATTTCAATACCACTGCCATAATCGTTTCCACCTATGCCTGTGCTCCTTTCTACACGGTAAGGAGGCAATTCTATTATTACATAGCGTGTTATCAAGCCTGGTGTACTCCATGAAACAGATCAGCATTCTACAGTTGAAAAGCCAATGTATAGATAAGAGCTTTCGACAATTTTAAACCTTGTTCATTGAAAAAAATAATAACCAAGGACACCCTCGAGCAATTAAAATGCATACTTACAATCCGGTCAATATCTTAATTGTATCATAGAAGAACCATTGCATGGTTATGACGGGTCCAACAAGGGTGATTCGAATGGGTAGGCTTCTTGTGAACAAACCACGAAATCCAATGCTTTGCACAGCCTGGAGTAAGGTGTGATCATTACTTCAATGGGATGGTGACACTTGAAATTAATTAATTCCTAGGCTGGAAAGGTATAGTGATATGCTTACATGTATGATATTTTTAGCCTTTTTGTTGTACAGAGATGAGACAATGTTATCTGCAGGATTTGAAACAACAGTACCAACAGCACCAGAGATATAGCCAGCCAGACAAGTAGCACCAAGCTGCTGCACTGTAGAACAATCCTCCTTCCTCTTTTGAATGACTTTTTGATATAGGAAGTCCACAGTATGCTCAAATGTCGAAAACATTAGCATTGAAACTGCACGAAGAACAAAACATGGGGACAAGATAAACCTGAACTGTTAAAAAGATTCCATGTTTTGAAACCAAAAGATACATCAATGAACTGACAAACTTAAGGGAAAGTTGTGGAACGGGATCAAATATAGCAGAGAGGGAACTTCACAAATATCAGAAGCAGAGGCTGCTTGTGGTCTTGTGGGTGCTGATTTAAAAGTTCCAAGATCTAGTTCTTCGAGCAGATAGAACATGATCCCCGCAAGACAAAAGGTGGACAATACAGATATAAATTCAGTCAGTGCTTTCCTCTCACACTTTAATTCCTAGAGTAATTTTTTTGGGTTCAAGTAACGACTGCCTTTTAATTCGGCTCTGATAAAAATCTGTGAAGCCTACTGGGATTCAAACTAATTCTTATACTACATAGCTGATACCATTTTTTTTGGAAAAATATGCTTATATCATATATGTAAGCAGATTTATCTTCTAGGCGCATAATAAAGTAATAAACCCATGTAACTATATCAAGAATTTCTTTAAATGTTCCAGCAGCATTTTGCGAAACAAAGCATATATGAAGCAGGGGGGAGTTATTACATGGAAGATTCCGTCCCCAAAGCGGTAATAGGCCCCTGTAAAAGCTGCAATAAACAAGAATATACTTTCCTTAGAGGTCGGAAGTCTAGGGATCATATATCTAGGCATACCAACAGTGCATCTAATGAAGCTAAGCATATGTAATATCTTACTCAAGGAAGCTTACCCAGACAAGCCTTCAGTGGCGTATACCCTTGGAAAGCCATCAACCAAACCTTTTGCAAACATGGGCTGTGTCTGCACACGGACTTTCACCGATTCAAAAGGGCAGAGGGCAACATCAGCTATGATTTGAGCAGAGGCACTGCTAAGGAAGTAAATGGTGCTCTTATTTCTGTCCACTAGCACATCAGAATACTTTTTCTTGAAATACTCGTAGAGACCAAACTTGCAGCCACCCTGAACACCATAGCCAAAAAATTTTCCTCCCCAGCCTCTCCAAAGAGACGAAGCACCCTCTTCTTTTACAAGAACGTTCAGTCCTGAAAAAATACTGTTATACTTCATGGGATTCACCTGACAAAGAAAGGAGAAAAATAATTTTAGAATCAGACACCTTTATGGATCGTTTCTTAATTAGTGATGACAAGCTATAGTAGCGCACAGTAAGGCTGCTAGGGCATGAAAGTGGATATAGCTCCACTACAAGTATACACATAAGGAGAATGTCATCAGTTCCAGCCAATTTTTTTTTTGATTCATTTCCAAAGGCAAACGCACTGTCAACGTAGCACAAAGAAAGAACAGCTGCAGCCAAGAACCATTTCTCCCTCCCACTAGCTGGAGAATCCTGATTACCAAACCCACCAACGTTTCCCTGCAAGATGGCAAGCGATTTCAGGCGACAGTACCTGCATGTTGAACTTGAGGACGTCGAGCGGGGTGATGGCGAGGTGGGTGGCGCCGGCGGCCAGCATCCCGCCGCTGGCGCACAGCGCGTAGTACTCCGGCGAGAACAGCCTCATCCCTCCCCCTCCTCCGCTCCTCCTCGCCATCTTCACGCCCTCCGCTTCGCCCATTTGCGGCGCGCGTATCGCAAGCGGGAGGGGAAAGAAGGCAGCGAGGACAGCTTCTCGCGCAGGTTCGTTCCCGTGTTTCTGGAAACTGGACCGGAGATGGACCACGTAGTGAGCTTGCGGGCCTTCCCCTTCTCTCTGAATCGAACGGTTGACCTGTCGAGACGAGAACGAGAGGCCTTAAACCCTAGTAGGATGGCCCGCGCGTCAGTGAGCGTGATCGCACACGGCCGAGAAAATCTACTGGGCCGTATGATGGCTATGGGCCTGGCTGCGATTTAAATTTTAGTTATTTATGATAGAGATTATGAAAAGAAAGATACTCACTTATGATTTTGATTGATATAAATGTTGAGCTTTTAACGTGTACTACAATTAACTTGTAGATCGTTTTGAAAAAATAATCTGTTTAAAAGTTAGATACTGTAGTAAAAACCAAAAACAGTTTTTAAAAACTGTTAAGGAACAGACCCTGTAGTTGGTGTACCCTCTCTTTGTACTGAAAAAGACTCGATTTCTACATAAATCAAAAGGCAAGATCATCTCAAAAGAAGAAGAAACAAAGCAGGGAGAAGGGAAAGAAATCAAGGCACGTGCGTGCATCATCTTACCAGTTACCGGCGTTAGCAAAAACATTGAAGCACCGAGCTCAGCCGCAGGCCCATCCACAACCACAGCTGAGCTCTTCCTCACTAGCAGAGTAGCAGTACACAGCACAGCAAACAATGCTAGCTGTTTCAGACCAATGACTACCATTCTGCCAAGCTTCCCACACTGAAAATGCTAGCTCATTCAGCACTCTTTGTTGCAACATCTTCTGACTCAAATCGGCAAGCAGCAAGCTAAACTCCAAGTTAGTATTCAGGCTGCCAGAAAGGGCTCAAAGTTCCCTGAGAACTTTGTGTTTCAGAATCAGTCGATTTTCAAGCAAACTGCTGTAAAGAAAGTATAGGGAGAAACAAACATAATAGCCAAATATGAGCTAACTATGTTCTCAAATTAAGCACATAGATAGGTTCACATGATATAATTGCATCATAAAACAAATATTAGCCGGTTCCAAATATCACATCATCAGCAAGATGCTTGTGAAGCCAAATCCGGCTTCCTTATTCTGAGGCCTGAGGGCAAGCAAATTAAACTTGTTCAGCTTGCCCGCTGCTAGCTTTACATAACCAGTCCAGTCCGCAGTCCATACAAGAGCAAATCAAAGCACATTTGGTCCAACAAGGGTTCTACCATGCTTCAGAACAGTGGTATGCTTGGGTGTAAATTGTACTGATTGTTGGGCGCCATCTGCCTCGTTAAGTTGGTTGTGTTGTTGCTTCCTTGCCCATAATACAATGGGGTTCGGTACTTCGGGCAGGTAGAGTCCTATTTGCTGCCCTAATTCTTTGTGTCAGACCAAGCAGAAAATTCTGTTCCTCTCTTGGTGATGCAGTGGTTGAGAGTTTTGCTTGCACACTCCACAGTGCAGTATGGTTGTTATGTGCCATCTGACTCGCTAGGTTGTCTGTATTTTTACTTGCTTGCCCAAAATATGGCATTCCTTGTGTCGGATCATGCAGAAAACTCCCTCCTCTGTTGGAGTTGGTGGTGGAATGCTTAGGGTCTTTGATTCCAACCTCCCCAGTGCAGTATGACGGCAAGCAGTATTTTTCAGATTATGATCAACAAGTTTGACGTCATTGATGCTATGTCTCTGCCTCTTGTCGTGCAGCTCATTCTGCTTCTCTCTCCTGAAGTATTTTTGAGCGTGGCTTGCCAGTTGTGCTGGGTCCTGTTGGGGAGGAAAACCTCGGAAATGACCTTCCACTCACCTCGTTCCCAACACTGCATGCCAAATAGAAACAGCCTGCAATAAGTTCCAAGTAGCTTCATAAGTTGCATTTCTACCAAAGACTGAAGTGACAATTATAAACAAACAATATATTCAGTTGTATATTTCTGATATTGGTCGATAGGACTAAAGTACAAGAGAACATCTCCCAAGTTAGAGTATGAGAAATGCAACAATCTCCACAGGATATGTTTCAATTTGAAACGATGGTGTGTCTGCACTTATGTCAACTGTAAGAGTGTAGGAGCTGAATTCTATGTATTGATGATAGATGCAGCAGTACAAGGTAGGTTTATATAGGCAAGGATGTCTAGGGTTAGGTTAATAGAATTATGGGCCAACCAGAGATCCTTGCCTATACTAAGTACACATGGGCCCAAGGCCACAAGCCCAAAGAACCTGTCTAACACCCCCCCGCAGTCGAAGCGTCCATAGCACGGACGTTTAGACTGGATCGAAACTCACTGAAGACCGAGGAAGTAAGACCCTTGGTGAAGATGTCGGCATATTGAGAGGTGGTGGGAACATGCAGTACGCGAATATCTCCAAGAGCCACTTTCTCGCGGACAAAGTGAAGATCAATCTCAATGTGCTTGGTGCGCTGATGTTGAACAGGGTTGGAGGACAAGTAGACTGAGCTGATGTTGTCGCAATACACTAAGGTGGCCTGCTGAAGGGGGGTATGTAGTTCCAACAGAAGGTGGCGTAACCAGGAGGCCTCGGCAACAGCAGTGGCCACACCACGATACTCAGCCTCTGCGCTGGAGCGTGATACCGTGTTCTGACGCTTGGAGGACCAGGAAACAAGGTTGTCTCCGAGAAACACGGCATAGCCGGAGGTGGACTTGCGCGTGTCAGGGCAACCGGCCCAGTCAGCATCAGAGTAAACCACGAGATCAGTCTGTGAGGAAGGCTGAATAAGGAGGCCCAGATGGAGAGTGCCACGAACATACCGAAGAATCCGTTTGATAGCAGCAAGGTGGGGTTCGCGAGGGTCGTGCATATGAAGACACACCTGCTGAACGGCATAGGAGATGTCCGGCCTGGTGAATGTGAGATACTGCAGGGCCCCGGCTAAGCTGCGGAAATCGCTGGGATCACTGACAGGGTCGCCGGCTGAGGCTGACATCTTTGGATTGGTGTTAACAGGGGTGGCGCATGGCTTGCAATCTGCCATGCCTGCACGCTCCAAGATGTCCAGCATATACTGTCGTTGTGAGAGGAGAAGACCACCACGACACTTCTGCACATGCATTCCCAAGAAGTGATGAAGCTCACCCAGATCCGTCAGAGAACTCCTGTTGCAATGCAGAGATGATGCGACGGAGGAGTTCGGTAGATGAGGCGGTGAGGACGATGTCATCAACATAAAGAAGTAGGTAGACCATCTCAGTGCCGCGGTTGTACACAAACAGGGAGGTGTCAGACTTGGCCTCAATAAACCCAAGAGATAGGAGATATGAAGCAAACCGGCTGTACCAAGCACGAGGAGCTTGCTTGAGACCATATAATGACTTGTTCAGGCGGCAGACAAACTCTGGATGGGTAGAATCCTCGAAGCCTGAAGGTTGTGAACAATAGACTGTCTCAGACAGGGTCCCATGAAGGAAGGCGTTGTTCACATCAAGTTGATGGATTGGCCACTTTCTGGAGAGGGCAAGAGCCAAGATCGTCCGCATGGTTGCTTGGTTTCTAGCAGGCTAAAAGTCTCGGCGAAATCCACTCCCGGACGTTGAGTGAAGCCACGAAGCACCCAACGGGCTTTATAGCGCTCGAGAGAACCATCTGCCTTGAGCTTGTGCTTAAAGATCCATTTACCAGAAACGACATTGGTCTTGTTTGGTCGAGGAACCAAATCCCAGGTGTGATTTTGTAAGAGAGCTGCATACTCGGTTTGCATAGCAGTTCGCCAATTGGGATCGGCGAGGGCAGTGCGGTAAGACCGAGGGACAGGTGACAACTGGGCGACGTGGTAGAGAGCAGGGAGCCGAAAACCGGACTTGTCGCGTGTCGTCATCGGGTGCTGATTGAGCACGGGAGACACCGGCACAGCACCCGGAGGAAGGGGCACCGGGGAAGGCGCCGCATGTACCGGTGCGGAGGGTGGAAGGTCCAGCTTCGCATGCCGTGTGTAGACATGGCGAATGGTGTGTCCGACGGGGGCCGCATGTGGCAATGCGGGCGAGGAAATGGCCGCACGTGGCAGGGCCGAAGGGGAGGTCCCAAGACACCGCGTCGACCACCGTGAGGTGTGCGGCGGTGGTGATGTAGTGTTGTCAATGGCCGCGCACGGCAAGGTGGCGGGTGGGGCATCATTCGGGGCTGCGCGTGGCACGCGAGTGGAGACACCAGCACGCGCGTTGTCTAGACGCGCAGTAGGGGATGCCGTGGGTGGACCTGCAGGTAAAGAGGTGCACGACGGTCCAATGGGAGTCGGCACATGGTTAGTGTAATCATCAAGAAACTGAAGGTCTGCCGTGGAGGGGGTGGAAGGAAGATTGGCAAGCGGAAGGAAGTTTCATCGAAGATGACATGACGGGAGAGGTGGACTCGATTAGAGTTCATGTCGAGACACCCAGATCCCTTGTGGTGGGCGAGTATCCAAGGAAAGTGCATACGGCGGAGCGAGGAGCGAGTTTGTGGGAGGCTGTGGAGGCAAGATTTGGGTAGCAAGTGCACCCAAAAACGCGAAGATGATCATATGAGGGTGAAGACTCAAAGAGTGTATAGTGAGGTGTTGAGAAATTCAGCGTCTTGGTGGGAAGGATGTTGAGGAGGTAGGTGGCAGTGGTCAGAGCCTCAACCCAGTAGGATGGTGGCATAGAAGCCTGAAATAGAAGTGAGCGGATGACATTGTTAGTAGAACGAATGACACGCTCGCCTTTGCCATTCTACCGGGAGGTGTAGAGGCGACATGCGGAGGTGGACACCGTGGGTGAGGAAGAACGTCCGGGCGCTGGAGTTGTCAAACTCGCGGCCGTTGTCGCACTGAACTGCCTTAATGGTGATACCGAACTGAGTGGAAACAAGGGAGAAGAAGTTAGTGAGTGTCGAAAAAGTGTCAGACTTGAGTCGTAGGGGAAAGGTCCACAGGTGATGTGAGTAGTCGTCGAGGATGACCAGATAATACTTGTAACCAGAGACACTATCAACAGGTGAAGTCCAAAGGTCACAATGTATAAGATCAAACTTTTTGGAAGTACGGGACGCGGACACATGGAAAGGTAGACGAACATGACGACCCAGTTGACATGCATGACAGAGTTGGGGAGTCGCGGTTTTATTACATGAGGGAATGACAGACGAACTCGCTAACTTAGACAAGACTTCATGACCGGGATGACCAAGACGACGATGCCAAAGCGGAGCGGAGGAAGCGGCGAGAAGAGACTCGGCTGCAGGAGGGATATGCAGGGGGTAGAGCGGGCCGGAGCTATTGGACCTGATGATCACGTTCCAAGACCGAAGATCCTTCACAGAACAGCCAGCGGGATCAAATTCAATTGAACAGTTATTATCAGATGTAAACTGACGAACAGAAATGAGATTTTTAATAAGTGTGGGAGCAACAAGGACATTGTGAAGGCGAATCGATCCGTGAAGATCGGTTGTCTTGGGTGGAGGTAACAGAAGTAAAGAGCGTTCGACAACAATGGAAGAGGAGTGGAGGACCGCAGGTGAGGAGAGAGAGGATACCGGATCGAAGTCATGTGGGAGGTAGCTCGGTGTCAAGAACCACTCGAGTTCTTCTTGGGGGTGTGGCGTCATGGTGGAGAAAGCACCCGCAAGACTGTGTTGGTCCCAAGGAGAAGCGGCGTAGTTCCCAGTCGCTGGTCCCGCGGGAGAACCTCCGTAGAGTCCAGTGGGCCGTGGGAGTACCTCCGTAGAAGCCAGTGTGGCGGGAGGACCTCAAGTAGAGTTCGAGGGTCCGCCGGAAGAGTCCACCGTGTTGGGTGGCCAGAGCATGGGGTTGTGGAGGGCGCGCTGGAGCCGGAGAAGGCAAGACCGGCCCGGAGGTACGGACCTGCGGGAGAGGAGAACGGAGACCAGGCCACATCTGTATAGTACCTGTCTAGGGCTTGTAGAAGCTGGGCCAGCCACCGGGTTTGGACATGCTTGGAAGATGCGGTTCTTGCCGCCTCCGTCTTGACCGGCTCGGCCGGAGCGTTCTTGCGTCGGCCGCGGGAGTGGGAGGACCCCGCCCCCGCTCCCACCTCTGTGGCTTCCTCCGGAGCCGGAAGCGAGGAGTGGTTGGGTGATGGCGAAGCGACGAGACACCGGAGGAGGCGAGGCGGTGGGCGATGTCGATTGCGGTTGGTGATGTGGAGTTCTTCCGAAGGAGATCGGCACGGGCCTCAAGAAAGAGGGAAAGGTCCGCTCCGTTGGAGGTGTGGCCGATGGCAAAACTTCTCATTGAGGCCACGAATCACGTGGAGGACAAGGGTCCGGTCGGCGACGAACTCCCCGAGGTCATTGAGTGCATCGGCCATACTCTTGAATCGACGGCAGTAGTCAGTAATAGAGAGATCTCCTTGGATGAAAGTGCGGAACTCGGCGTCGAGGTAGAGGACGCGCGACTCCCGGTTGTCGAGAAATTGGGTCTCGACGGCGAGCCAGGTGACACGCGCGGTGGCTCGGCGCTCCAGCACGGTCTCAACGAGTTCGGTGGAGAGGGTGCCGAGGATCCAGGATTTGACGACACAGTCCATGCGGGTCCAGGCGGGAAGAGCCAGGTTGGAAGCATCGCTGAGCACGTGGTCCTCGAGGGAGTATTTTCCAAGAGCGAGGAGAAAGAGCTCGCGCCACCGTGTGTAGTGGCCGGAGGTGAGGTCGAGGACGAGAGGAACAAGCGACCGGATGTTCTGGACGCCGACGGCTTGAGCGTGAAGGTTGGCGATGGCGGCGGCTTCATGAAGAAGAAGAGCGTCGTGTAGGGGAGGAGCTTCGCGGACGGACTCGACGTCGGAGTCGTCGTCCCGATGAGCGACAGCTACTCACGGCTGCGCGATGCGAGGCGAAAGACGCCCCGATCGGCGGCGGCCGCGGGTCGTGGCGGCGATGGCGGCCTCGCGCTCGGCTTTACCGCGCGAGCGGCGGCGGCGAACTGCGTGGCGGCGGCGGCGGGCGCATCGCGAACGCAGCGTCTCCTCCACCACAGCGGTGTCGTCGGTAGTCGATGGGGGAGCATCGGTGGGAGCAAGGGGAGAAGAGGAGGATGGCGGCGGATCGCCCGGCATGATGCCTGGGTCGGTCCGCGTGGGGAAAAGTAGCGGCGGAAGCGAGAGGATAGGGTTGGGCGGAAGCGAACGGTCAAGATCGACCGGTCGGGAGGATCAACCCTCTGATACCATGTAAGAGTGTAGGAGCTGAATTCTATGTATTGATGATAGATGCAAAGATGCAGGTGAGTTTATATAGGCAAGGATGTCTAGGGTTAGGTTAATAGAATTATGGACCAACCAGAGATCCTTGCCTATACTAAGTACACATGGGCCCAAGGCCACAAGCCCAAAGAACCTGTCTAACATCAACACCTAAATGTATAAAAAAGAAGATGGATATCGAAGTGGTTATGGCTATGTATGTGTTGCCTGATTCTTATTCAGTCTACTAGTTACTACTTTCATTTTTCTAGAATAAATAACAACATTAATTTAGGATAATTTTATTTACAATAGCATATAGAAGCACAGAGTAAACATAGTTTAGAATATCAAGCCTAATTGATCGAAAGTAAATATTTGCCAACGTGTGTCCTAAGCGGCTATGTATATCCAATGTTTTATATCCATATTCAGTAGTTGCTTTTGACAGGATGGGAACCACCAAATGCTGACACATACTATGATTCATGAGTAGTTAATATATTTTGGCTAATCATGGGTTGAGGAGATTCTTTGTATACACTGGGTAGTTCGTGTATGTCGATATGGACAATACAACAAAGTAAAAATTGACAGAAAACGATTGGTAATTTATCACAGAAGAATGATATTCGCAACGACTATCATACTTACAAATAACAGATAAATGTGTATATGAATATACAAAGTAGTTTGTTAGTCATAAACAGTTCGAATGAATAACCAGAAATAATTACGGTATGCAATTGATAACCTTAATTCACCATTATCTATGCAACATGAATAAATACGTACACTTAATTGAATACAATGTACCATAATTTCAAAAGGGCCAGCATATAAGAAGCCAGCTATTTTTACCTCCTATAAGAATATCCTACTTGAGGATCAACAGAAGAAACTAATTTTAAAAATAAAAGGGCCAGCATACAATGTACCATCGAATGTCCTCATTGTTGAGCTTGCGATGCCTCCAATTGGCCTCCAACTTCCATCACTTGTGGAGCCGTCATGGGGCACTGGAGGGGAGGGGAAGGAAGAGAGGAATAAGGGGATAAACACTGAGGCCCCATCAAGAACGATAATGGCGCCTGGAGAAGGCGGCCACAGACACATCCTCGGCAAGATCTGGCGATGGCGTCGGTGGCGGAGGGGCGACACCCAATTTGGCATTCTCGAAGGATGGTGGTGGCGGAGGTTTCAACCAATATAATCTAGGGTTCGTTGAATCCCCAAACTTGAAAATATTCAGCAAAAAATCAAGATTAGCATAACTACTCACCCTCTCATGAATCAATCAAATTCTTAATTTATGTAGAAATGAAAGAGGGAGAGAGTGCTCTGCAAGCAAGGAGGGATTCGGGGTTCGTGATGGCGCAAAGGTTGGCACTATGCGTAGCCCCGACCACCACCCTAGGCTTTCCTCCAGGTCATCCCGCAGTACCTCACCATAGATCTACCACTATCTTGGACATTGACGACGATCGCGGGGGCGAGCGCAACCGAGATAGCGTCGGTACGTTGGGGAACAGGCGGAGGCGAGCGCTAGACCGAAACCCTAGCCTCCACCTTGAGCTACGTACACCACCCTTCCCTCTCTCACGCATATCCAGAGCCACACCGCCTCCTATCCTTCTCAAGTAGCGAATCACTCGCAGATCCACTGTGGTCTCACACGTCGCACCGGGCAAGCGCAGCCGAGACGACAACAGCGGCGGCTTGTCCAGGGGGGTGAAGGGGAGCTCCTAGTGGGGAAGGAGTGAGCCCTGCCACAACGGCGGAAGGATGGAGACGACGCGGGCGAGGACAGAAGCTCGAGATAGGGAGAGGGGGGACGGAAGGCGAGAGGAGGAAATGGGGAGGAGGCGAGAGATGGGAAGGGTGGACCAGGGTCTAGAGTGGCGGCGATGGAAGGCGAGAGGAGGGAGCAGCGGGGGAGGAAAAGGGGAGAGGAGGGAGAGATCGTGAGGTCTATGGTGATCTCGAGGGAAGTTAGAAGGGCTGCGTGAAATGAGGTGGTGACGGGGGTGTTGTGTCTATTTCTTGGTTAGATGATGGCGCCTATTGAGTTCTGGACCGAGCCGGGGGTGGAAGGGAGGGGTGAGGCCCACATGTCGGCATAGTGTTTAATGTGAGAAGGAGGAGGATGTGGCAGATAAACCATCAGTTGGTGATGGTGAACCTTTTTTTAAGCAGTAGAGAAAAATATAGAGATTTCAAATGGAATACGTGTGGTTCTTGGAGATAAAAAGAATCTGAAAGGTGCGGTTCTCTCATAGTTTTTGCAAAGCACGTGTGGTTTCAAGAAAATTGTTTTTTTTTGGGAAAAAAAAAGGAAAACAAAAGGCTGGAAAATCGATCGGTGTGCGTTGTGGGCTTTCGGATGGGTCATGGGCCACGTAAGGGAGTTTGGTCTTCGTGGGGTGGAGGCGGAACGTGGTATGTTCATTGTGGGCTGGGAATGGGCCGTGGCCCACTTGTGGCAGTCACCAATCCTAACTCAGCGTTTGACCTTTTCACTTCATGAGTATGGTGAAAACCGATGGCAAACCAACATAAGCAAAATCTGCAGAGATGTATACAGATGATCATTGAAAAGTTGGATCATCAATCTAAAGACGGAGTGGAGTGGAGTATACGTTTCTGACGGTCAGATCAGTCTCCTAAATGCGACTTTTGTTCCCTTTCGCCAGGGTTCTTCGTCACGATTTTACCCGTCTCCCTAAACTGAAAAGACGGTAACACGTGTCGCCTCGTGATTTGAGCAAAGTACTTTCACTATGTCAGCATGATCGCGGACCAAGGACATCACTACCTTAAGCAATCATCAGTGTTCCAAGATTCAATTAACCTTGCACGTAAAACCAACCAACGTCCATCGAAGAAGCAAGGTCTTAGTTTTTTTGACTCTTAACGTGTGGTTTCTTTGATAATTAAGGTAAAAAGGATAATTTTTAAAATAGATTATTTAAATAATTTTTTAAATCTACAGTTATATACGTGATTCGTACCAATATCTTCGTTCTTCGCTACTGTATGTAAAAACTAAACAAAATTATAGGACAAAGCACAAAGGAACGAAGGCCACGCTAGCATGCCACGTGGACGGGAAGAAGCACGCACTGTGTCGTGTCCGTGCACGCATGTACATCACGGCCTAACTTGGCAAACAGTACGTAAATATCCCATGAGGGGCACGATGTGATGTGCATGTCACGATCGGCGCGGCGCCGCCATGATCAATCGCTCCACTTGACCACTTCCCTCGCACAAAAGTGACACTAATCTGATGCCCTTTTTCTAAAGTGTGTTTTAGTAACCCACATCCGTAACCGTGAAGCAGAAGCTATCAAATTAGACAAATATTTATTAGTTTTTGTTATTAGCTTTTAGTTTTGCTTTATAAATAGTAATAACTTATGGAGAGTCATATGAAGAGAGAAACTCATATGTAATTTGTACCGATATAAATGAAAATCATGATAGTATGTACTACAATAAACTAATAGACCTTACCTTCAAAAGACACTCTATTTAAAAAATATCGTAGAAAAAACTTTAATATAAAAAAACAGTTTTTAAAAATTAATATGATCACATCCAAACTAACAACACATCAAAATGAATGTGCACACAGTTTTGCGTACGTACGTACACATCACGAGTAAAAACAAGGGCAAAGGTTGTACATGTATTCACAGATCAAAATGTTACATACAGACATGCGCAAAGTGATGCACCATATGAGGAAATGGGATTACAACCACACGGAACACTGATATCAGTAGTCGTAATCTGTTCGTCGTCAGCAGTCGTAACTCGTTTATGACTGCTCACCCAAAGTCGTCTCCGGTTCTCTCAAAACGCACGCTTTAGCTGTGGACTTTGATACACACGGTCATGGACTGCTTGCCGGAGATAGGAACGACAAGATGGAGCTGATAATAAGACTGAACACAAGAACTAAGACACGATTATACGATTCAAACTGATGCACCTTTTCCTTTGTGTTTTCTATGTTACACACTCAGCCGCCCACGACTACTACCGTGACCAGTCGTCTGCTCATGCCGCTTCGCTCAGCTCCCTAAGAGTGCTTCAGCGGGCAGCCCATGTCGACCTCTACAGTGTCCAGCCATTTGCCCATGCCGTTTCGCTCAGCTCCCTGAGAGTGCTTCGACGACCAGCCCATATCGACCGCTACAGTGTCTAGCCGTTTGCCCATACCAGACAGTTAGCCGACCGAGGACGACTTCGTCACCCACGACCGCCCCGTACTGACGCCTGCTGCAAACTACTATAGTGATCGACGCACGACCACGATCCTTGGCTTCATCCTCGGCTTGTCTTTAACCACCGCATTGAAGCTTTGACCAAGGACACGCAGGAGCTACGACCGCGACACCAACGACTACGACTCTGGTCATTACGACCACACACAACGTGGTTGTAACCGACCACACATACAGTGTGACACCTCGGCCCCTTTAGAATTAGGCCCATGATGGCCCATATGTATGTGTTCACATGAGGGTATGAGTTAATTCTACCTTACTAGTTTAGCTTGAGAAGCACTAACATATAAGGCTAGGGCTTCCAATGGTAGCAACCTCCGGTTAACCGTTTTGCACGAAGCGAGGACAAAAGTGCAAGCGAGTTGCTACGTGTGCGTGGTCTATCCAGAATGGGGTTAGGCCTAAGCTGGTTGGACCCTAGGATGTTACAAATGGTATCAGAGCCGATCCTCGTGGTTACATGGGCATGTACGGGTTAGGGGCTTGGGCATATGACGCATGGCGTGTGTGGGCCTGAAGTGGATATACGGCATGATATATGTGCCAGCACTGGATGCATGGACGTGTGCCAAGAGGGGAGATATTGATCATTTGCCCCAGTATGGGTATGTTGGACCAACGAGGACGTCAGATCTTTTGAGGGAGGTGTATATGACACCTCGACCCCTATAGAATTAGGCCAATGATGGCCCATATGTGTATGTACACATAAGGGTATGAGTTAATCTCGCCTTGCTAGTTTAGCTTGAGAAACACCAACATATAAGCCGAGGGCTTCCAATGGTAGCAACCTCCGTTTAACCGTTTTGCGTGAAGCGATGACGAAAATGTAAGCGGGTTGCTACGTGTGCGTGGCCTATCCAGAATGAGATTAGACCTAAGACGATTTAGACCCTAGAGTGTTACACATAGGTACTACGACGTTGGTCGTTACATCCACAAACAACGTGGTCGTAACCGAACACGCACACATGCGCCACGACGCTACGACCCTCACAGGATTTGAGTCTCCAGGTGCTTCGGTACTCATACGAGTATGGCGCCTACTGTACTCCTCCGAGTATGACGTCCACAGTACTCCTCCAAGTATGACGCCACAGTACTCATCCGAGTATACACTGACGACTACCGGCCATCGACCCTCGACTACGACTATCGACCATCGACTACGACTATTGACTATCGACCATGGCCATCGACAATCGACTACGACTATTGACTATCGACCATGGCCATCGACAATCAACTACGACCATCGACTATCGACCACAGCGTTACGACTATAGAGTACTCAGAGCTACGATACTCGGTGTAGCTTTAGTACTGGTTGTAACAACAACAGATACAGAGTACTTACACACAAACGAGCAAAACACACATATAACAAGATTAATCCAACACCATCACGTACTGTACAGTTGCATTGTAGCGCACAAGGAAATTAAAGAACACTTATGTACGTGGCTAGTGTATTGTACGTATATGGATTTCTCCAGAACAAGAACACCCAAGAATGAACAAACCAAGAAAGGTCCACAGCTGCACATGGCGCTCGCCGGCCTATAGTACCGACGTCCGGCAGCCGCCGCGCTCGCCGGCGCCGGTGGACTCTGCCTGAGCCGAGGCCTGCGCTGCGTCGGCACAGCACGGCGGAGGCTCCGTGGCAGCCGGCGCCGCTGCCACCACCACGAGGGCGCGGCGGCAGGAGGGGCACGTCGAGCTGGACAGGAGCCAGACGTCGACGCACGCCGCGTGGAAGCCGTGGCCGCACGGCGGCAGCACGCGGACCTCGTCGCCGCGCGCGAACTCGGCGAGGCAGATGGCGCACTCCGGCCGCTCCTCCACCTGTTCCTCCTCGAACGACACGGTCGGCAGCGACTGCAGAGCCTTCTTCTTGAGCCCCTTGCACGGCAAAGCCTCCGCGGGCTCCGCCTCGACGGAGAAGGCCGACGGGTTGCACAGCCGCGAGCACCGCGCGATGACGGCGAGCCCGACGACGCAGAGCAGGAAGCAGAACACTGCGGCGAGGATGAGGAGCGTATCCGTGTGGACGCCAGCGGCGGACGCCGGAGGCGGCGTGGCCATCGCGGCCAGATTGTCGACGGATTGCAAGTGACGCATTCTAAGTGGGACAGGAGGCCACACTGAGCAAAGGAGGGGCCAGTTTAGGTCAGTGTGTGTACGCAGTGGGGAGCTAGTGAATTGAAGGCGGCGAGAGTTTGGCGCAGGGGCTGCGGTTTTATAGCGTGAGGAGATGGCGATGGATGGGGATAACTCGGAAGCTCATCAGTGGAGTGCCACTTTCCAACAATTCTTCTTGGAATTTTTGCCTCATTGCTTTTCTATTTCTTTAGGCTCTTTTTCTTCTCTGCTACGACTGGGTACATGCCATTCTCTAAGTTTGGTGTGATCTGTAACACCCCTATTTCTGGAAGCATTATGAAACCCTCGCAACTGCCTAGGACTGTTCAGCTGCGAGTACATCCATCAAGTGAATAACATTGCCAACACAAGCTTAAGAGCAAAAATGAACTTTATAACAATATAAGGGCTTTAAAGCCAAGTATTTCAGCAAGGCCAACGACCTTTAGTTACATTACAGTAAAACATGCCACAGGCATGCCTGAGCGGAAAACGACCCTAATCCAAGATTCATCAATCTCGCAAAGCACCATCTCTCCGTCTTCATCTGCCTTCTCAAAGCTTGTTTCTGTTTATGTTTTTAGCAAGTATGAGTACTACTACCGTACTCAATAAGTCACACGGAGCTTAACAATAATTACATGCATGATATAACAAGTGAAGGGACAACAAGTTTATTATTTTATGTGGATGCAGTTTTAGTTGAAAACCAGATAAAAGCTTGAAAAGTAACTTCATTAATGTAAAGGGGTTTTCAAGCGTAATTATCAATATTCAACATTACCAAACCATTCTCAATTCTACTTATGCCTTGTTATTGGATTCACCCATTAAACACAGCTTCATTAACCGGAAGCACGGCGTATTCGAATACCATTAGTCATGACTCTGCAGAGCTGCCCTGCTTTACCCACAAGATTTCTTAATCCCACGTCTGGTTTTAAGAAAACAAGGTTTTTTCACTGCTCAATTCTTTATATAGCCTCCACCTAATAGACTTCCCCGACAATCCCATACTTGCCTCAGCCTACTATTGTGTGGACCATTGATAATCAAATCAATTGTTCAGAAAATAATCACTTTCCATACGACCCTGCTCAACCCCTTTCGTATGGACTCACACAGCCTCCGCCTTGCTTATGTAGAGGTTCAATTGAATTTGAGCAGTTGCTAAACCAGGTTTGACGTATCAACGCTTGTGGTTGGGCGATTACTATGTTCTTTACTCAGCATAAGGATCTAGTCCTTATATTTTCACCAGTGGCAATTTCTTCCCACAAATTCTCGTCTAGTGTCGTAACACTGTCACTGATTTGCCTTCACCCTCGGTTAAGGTCATAGGATCTAACGATCCTCGCTTACCCTAAAACCATTCTCCAAATAATTACTAACTCTTTTACTAACTGAAGATGTTATTGATTCTCTGAACTATCACTGCTACATATTATTATAATTAACAATACTATGTCTTGTCAAGGTGAATATGGCCAACAAATTAGACTGAGCTTTTTCGGGTGGTAGGACATAACTAGTATCATGTCATTCTAAGCATTTATTGTACACAAAATAATAGTGTGCAAATATCATAATGAAAATACAAGTAAATAAATAACTTAGGAAATGTAGGATCAACATGTTCAAAATATGTGCGACTTGCCTTGCGGGTTTACGATTTTGATTAGCTCGTATTCTTCAATTTCTCGATCTTGAGCTTGATCCTGAGCTCCTCCTTCTTGACTTGGTCGACTCACGACGTCGTGTGCTAGCGCAAAGCAAAGAAAGTAATTTCATTCCACGCTCGAAGAAAATGAGCTAGGAATAAAGAAATAAAATTCGAGAAAAACCAAATAAAATAGGTTCTAGGTTTTTGGGTATTTGGGATGATGAAACGGAGTTGAAAAATGGATTTGTGGGCTCGAAACGGTCAAAATGGATATAAATTTGTATTTTTGGGTTTGGATGAACAGTAACGGGGGTACTATTCACTTCGGGTTTTCACTGTTCACAGCGGTTTGGGCGGTCGGATCCGACACTGTTCATGCGGGTCGGCACTGTTTGAGCGGCTCGGCTGGTTCGAACCCGATACGGTTAGGCGGTTCGGCTCAACCGCGCTGGTCAGCTCCGGTCGGATGAACAGTACCGGCTACTGTTCATCTTCCTCGTCCGTCCGCACGCGCAGCCGGAAACAGAGGAATGAGCGGCGGCGACCGGAGGCGCTACGGTGAACCGCGACGCATGTGGAGGGCATGGACGGGTTCATGGGACTGCCATGGTTCCGTTTTTGACGTTGGCAGGGGCAGAGGTGGCGGCAATCGCCGGCGGCAAGCCGGTGAACTCGGGATGGTGTTTTAGGGTTAGGGAGCTGTAGGAGTGGCTATTTTCAAAATCGGCGGATGTTTAACCATCTAGGGATGATCAGGGAGGTCCTTGTGGCGATGGCTTGAGCTGGGAAGGCCGGGGTTTGTCTAGCCACAGTGGAGCGCCATGGCCGCACGACGAACTTCGGTGGCGAAGAAGAGGGAGGCTCGGGAGTTTAATGCCATGGCTCAGTAGTATTCTAGGGAGCTTGAAGAGGCTGTGGGAGAGAGCAATTGGAATTCTATTGGGTAAATTGAAGAATTTGGTTTAGGGCTCACCGTGGGAAATTTTGCAATTGCCGGCAGTGGGAGCAGTGGGAGGCTAATTGGGTGAGCGGAGAGCTTCACTGGAACGAGTGGGAAGGTCTGAGGGTCCTTGGCCTTTATAGGCGCTCAAGACGGTTCAAGACGGAGGTCGGCCAAGGCGGCTACGGCGCTGGCATGGCCGGGATGGTTCGGGGAGGTGCGGTCAAGGGGAGGTGTCAGGGCGTCCTCGAGCGGCGTGTTGCGGCGGTCAAGAAAGTAGGAGGTGTCAGGTCGGCTGGGAGAGAGCAGAGAGACCTGAGGGAGGAAGAATTGCGGCGGGCAGAGGCGGCTGTGGCCGGATTGACTTGCCACGGGTGCAGGGCATTTAAGAGCCGTGTCTGGTGGCTAGCAGGGGAACACGCAGCTGCCTGAGACGAAGGAGCGCGCGAAGACGCGAGAGGGGGCGAGATAAGGCTCGGGCGGCGAAAATATCAGGCGGCGGCGGTTTTTGTCGGACAGGAACAGTGCCGCGCGAATTCCCTCCGTTGAAGCTGCGATGACAGGGATTGAGAGCTGGTTTTGCTTTGAGATTGGTGTGATTTTGGCTAAGGAAGCAAGGAAAGCAAAATCAAAAGCAATTTGAACTCTTTTGAAAAATTTGATTTGTTTCATGATCCATCTAGATTTATATATGCAGGCAACAACTAGCTATTACTTTGCTAGCTCGCAACGCAAGCATGCACGCACAGTGGTACCGTGGTACGTATTGGACGGACTTATATAGTAACAGAAGCAGACGTGGATTTGATTCCATGCTCAAATGCTAAAAACAAAACGCTCAAGGCAAAAAAAGGGAGTAGGAATTACTTTCGAAAAAAAGGGAGAAGGAAAGTACTCGCCCACGTAGCATGACCGAGCAGACCCATGTGTGGGGTCACGCGCCACGTCAGATACATGTCGAAGCACAAGTACAAGGTTTGGGTACATAGGCACCGCTGTACCAACCTCTGAGGAAATGCTGTCCTAAACATGGATCTAGATCTTCTGCGATCAATTTCTTTCGCGAGGTGTTTGTATAGTTTTCTTCGTAATAATTTACATAAATTTTAAAGTACGATAAACGATGTGCTTATGTGATTTTCTCCGTAGTGATTTACATAAATTTTAAAGCATAATGAACGATGGATAAATGTTACTTATCTCTTTATGTGCTTTGAGACTTGGGTGGCGTCTGAATCAAATGATGCACCTGGCATCCAATGGTGATTCTGGAGTTCAAGAGACTTAGGTGGTCTTCTTGAGCTGGCACGAGACAAGACACCGGGTGCTAGCAACAATCTACCTGATCAAGACAAGTTGAAAGATGTCCTTAGGAGCCCAATCGAGGGCATCAGCACAATGGACGCTGACAATCTCCATGCTGCTTGCCAAAAAACGGGATACCCTATTACGGATAATACGAAGAAATACAGAAAAAAAGAAAAGACAAATAAGCCTTTCAAAAAACTAAAAGGTCAAAAAAAGATAAAATAAAGAAATAGTGAATTAAAAGCTAGAAGCTGAAGCTGAAATAGGCGAGATAGCCTGTCAAGGGTCAAGCAAAATACTGTTCCAATCGCCTGTGGGTGGCTAGGAGAAATCAAAGGTCATGCATATTCTCGTATCCTCAAAGAAACGCAATCACGATGATTTGCTGCACATGGCAAAGGACGGAATGAAGTGCAGGAGTGCACTTGCCCACTCACCCAAAGCGTAGGATAAGATTCGGTTTCCAGCGGTCAACAGTGAGTTGATCGAGGGGTGTGATTGGCTCGGTGGTCAACAAAAGTCTGCACTTTCAAGGACGTGGCTGGCTGGGCCAAAGTAAATACAGGTACGGAGCATGAGGGGCCAAGGGACACCTGAACGGACGGTTGGTGGCGCGTCCATTGCCTCGGCGGTCAGAATGGCCATCATTAACGGCCAGGCCACCTTGGCTAGCAGATGGGGGGTGCTTTTCTGCTGTCCTGCCGGCATTGGTGCCGATGATGCCTGTGCCCCTGCAGCTCTCCAGGTCCAGGCACCACTTTCTGTCTGCAGCCGGTGATTGTCCCGACTAGAGCTGGGACTTGGGGTGCTTTTTTGGGCTAGTCCTAAGCACGGTTAGCACGGCACGGCACGGTTTAAGTATGATCCGGCTCGACACGTGGCAGGTCGTGCCGGCCCGGCACGAATCGTGGGTCGTACTGGGCCTGCAAATCCGGTGCGATGGGCGGCACGACACGGTCCGGCGTGGCGTGCCGTGCTTGGGCCGGTTCGGCCCGGTGAGCACGGTCGACGGAGGCACACCCGAGACGGTGGGCACGCCCGACTGGGGCACGGCCACACCGGTGGCACCGTGGCGCTAAGCCTTCGACCTCTCGTCGGCCGGCGCCCGCACCGGCTGTGCCGTAGGCGGGGAAGGTGGGGAAGGCGGGGGAGGAGGAGGAGGGCGGCGGGGAAGGCGGGCGTGAGGAGGAGGGGCGGCGGCGGGAGGAGGAGAGGAGGCGGGCAAGGGGCAAGGCGGGAGGAGGAGGGGGCGGCGGCGTCGAAAGGAGAGGAGAGAAGAAGGCGATGGGCTCGATTGAAATCAGCGCGCTAGGGTTATCTGAGATTGGGGATATGAGATTTTGCGTTTTAGCCCTCCAGGTTTTCGGTATTTATGATGAGGTCCTTCTCCCTTTTACTTTCTTCTGTTCTGACCCTCTGGAAGTCCGATTGCATCGCGGTTTGATCCTGCGCATCCGTGAATGTGTGGTGTGTGTGTGTATATGAGATGAGGATGTGTGTGTGTATATGTGATGAATGTATATTATTTCAAACAAATATCAGTATGTTATATATATGCATGAAACTACATGACTTAGAACAGAACCACCTTACGGGATCATGGAATGATGCCAACCCATTCACAAATCACAACGGCATGATGCCGAAAAGCGTTGAGATAAAGAGAGCTATCCTAGAACATGGAAACGATCTAATAATAGTCTACCAATTCCTGGCTGATAGATCCAGTAGAAAATGAAACATCTACCCCCTTTTATCATCACACAGGGGAAAGTGGATTTCTACTTGTTATTACAACTCTGGCGTAAGATTGGAAAAAAAAACCCAATTATTAAATCCATTTTGCAACTCAAAATTATTGACTTTCTTGTAAGCTGCACTCATGACTCTCCTTGAACTTTTCTATTGACTAGTTGGGCATCCATATACTAGATTGTCGGACGATGAGTTAGATATCCACGTACGCCACAGTCCAATTTGCACCAAGATATGCATACTATTGGACTAGATAACCAACTTCGGATGTGGAATGACATGAGACAATAGTATCGAATTTTAAGTATGTTTTTAATAAGACGGGTATAAGAGAAAGGAAGATGGCGGCCATTGCTACCATTGTCGCCGTCGCTTTCATCGTGTATAGTTACTTTGGGCTGGGCTTGGGCTGGCACGAACGCCGGCACGGCGGGTTTTGGGCCGTGCTTGGGCCTGGTCGAAAGCAAGACGGGCCGACACGGCACGGCACGACGAGATAACTGGACCGAGCCGGTACGGCACGAAACACGATGAATCTGGATCATGCCGACACGACACGGCCCAATTCCCACCTCTAGTCCCAACGGTTTGTTTTGTGTTTTTGCGCCAGAGCAGAGGCGCTTTGAACTGTACAGCGATTCAGCGTGTAAAACGGAGGGTTAGAGGACGGCTGGACGGGTCAGTTAATATGAATATTGTATTCCAGTCGAGGCATCTTCCTCTTGTTTGGTTCGATCCGATGGGTAGAACTATTTTTCCCCAGATGAGGTGATTCAACTTAATTAGTTTGATGAAGAATATTTCGTCTAGATGCTATATCGTGTATTTGATAAAAGCAACGAACTATACCGCTCTAGACTGTTTATTTCGGCTTCAACTTCTGACTTCTGGCTTATTTTCACTATTCATAAATTTCATTTTTTTCTGAACTTTTAGCTTTTTTGCCGATTCTTTTTCCGTAATCGTTTGCGTTGTCCGTGATGAGCTAGTATATTTTTTTTTTCTATTTTTAAATTTAATTACGTCAAATAAACCACATTCAGTTACAGTGAAATTTTAACTGCTATAGTATAATTTGAGTTATAAACCATAGCTTTTTAGTCCAACCAAACAGATACTTTCGCGAACCAAGTCAGTTTCAGATCAGACGCAGGCTACGTACGTACAGGTACAGGTGGAAAACTCGCGACCTTGGCGCTTCCGAGTTCAGAATTCTTTGAGGCCCCAGACTACGGGCGCGTGCACCCGTTCGACCCATGGGCTGTACACGTCCTCCAAGACACGGGGATAGATCGGCAGCCCAACGACAACTCGTTTTGATTCTTTTGGGGACTTACATAACAAGTCGAAAAAATCTCGCCCGAAAAGTCATAGCACACAGGATTTACATGAATTATCATACACTAACGATCCCACTTCAGGTTACTTATTAGCTTTCCCCCCACCCTTGCTGCCATGACTGGCTTCTTCGTCCTCCGTCCCGACTGCCCTTCCTCCCCCGTGCCAGAAGCTCGTGCACCCCCACCTCCTCCTCCTCCTGCTGCCCCCCCTCTCCAGTGTGTTCCATCCGGCAGGACTGCAATTGAATGTAGCTTGTTCCACGTTATGGAGACTGAATCAGCGTGCACTCTGCCAGAGGATGCTTCATCCTGGAGCAGCAAAGCCATACACATGTACCAGGACCTACTCAGTGCTTTCCCTTGCATATCTGTGCTTATCTTATGCTTAGCATGGTCTATATCTTATGTTTTTTTTTTGCTTCTGGTCTACTGTACCATGTAGGGGGTTCAACATCAAGGGTGATGACGATGGTGGGAACTCATCTCAGAGTTCTAAAGCAATTCCAGGATGACAAAAAGAAAGTTAGGACCTGCAGATGCAACTATGGGCATGTAGTAAGGTGATTTATCTTGTCGTTGAACCTATCAATTTTCTTTTTCCCTAGAACACAGCTTACTTTCATTCGGAGTCTGTCCACACACGGAAGAACCTTCATCAGAAGTATCTAAAGTGGAAATTCCACAGGTGAGGCCTGTTGTTGTCATGCCTAATCTGCTAGACATCGGATTTAATCCACATTCCACAACAAGCTTATGGTGCAGCACTTCCTATATATGTTCTCATTTTCCTTTTATCTTGTAAAAATCTCATTTGTTCATGTTTTCTGTACATCATCTGCATGCATATTAAAGATAGATAGATATACATAATCAAATTAGAGATGTCCATGCTTGTTTTGCAAACATAGGATGCAAAATGCGCTTTTATATGCCAACTGAATAGATTACAGCATTGGCGAAGCTTGTAGAAAAAGTTAACCAATAACCACTATGGGGCAGTGGGGCATCATTTTGGCGCCCCTGCTATAACTTTTGTATATGAAACTACATGAGTTATCAGCCAACTTGTAGAAAATTGAATTGCAAGCATCATAATCCTTTTATCCCTTAAGTTCAATGGCAGCAAGCCACCAAGTGGGTTCGCTGAAGCCAAAAACATCTGCAGAAAAGAGCTACTGAACATGATTTAGACTACATGATTACAGCTTGTACAGTCCAGATCGCGCACTTAGAGTACTTGTGCACTTGAATGGATCCTGTTACAGTCCAGATGATTTAGACTAAGGGGGATTGTTAGAAATAATTTTGACTCAGAGTTCAAAACGTAATAGAGTCTGTTTCCATATGTAACTCAAGTTGAAATTATGTCCAACTTGATGTCCGAATACGTATGCTAGTAGGAGATTATTAGTCTATATATTGAGGAGGCTTGTAGCCAGTTTTGTAAGAAAGAAAAGAAAGAGAGGGGGAAAGTAAGTGAATAGAGAAATTCAGAAATTCTCATATGTTCTCTCAGTTTATTTGTGATGTGTGCGTTTTCTCCTGGAATAAAGTTAACAGGTGCCAACTGCCGAGGGTAATTATGGGACTAAAAGGTGATTATGAGGATTAATCATTAAATAGTTAAGCATGATTGGAACTTTTTTATAAGTATTAAGTGAAACTTAGTAAAGGTGTTTTTTTTTACTTTTTTGTGGTTTTGGCTTCGCCTGCTCCGGAAGTCGAGAAGACGAAATAAACGGGACGGTCTCTCTAAACGGTTTCCCGAGCCTAAAACCATATGTGTTGTCCGCGTTGGCATCTTCGCCACCCACCACCGTCTTGACAAGTATAGGCAAAAAACATTAGCCGCAGCCAAAAAGAATATGGCAAAAAAGATTGTAAAGGAATAGAAATTGGACCTTATAAATTAGTGGACCTTTTAAGAGGATTTGGAAGGTTGTAGATGTATGCAGTATTTCAGACGCCAGCTCATTTTGTGGCTTCAAACCTATTTGCCCTTCAAATCAGATTGCTGAGGCTGGTCATCCTATGTTGAAATCAATTTAATCAAAGTACTGAGCTAACGCTTAGAGACCATATACCTGAACAGAATGATATTGTATATCTACATAATGGAGCAGTCGGTATGTATTGAACATTGTGTAATATATTTCTTTCCGTTCTGTACTTCTGTTCGAACGACAGTTGTTCCAAGCGCACAATGACTTGCTGATGAAATGTAAGAAGAAATTTGTTACAGACATTGCTAGTCGCTGTTCCATAGTGAATTGGCGATTGTGAAATTAAGTGCAATAATCCAACGATAGATGTTTTAAGGGTGACAAGTTCATATATATATTTTTTAGGGAACGTGCACAAGACTTGTTGCATTAAGTACGAAAAAGAAAGAGACACTAGGAAAACCAGTGTTCAAGACACAAACCCCAAAAAAAAGGAAGAAAGGAAGAGCAGAACAAAAACACACTGCCAGACACGATGGACTGAAGAGCAACCGTCAAGCTCTTGAAGTAGCTTTCGCTGCAGCCTACCGAAGCATTCCTGGGGCAGGTAATGGCCCATAAACGGGCCAAGGCAATATTTTATGGGCCGCCAATAGGCCTACAGTGGGCTTACTAACGTTTGTCGACCCGTTAATGGCCCTGTCGAATCATATCATGGGACTCCGTTAGGACATGAACATCGCGGGACCATTCATGCACCATAAGTGGGCCGTCGGTGCCTACGAAAATATCTCGGGCCGTTAGTGGACCGTGAGTTGGCCTACGAAGATATTTCAAAATTTAATGGGCCATAAGTGGTCCTACAGTAGGCCTATCGAAACATTTCTTGGGCCGTCAATGGTTCTCTTGTGGTCGGCCAGAACACAATTTATGCCGGCGATTTCTGGAGCTTGTCAAAGGGTCATTTGGTGTGTAGCATCGGTCTACCGTTTTAATTAAGTTACAGTAAATGTCCTATGCGTTTTAAAACTAACTTATAGTGAATATCCTATGCGTCGGCTGGGCCAACTACTTGCCTACAGTGGGGCGTGCGAGGACGACAACATCTTAATGCATAGGCTTTTTTGGGAAACATAAACAAATGGAATGGCTTCCAAAAATCGCTTCTTCAAACGGCTTCTTGAGTCTGTTGACGTGTACGTTATCTACGTCAGCGTCTCAATCGTCCGTCACCATTTTAAAAGCGTAGCCAAAAGAGCCATAGGTAAAAAAACAAGTGCATAGTTTAGAAAAGAAAAAAAAAGAGGTCTTAATTCTTACCTTTCGGTGGCCTTCTTCACCCACCAATAGCGGCATATCACGACCACATTTGTACCGCACCGTCGCATCATTTCTATTCCTAAACCACTGCAGTTGACCGACAGAAAAAAAAAACAACCACCATTGTTGCCAAGCATTTGACAACAACTAGATGCACACAATATCAGTCAACTACATCGTACGACAGCATATAGGTGTACTTGTTCCAAGGGTCGATCAAGCCGGTAGTTTCAGTATTCCCCTAGTGGATTATCAACGTTTAAATAAAGTATTGGAGCTCTGCCAATGGTATGATTGACTATGTAAGAAAACTTAGAGCTAACTATTGATATCACCTGAAAGTTAGTTTTGCTGAAATATTACTCTGTTGCTAAATGAATTAACGACAGAAGATCTGTCGTCGAATAAATTGGTAGCAAGAGCTCTGTCGTCAAATGAAATAACGACAGACTGACAAGGAACCTTCTGTCTTCATTTTCATTGGCGACAGAACATGTCGCCAAAAAATCAATTAGCGATAGAAGTTTGTTGGCTAAATAACACTCCGTCACTGAATTATTTGATGACGAGGCTTCTGTCGCCAAATAAATTAGTGACATGCCGATGAGGAAGCTCTTGTTGCCAATTCAATTGACAACAGGTTCTATTGCTAGATTAATTGGCGACAAGAGTTGTCACGTTAGGATGTTGCCAAATGAATTGACGGCAAAATATTATTCTTGCAACTTTTTAAAGAACATTTATTTTTATCATATTAATAAAATAATAGGTTATTAAAAAATTCTTCTCGTGTCAGTATTGTGAAAAGCCGTCGTACCACCCAATTAATAGGCCTTTTCCCCATATTTTCCCAATTAATCGAACGTTTTTGTATTAACTTTATTCATACGATTGATATTTAGCAGAAGTTGATAGAGGTATGCCATGCTTAGTAAGGCACCTTGGGGGTCACCAAATCAATAGATCTTCCAAATTATTTCATTACTCTGTACGTCAGCCTCAAGTTTAATTGGATTGTTGAGCCTGAACATCCTACATTGAAATATAATCCATCGAAATAGTTCCAACATCCAAGTACCTCTCAGCATTCACTCCGATCTAATGCCTTGCGACCACATGCATGAACAGAAACATGTATACCAACCAAATGGCATAGTTATCGCTCAATATCTATTATAAATTTCATACTATTCTACATCTTTTTTTTTCAATTATCATTGGTCTTAATTAAAGAGTACAAGCACTCGCTAAGGAGGAGTATACGATGTACTAATAGTAGTGGATTCTCTTGGGATCATTTTCTAGAAAAAGGGTTATTTAGATATATGCCACTATAAAATTTTTTCTTCAAAATATGTCGCTACTAACATGTGAAAATTAGAAACATGCAATTATAATTTTTTAAAGATCATAATGCCACTCCTTCCTCCTCTCATTCTCCACATCCTCCCTACCTCCAATGGCAACCTCCACCACACCTACCCCTCCGGATCCCCAGCTCCACCTCACCAACCACTCAAGATCCGCAATCCTGTCGCCGCCGCCGCCTCCCATGACGCACATCGGCTATAGCGAGCAGTGGGGGTGAGCAGCATGGTGAGCGACGATCGGAGCTAGGGGAGGCGGCTAGCCATGGCAAGCGGCTGCGGTGAGCAGCGGCGGTCAGAGCTCGGCAAGGTGGCGATCCATGGTGAGAGGCAGTGACCGAATCTTAGGGCTGCGGCTGCCCAGGGCAACCGACGGTGGCGAATAGAGATGATCGGAGCTCAGTGAGACAGTGGCCCATGGTGAGCGGTACAGGCAAACAGCAGTCTCTGGGGAGATATGGAGAGGGAGAGACGAGAGATGGAGATGGTGGTGGCTGCCATGGGAGGAGCGGGGGAGGTGGGGGATGTTGCCCATAATGGCATATTTCGAGAAGAAAATCTTTATAGACCAGAAAATTTTACAGTAACATGTATGTGAATGGTCTATAATTTTAGAGTAACATGTATGTGAATGACTTGAAAAAAGTACATCTGGTTAGTCAAGCTCGCCACTTGCCATTGGACTTGTTTACCACTTCAGGCTTGAGCTCATTCATCCACCTGCACACATCACTCCCAAGGACCAAATGGCAAGTTGGCAACAGATCCAAAAACAAGAAAGCAACCGAAAACTCGATTTGCATCGCAACTCCCAAAAGTGGCAATAACCCAGGCCAAACCTCTCGCGACTCACCGCTGCTTGCAAGTGGCACACGCCACCGCTTGTTTCAACTTCAGTTTATGGTTTTTGATTTCTAGTTCACTATTTCTTGATTTTGTATTTTTATAGGTTTTTAGTTTTTTTTGGTTTTTTGTCTTTTCTTTTTCCCTATATTCGTTTGCATTATCCGTGTGAGAGCTAACATGTTTGTTCAATTTTTAATTTTTTTAAATTTAATTACGCCAAATAAACCACCATCAGCTACAGTGTAAAATAAACCAGCTAAAATACAATTTTAGCTATAAACCAACTTATTTTAGTCGAACTGAACGACCCCATCCAGCGGCCACACAGTCAAAGTCAAGCAGTCACGCACACCGGCACAAGATGCCGAGCTACCAAGTGAAACGGCCGACGCCACCCCAAAACCCCGTGAATCGTGCTGACCGCCGTGTATATTACTCGGACGCACCCCACGTTGGGTGCCGTTTCTCCGACGTCTCTAGTCCTAGCCATCTATCAATCCCTGCCGCTTTTCTCCTACTCCGCCATCGCGGTGCATCTGGTTTCAAAGAAGTGTGCACACAAATATTATTGTAGCTATTTTTTTCAAATTTAGTCTCCGAATTTAGTTTTACAAATTTAGCTCTCTCCGTAGACCTATCGAGCTCAGCAACAGACGTTCGAGGGCCAATTTTGAAAAAAAAATGGCTACAGTGATATTTATGTGAAAATAACAATAGTTTCTGGTTTGCCAAATGGTGTTTGGAACAATTAGCTTTAAATCTAGCTCCCTTCGTGAACCTACCGAGCTCGACAACGGATATTTGGAGACCAAATTTGAAAAAAAAAGTAGATACAGTGACACTTGTATGAAAATAGCAATGGTTTTTGGTTTGCCAATGGTGTTTAGAACAATTAGTTTTTTCACGTGGTTTTTCCTTTATATTACCAGAGGAGATATAACGAAAAAAATTTATTTTTAATTAAATATCTTATAAAGAACTAAACTTAGCCAGCCGAAAGACATAACGGTGAAAAACCACGTCACTCTGGAACAGAGCATAGTCCCACATCGGCTCCCCAGCCTGGCGCGATGCTCTGCATCTACTCCCTCGCCAAGCTCCTCCGCAGCATCCTTCTCCTCCACCTCCACACCCCGACCCTCGCCTCCACGCACCACTTCTTCTCCACCTAGCTAGCACCGACTGTTGCGCTTGCTCCTTGTGCTCTGCGATGCCGAGAGCTCTCCAGAGATCTGGCAGCAACAGCCTCTCCTCCTTGCTGCGTGCCGAGCCGCCCAATGCCCCCGACACCACCAAGCGGCGTGGCGCCCGCCGGAGGAGGAGCTGCTGCCTCAGGCTGCCTCTCGGCACCGCTGGATGCCGCGTCTGCGCCTGCAACGAGATGGACCCGGCCGACGCCCCAGCCCGACGCCCGCCGGTGGACTGCCACGACGACGAGCAGGAGGAGCAGGCCATCACGGCCGGGCTCCAGTGCTTCTCGTGGAGGAAGGGAGCCACCACCGCGCACCACCGGCCGTCGGGGGTTGAGGACGTGGTGGTGGTAGCGGATGAGGCGGCGTCTCCGTCGGTGCTCCCGGACGACGTGATGGAGATGGTGCTGTGCCGGCTCCCGCTGGCCTCGCTCATGGCCGCGCGGTGCGTGTGCAGGCGGTGGAGGGACCTCACCGTCGCGCCGCAGTTCCTGCGGATGCGCCGCGAGGGGCCGCACCGGACGCCGTGGCTGTTCCTGTTTGGTGTCGAGGGAGACGGCTGGGCCGCCGCCGCCGCCACGGCCGTGCACGCGCTCGACGTGGCCGCGCACCAGTGGCTCCGGGTTGGGACGGGCGGGCTGAAAGGGAGGTTCTTGTTCTCCGTCGCCGGCGTCGGGGACGAACTCTATGTCGTCGGTGGCCGGTCCGGTGGCTTGGGTGCCGGCTTGGTGAAGACCAAGACCCACAAGGGAGTCTTGGTGTACAGCCCTCTCACGGGCGGGTGGCGGAAGGCGGCCCCGATGCGGAACGCGCGGTCTCGGCCGGTGCTGGGGGTGTTTGAGATGTCCGTCAGTCGCAGCATTCTCCACGCCCGTGCCGAGAGGCATGTCCGGCACGCCAATGCCGGCGGCAAGTTTCGGCTGGGAGGCACCTCCGCCGTGTACGAGGACCCGCACCGGCTTTCGCTCCGGCGCCTCCGGCTACGGGACGTGCTGAATGAGGACACTGATTCCAGTGGCCTCGCTCGGTCTCACGACAAGGTTGTCAAGCAAGAGGAGGAGAAGCGAACTCAGCCAAGGCTCGCCCTTATCGCCGTCGGTGGCCGTGGGTTGTGGGACGAGCCACTGGTGTCCGGGGAGATCTACGATCCGGTGACAGACAAGTGGGTTGAGATCGCCGGGTTCCCCACAGACGTCGGGCTGGCATGCTCCGGCGCCGTCTGCGGCCAGATGTTCTACGTCTTCTGCGAGTCCGACACGCTCGTCGCGTACCATCTGGACAAGGGCTTCTGGGTCGTCATCCAGACGTCCCGCCCGCCCCCGCGGCTCCGCGACTACGCGCCGACGCTGGTGTGCTGCGCGTCTCGGCTGTTCATGCTCTGCGTCTCGTGGTGCGACCGCGACGGGCCGGTGGACCGGAGGGAGAAGGTGGTGCGGAAGCTGTTCGAGCTTGACCTCAGCTCGCTCCGGTGGACCGAGGCGTCCGGGCACCCCGACGCGCCGATGGATCCCAACGCGGCGTTCGCCGTCGGCCAGGACAGGATCTACGCCGTGGAGATGTTCAGGGTCTTCGGCAAGGTCCTCGACTTCGTGACGGCGTGCCGGGTCTCTGACACCGAGCACAGGTGGAGCCGGGTTGCCCGGAAAAACGTAGCCAGCGAGGCCGACGCCATGTCCTGCAGGCTGAAGTCCATGGCCGCGCTGCGCCTCTAATTACCGCCGTCTCCCTCCGTCTCTGGTACTGACCGTCATCTGCAGCCATGCAGCTTAGTACAGCCATTCCATTGCTTGTAGTGATTGCTGTGACTAGTCGTGTTTTTCCTACTTGGTTTATACAAGATGCGATCATTTTGTGATACTGATCGGACTCTTAATTACAAGTATTTCAAAATGACAAGAATCTGTGAGCTCCACCCGATCGATACGCTTTTAGCTGATGACCCAACACTGTTCTTGTTGCTTGCCTTTGTCGAGAGCTAGACTTGGCTGGACTTGTACAATCTTTTTAATGCGAGTTGGGTGCCAAATCCCTTTCGATCGTACAACTATTACAATCTTGTCTCGGTGATTATAGTAGTATCATTACTCCATTCGGTTGGTACAGCTCCAGCGAGGCCGTGGGTTTCTTTTAAAGCGTCGACGTCGACCGTGAACATGGTGACTTACTTGCACTTGCAGGCTGTATAGAAGATTCAGCTGTTTTTATGTATGCTCTGCGTGTGTCCTTGGGTAGGCATGAAAATTCACCATGTTACAAGGTACTTGCTTTTGGGAGGAGGCTGAATTGTAACTTTTTTTTACTTGACAAAAAATAGGCTTCTTTTGTTCTGCGAGCATTTGTGCTCGTACTGCAAGTGACATGATCGGCAAAGATGTTAGGATATCAGAATTTAGAAAGAAAGAAAAAAGAAGAAGAGAAAAGGACAGATCTGCCACTCGTGCAGATTGTACGCTAGTAGTATAGATCTGCCTAGTAGTTTACCTCATTCCTTTTCCCCTCCCCTCTAAAGCACCGTAGTTGTTTATCCAGAACTAAAGCATCATCTCATCGCCTTGCAGAAGCATGACAAGAAAAAGTTGACGACATGGCCAGGTAACCAAGATGTGTTGGGGAGATGTCGTGTGGGCACCGTCGAGTGAATGGCCAGTTATGTGCGCGTGGTGCCAGTGGCAACTCATAACGATTCGGCGCTTAACTGCCAAAGCACAACACATGGGCACTCCTTCAATTCGCAAGCGGCGAAGTTCAGGCCCCCCGTTAACTGCTGTACTATGTACACCCTGCACCAATAAGAAAGCATGTGACAGGCATCACGAGTTGATGGATGTGATCATGGATCCCATCTTGCAATTGCTCAATCAAACATTTTTTTCTACCAACAGAAAATCAGGGCTTGTAGAGTGTAAAAGGTGGAAATACCTCTAATCTTCGATCAGAGCTTTAGTTTCTTGAGATATTGTTGAGACATCACAGCAAAGGGAGCGACTACTGAGTGCTGTAGATGTAATGCCACTCACCAAACTATCTGTACAGTTGGTTGAATGGATTGCCCTGTGAACCATGGTATCAGCAGAAAGCCTGAAACTGAACCAATTAGCAGGCTAAATGAAGGTTTATGTCAAAGGACAAATAATAAGCTGTACGTCCTTTGCAGTATTTTCCATACAATTGAAATGTGCATCTTAAGTTAAATGCCCGCAATTATTTACGCAGTTCAAAATTTCAATGAACCTGGATGCACTTTTCGGGGATGTGCTTCTTCACCAATCACCATGACCTATCTTCAGGCTTCAAACAGACAAGCTGCTTGACGATGAACATTACATTAAACTGAAAGTAACTCACAAACGTTATGGTCTAACGGGACGATTTCTGTAGTTACAGCAGTACGGGGGGAGGGCGCGAAAGGGTTCGATTCGACGAATGCACATTTGAAGCGAGGGTTCCAGTGTGGTACACCAGAAGCGAATCCGGGTGGAGGAGAGGGTGCGGGAGCCCAAGCACAAGTCGATGACTGCGTCCTTCCGGCTCCCGACGCCGCGCGGACTCCGGAGACGCGGCGGCGGCGCGTGGATGCGCACGGGGAAGCGAGTGGCGGCGAGAGCGGGAGGCCGCCATGGACGACGACCAAGGATTCAAGGGCGTACACTGTAATAACGCCACCGTCAACTACTACCGGTAAAGCTAAGGGAGGTTGCTTGAAATCGCTTGTTGTTGACTGAAAATGAAAATGAATAGCAGTGATTAAAAGATTTATGATGATTAAAAGAAATGATTTTTAGAATAAGAAAACGAGTGTTGAAAAATATAAGAAAGAGATATGTATATAAGATGGAAGCGAGAGAAGTAATGTGTGATATGTACATGACCTTCTGTTTTATTTTCAAAACGAAATAGGAGAACGAAATAGAAAACCAACTTTTAAAAAAATCAGGTATTGGTATTGACGCGAGAAACCAATCCACACCCCTAAGGCCCTCCTAATCTTTAAGACACAGCATTGGGCATTTTGGGCTCGCATGAGAATCTTGAGCAAATTCGACTCTCTTGAGCCCTTGGATGGCCAGATGGGCCGTTCAAAACAGTCGTTAGCTTTTGGTTGAAATTAGTATTGAAAAGGTCAGGCCAAGTCGTTTAACTAAAGAAAAATAAAGATAAAATAAAAAACTGTTGTATTCTTTACGGATGATAAAAATAATAATGTTAAGAAATTAACACGTTAAACAGAAACAAAGGTGTTTTGAACTGGGCCTAGATTGCTGGCACCACAGTTGCCCAGAGGCAAAATGGAAGGGCCTAAACAAATTAGGTGTGTTGGGCCATCTACTACTGGGCCATTAGAATTTGGGGCCTGCCCTATCTAATAGTGCTTCCGCTTGTTCTAGATGGCCCAGTAACAAAAGGGCATCGATCGATCCTTATCCAAAAACAAAACAAAAAAAAAAAAGCATCAGCATGCACTAGTCTGATCATCGGTCAAATCATCATCATTTTGATCATAGACCAATCAACGACCCAACATCGTCCGGGATCAAGTACATTAGCATACCATTCCGAATATTTAATCTGGTCTCGAGGACGACACAGATTCGATCCTGTGGGCAAGCCGACAACACCAGCGCCCCTGGGATTGGGAGAGGGACACAGCGCGGGGCCATTGCCAAAGACAAAAGCCCATGTGTGATCGATCGATCGATCGATGTGCGCATATTACCGAGCCGCGCCATGCCAGCCGCTTGACGAAACAAGCGCCTCACCTGTGACTTGTCAGAAGGTTTGGGAGGGAGGCAGCTGTAGTAAGGGCACTCCCAATATGCTGATGTAAGCAGTGTCCATAATATGCTAAATAAGCAAAAGAATGATGTGAAAAGGTAATCATGGAAGAAATAGATGATAGTAGTGTCTCATGCAAAGCATCGCCTATTTAAGAGGACCAAAAAAGTTAGATGAAAAGGAGAGAGATGAGGTGAGGTAAGAAGGAAGAAATTAATTGATTGGGGTGGTTGTTAGATATTATGTATTGATGTAGGGTCATATGGCATAATCAGATGGGGTGAATGATTGTCCCCGTTTTTTATAGCCAGCGCACAAGACGTGCCCAACACAAACACTTTAAAACCGTGTCCCTATCCACCTGGACACGTGCTCTATCTCTTTCTCAAATCAAGGGAGCCGAAACCCTTTCTAACATGGGTTTTAACCACCTCGTATAGATCATGGACTCTATCCACAACTCTATACTTCACACGCTACGAAGCCTTAACACGATCCATCCCCATATATCTTTGAGCGAAACCTGATCGGATTCTTAAGTGATCAAATCCGATCAAATTCGTATCACAACATACAACACGATCCATCCCCATATGTGCTCCTGTTGTGTGTGCTTAAACATGAGACTTGAACATGAAACAGTGTGTGTGAGAGGGGCATAACATAAACTCAGAACAGTGCAGAATTGTTGCAGACAGACAGCAAAGTCAAGAAACCAAGGGGAATAATTACGGGAGCAAGCAGCCGTATTAGTCTGTGGGATGCGTGCTCTGGTCGATCTGTTTTGTAGCTTCCTGTTCTCTCTGGGCTGAGTCCTGACTGATCAAAGCCCACAATTAATGCATATTTCTGCTCGACTAGGCCTTTCAACTTTGAAAGCTGCACCACCCAGAGAAGAAACCAACATGAAATATAACCAGCAACAAGCAGCACAGAGATCCACCCAACGCGGCATGCACCAAACAATTAAGTAGCAAAACTCCAAATCCATGTTAAATTCTGCAGGTCTGGTCCGGCCTTCACATCAAGGGAGACCGACCCCATTTCTTCCTCAAAAGTACATGACACATTGCTACCAAATTAAATGTGCCGATAACAAAAATAAAAGTTCAGGTCTCTCCGGGTGTTATCGCTTCCAGTTTCAGCCCTAGCGAGAACACAGCAATTATAACATGAATGCACCAACCTTCACAGCATTGACATCTCCCGAAATTAACCTTGTTCCAATGCTCTCTTTTGATTCTGTTACTCCCTTGGATTCTTGACCTCTTGCTGTGATGGAACATCATACACTTCTTGCATGTTCTTGCTTGTTTGTTGTACTGTGTGATTACTTCATCTCGGCCGGGTCCAGCGAGCCTATGTGGAGCCTGGCGGCGCCATGCCGCGGAGGACCCATTGCCCCTGAGCCACCCATGCCTTGAACCACGCCGCCAACGCCGAGGAAGTCCCTCGTGCTCAGCTTGCCGTCGTCGACGCTCCCGAACACTGCTGCGCCGGAGAAGCTGAGCCCGCCGAACGCCGCGCCACCGCTCCCGCTCGCGAGCGAGTTCATGACGAGTTTCTGGAACGGCCTCTCATTCGCTGGCCCTTCCCCAGCCCTAATCCCTAGGCCACGAAGCAGCGAATTCGCATCACCACCTACGTTGTGGTTGCTCGTCGTTGCACCCATCAGAGCCGCCTTCTGCAAGAGCGCAGTCGCCGACATCTGTGGCAGCCCGCCACCTGATTCAGACGAGTTGTACAGGGAAGGGAAGCCGCCGGCATCGCCACCTAGGTGGTTGCTGACGAGGCTGCCGGATGTGACGATGCTGCCCTGCTCGGAATTGCTATTGCCGCCGCTGCCGTTTCCAGTACTGCTGTTGAATTGATGTTGGAAGACAAGGCGCGCGTCCTGGCCGCCAGTGGTGCCACCACTGTTGCCTGAGAAGAAGGCAAGGTTCAGGAGGTTACCGTTGCCGCTCGGCTGGTGCTGCTCTGGGAGTTGCATTAGTCCGTGGAAGGCCGCCGGTTTGCCGTGGAGCAGCGAGCCCTGGCCGGCCTGGGATTGGCCGTCCTCGGGGTAGTCCTGGGCGGTGGGATGAGCGGCGCTGCCGAGGTAGAACGAGGAGGACGACGCCTGTGAGCGAAACATGGAGGACCCCGAGGACGACGGCATGATGCGCTCGAACTGGGGGGCCGATGCCGAGGACCGGGCAGCTTGGTCTGGGAAGCCAGGCATTTGGGGGGTCATCCCGGAGAGCCCAAGGCTCATGTTGCCGGAGCCGCCGTATAGGCCGGCGCCGATCGGCGGCATCCCTGCGCTCTCCTGTGCCAGAGCGTCGCAGAACGCGCGGTGGGTGATGAAGCTGTCCCTCCTGCATAGCACATACATGAAAAGGCCAGATTGTTTCATGACATATGAGTGGTCAGCAAATTAAAGAATAATTTTGTCTAAAAACTTTATAGAGAACGAATTCATATGTATGGTGCTAGTCAAGCATATATTGTGCTATAATATTCAGTGTGATCCAGCTCTTTCGCTAGAGCAATGAAGCTATATTTTGACGAGCAGATATAGACATTTTCCTTAATTTTCTGGGGTGTAAATTAAACAGATTTTGTACACATATTTATGAATAATAAAGCAAATTTCAATGCGATTGATGTGTAGATTAATCCAGTCCTATGCATATCATATCTAATCAGCATTGCTTTTTCCATTTACCGCAAACCATACTACTCCAATATACCTAAATGCACTTATTAATTGGTGTCTACTTATTTATGGAGTGGAAGGATGTTTCACACGTTTTATTTAGTGACTCGGTCCAACATACTTAATTGCACTAACTAATTACAGAAGCAACGACTCACTACTAGCAGTAGATTGTGAACAAACTCTATGGCAAGAGGGCGTGCATGCAATTAACCACTCATTTATTTCACTGCATTGATGGAATATATCTACAAGCTGTAAATTGTACAGAGACCAGCACATTGTTGGCAAACCAAATCAATGCAAAAATTTTCATGCTCGCATGTAGTAATTACAACAAGATGAGAGAGGTGCAAAGGGTTGACCGGATGGGTTAAAGCAAAGCTAGCTAGCAGCGCATGCTTCAGCAGGAGTGCTTTGTCAGTTGCCCTGCATCACATGAGAAGCAAGGAAGAGAGCAGCCTGCTGCTGCGATGGCTGGACGTGGACGTGGCCGCGCGCTTGCAAGAGGCACGTGAACAGGTGGGGATGCAGAGAGAGATTGAGAGAGGGAGACAGGTGTGGATTTCGAGGTGGAAAGGGAGGAACTGTCAGGAGATGCGCTGCCTGCGTGCATATCTCCATTCCCCTCCCGACAAGAACGATTCACGTGCATCCCTCTCTCTCTCTCTCCGAGGAATCCAATCCAACCAAGGCTGGCTAGCTACGACTCCTTTTGCTTTGCTAGCTAGTAACAACCCTAACCCTAACACACACGGACGGACGGACAGAGCCATCAGATCACCTCCTCGTCAAAGAATCCATCATGACCCAGTCATGCGTACTCCCCAAACTCCAACAAACAATCTCGTAAAATAACCAAAAGAAATATATATATATATGTCGTGAAGCTTCTTTTTTGCTCAGGGATTGATCGAAAATTCGATCGGAACGGACCTGGAGAAGAGGGTGCCGCAGTCGCAGCGGTACTCGCGGGTGCCGCAGGTCTTGGAGTGCGCCTTCCAGTCGGACTGCACGGCATAGCGCTTGGCGCACTTGTCGCACTTCCACTTCTTCTCGCCGTGTTTGCGGCAGTAGTGCTTCTTGACGCCAGTCAGGTCGCCGAGCGCGCGGGACGGGTCGTGGTGGACGCACGTCGGCTCCGGGCAGAGGTACACGCGGCGCCGCGTCTCCTTGGGGTTCTTCTGCTTCAGCTTCCACGGCAGGTTGTGCCCGCGCCGGTGCAGCTGCAGGTTCTGCTCGCGCTGGAACCCCTTGTTGCACACCTCGCACACGAACCGGTTCGTCGCCAGCAGCGTCCGCGGCGACAGCGCGATCACCTCCGCATCCGGATCTGCACAGCACATCGAACAACAATCAAGAAAGGATTAGTCGTCGGATTCAATAAACAAGCTCATCGAGAACCTGATAGAATAGAATGATTCTGTAGGGCTATTGGTATAGGAAAGAGGGGACTTGCTCGGATTGCCCGGCTGGTTCCTCTTCTTCTTCGACACAGGCGCGGCGGCGGGAGCGGGTGCGGAGTTTGGCTGCAGAGAATTCGAAGGCTGTGGCTGCATCTGAGTGTCGCCGAGCGCAAAGAAGGGCGCGGACGAGGCGGCCGCCATCGCCACAAAACAACAGCTACCTTGTTTGTTGGTTTCAGGCGAGCGTGGGCTTCACCGACCAGTCCAAGTCACAGAGGCACTGTGTATCTATCTGCCTCCCTTCCGGCCTCTTCTGAACGATCTGATCTAAAGGACAAGGAGGAGCAAGCAAGAGAGGGAGCAAAATAGCTGTGTGAGAAAGAGATAAATATGACCAATATTCAGAAGTAAGCCAGCATGCGTGCATGATTCAAGGAATTTCTGCGAGATGCTAGCTAGCAACGACGAGCCGAGCCGGGGAACCCTACCGCTTGTTGCTTTCCCCTTCGCCTCTTCTCAACCCTCCCCGATTTGGAGTTTAGGATATCTCCCGGCTGGGGAATAGTACTGGTGGGAGTGGTTGCAAGCGCTGCCTGGCTCTCGCCAATATATGGCCTCTCCACTGGTTGGCGGCGCTATCCTATTTGTTGGGAATAGTAAAGGAAAAAAAAAGACACAAATACTAAATGGGTATTGATAAATATCATCCGAATATTTTCTTTCCAACTATCATCTAGATTTGTGACCGTTGGATTAGAGATACAATGACCACAAATTCTCCCCGCTCCCTCCCAAAAAAAGGAGCCGTTGGATCTCTAATCCAACGGTCCAAAATTTAGATGATTATTAGGAAGAAAACATCCAGGTGATACGTATACACACCTAAATTATAAGTGTGAGAGAAACCTTACTTTTTGGACTAGTCTTTTATGTAGAGAAGCTATTATACCGCTTGTAAGACTGTTGCTTTAGAACTTGTATATGTCAGTGTATAGGTTTAGTTGTGTTTAACACATTTAGATCTAAGATCCAAGGAGTAAATCTAGTTAAATTTAAACATGTGACCATATCGAATCTAACACTGTTTACCCGGGGGGGAGAGAGAAGGTGAAGGGGAGTGGAGCCCTTGGGCACACAGGTCGCACACCCCTCACAGAAAAGGGCAAAACGCATGTATCCATCTTGATGCATACGTGTAGGTAAATCTAGGCCGCTGGTTAGCCCCGTTCATTTGAGACACCAAACCAAATGGCACCTCAGGTTTTAGATTTAGGAAGTCGTTCGTAGAATCCGTTTTAAGAAATCATCTTATTTATTTCGACTTTCGAAGAAATTAAAAGCACAAAATAACAGGGCTATAAGACTTTTTTGGGTGGTCGTGAAGCGCATGGGGATGCATGTATGGATGAGAATTTGTGTTAGATTTGTAATCTTGTTTTTCCAGTTGTGGTCGTAGTCATGGTCGTGTATGAGTGGTCGGAGTCGTATACGAGTTTGGCCGTGGTCGTATACGAGTTCAGGTTATGGAGCAGGAACTGTAGTCGTAGGGTGTTACGACTACACATCGACAGAGCCTTCGATGTGGTCGTAAGAAGCTACGACTATGGTGATCGGTCGTAGTCGTAGGAGGTGCAGCGAGAGGCGGTGAACAAGTGCGTTGATCAAGCTCCGAGCCATCGTACCTCAATTTCTCACGTGAGTTCATCAAATACGTTGGATTCGGTGAGAGCGGCCTTAGAAGTTGTGACATTCCCACATGAGGTATGATTCCGTCCGTGATGGCACACGCGGGAGAATTGGCTTTGGCGGATTAGGGAGGGCCATTCCATTCCCCCGTGAAGGTGCTCTGTTATCCTACCGGGAAAGAGACGGGAGACAAACTCTCTCCGTAGGAGTTCATAGAGACCCGCTAAGATACAAAAATATATTATTTTTATTTACATATTATAGTGGAACAACATGCCCTACTTTCCAGTGATGAAAACACGAGACAAGAGTGGTTGCTGATTTTGAATTAGAGGGAATTTGAGGCGTCGCACAAGATCACATTCTAAATCAAAACCGCCATTCAACGATCCCAAGTGTGGGACACACGATCACCCTAGCTTGTTCGTGTTGATATCTCCAAGTGATCATATGCCCAAGACTGCGTGCACTCATGGTACTTTCAATAGTCTAAAATGGGCAGGGATTGCTTTTTTATTCGTAAGATACCCGCAAAGTAAATGAAAAATGGGTATTGGTGTAAACTATCGTAAAAATCCGAATAATGACAACACGCGCACCAAAGGAAACAAAAATATCTGTTAATTCTAGATTAAAAATGTCTAGCTCATTTACTTTAAGGTTTACTGTAGCGTCCTAGAGTCCAAACTGGCTTAGACCTAACCCCATTCTGTATAGGCCATATACACGTAGCAACCTGCTTACATTTTCGTCCTCGTTTCGTGCAAAACGATTAACCGAAGGTTGCTACAATTGAAAGCTTAGACTTATATGTTAGTTTTTCTTAAGCTAAACTAGCAATGTGGGACTAACCCATAACCTCATATACATACACACATATAGACCATTATGGGTCTAATGCTATAGGCGCCGAGGTGTCACATTTACTTTGTTTTTTGAAACAAGCAAGAGTACAGGTGCGAAAGTCTGTGGGTATATCTAACACCGGTAATTAACACATACTGCACGTTTGTGCACAAAACATTCTTTGTCTTGTACTCCAGTTTTCCATGTGATATTGGACCATAACCCAAAAAAAATATTACTTTGTACATTCCTTTATGTGTGCAAGACATATTGTATTTGTGTGTGCAGGACATTCTTTGTTTTGTATTCTGTTTGTCATGTGCTATCGGACCATACAACAAATAGCATATTACTTTGTAAATTCCTTGGAGATCTATTTTCACGCGTGAATACATGCATGTGACTAGCTACATCTCGAGAGCAAAAACTAGCTAAGGAGTACGTAAGGACAAGAGGGGAGGAAACAAGAAAAAAAAGAGTCGTGCATGTTCCCATGTGATCTTAATATTCTCTCCCATGCATGTACTCTACTCCAAACTGGCACAAGTTATATTTTGCACGCAAAGGATAGACCATGCATGGACTGTAAAAAATGAGCAACTAACGTGTAGTTTATACACGCTCCCGTCACGAGGCTACAGTACGAAGTATGAACAGTGGTATCACTGCCTCCAACATGCTCATCACAGGAGCAAGTAAACAATTCCTGCAAGACTACGATCGTCATCTTCTGCGACGTGCAAGACTACTATCGTACAGCATGTACAGCTGCGTTCGTTCGTGTGTGTGTATGACTGTAGCACCCACGTACAGTCAAATTGAAATATTACTGTAAAACATCGTCGCTAAAGGAAAGAGAAGATAATAATAAAAAAAATCATAAGAAACTAAAAACACTAAGGTACTTTTATTTAGATTTCAGCACACTCGTGTTGCACGGGGACATCAATTCGCATACACAGGCACGCACACTACCGACATCCCTCATTTGGATTTCAGCAACGACGTATCCAGGACTCGAATGCAAGGGGCTTCTATGGAACTAGTCTTCTTCTACCTCCAAATTTAACGGCTTACTTTCTCTGTGGATAGATACAGATGTTTAGGCGTGTATCCACTGTCCGGCTAACGATAACAACGTAAGTACGCCTCTCATTAATATGCTTGCCGGCCGGCGTCCGAATTCCGAAAGGTACATCCTTGCGCCGCCTACAACGGCCGGCGGCCAAGATCATTGCGTCCGTACACTTCCAGCTAAGTGCGATGTATAGCTAGCACTGTAGGAGCTCGATCGTGAAGACTGAACTAGGGTTATCGTCTAGAGAGTCATGGTCCTATCCCGTTGATTAATTAGGCTATGCAACTGTTGGGTGCCTTGCATTAGTGCTAGCTAGAAAGCAGAAACCTCTCACAGTTTTCCACGCATCTCCTCCTCTCTTCCTCTCCATCTCTCTTTATCTCCCCCTCTTCTCTTTCCCTTCCTCCCTTCTCCTCACATCTGCTCTGTTCAAATGGCAAATGAAGCTCGGGCCGACACATGCGCGTGGGTTATAGCTACTTAGTTGTCAAATGGTTGAGCGACTAGATGCTAAGTTGCTCAACGGTTGATCGATCAACTGTTGGGCGATTTGAATACTTGGTGCGCAACAGTTGAAAACTAGTCCCCTGCAATTGGCGCCATGGCCAACTTTAATTTGAATGTGCACAGACTGCACGCGGTGGCCGGAGGCGCACGTACAGGTGCATGGATCGAGCCGCCTACACGCATGCGGGCAGGGCGGAGAGAATCCAAGGAGGACCGCGTCCAACGGGAACGGGACGACGACAGTGACGCGGCACCTCTCCCGTCCTGCCGCGCCCCTGCGCTGCAGCCCGCGACAGCTTCCCACCCCATCCATCCAATCGATCGATGTTACGCTTCTTCCTCTCCTGATCTCCTCTACCCCTAGCTCAGACGTAGTAAATCAGTAATATATGACGACGGCGTCTCCTTTTCATCGATCTCAGGTTAATCCTGCTCAATCCCAGCCAACAGGAGGAAAAAAGAGGCGAATCTAGCTACTGCGCGAGAGCTTTAAGCAGATGTGATCCTCTTGCGGATCCACGGCACATCGATCCTTGATTGTACGGCGGCGGCGGGAGCCACAAAGTGAATGAAGCATCAGATCGGCCGGTCGATCAGTCCGTTCTGCCGCCGCGGTAAATTAATAATCAATCAAAGATTCGTGCCTGTTTCACCCGGCCGGGGCAGCGTTGCTGTTCAGACATGTACGGTGTGCCCGTTTAATGGCCGGCCCGCGAGAACACGGCCGACTGTTGCGTCATAGTGGCATGGTACGTACGACCACAGTAGCGTGAACTTGTGTAGGGCCTTGGCTTTTCAATTGCCTTTGTGATGCCGACTGAAACCCCCTTCCGGATTCGATCGGCTCGATTATTACCCGGCCAGATGCTCCATACGTATGCATATTATCCTGCATGCATGTTAATTTGCAATTCGGTTTTGCTACTACACGATCCACTGAATTTGATGGCTAACGGGCGGACCGCGGACGTATCCAGGCTTATCAATACCGTTCCATTCCGACCAGTATATACCGTATCGCACCTAAATTGGTATAAAGCCCCCCTACGTACCGCACCAACCTCAATACTGACTAGTCCGGCTTTAATACCGACCATACCGATGAAATTGATAATATCGTCTATTGAACTATATATTATATTTGATAATACTACTATATATTTGGACTAATATTACAAGTGATATTTGACGTACATATAATTAAACAAATATATATTAACATGCATCTGTACGTGCATATATGGAGAGAGATATTCGATTGCTAATATTTGGCATGCATCCCTAGATATCCGAGCTCAAATGAAGCATCCACACACGCATGATGTGGCAGCATCCCATCACTGGTCATTTTGGCATGCATGCTGGGGTGAGAGGAGAGCTCAGAGAGGTCAGTACATGCATGTGGGACCAGGCTACATGCATGGGCTTCGCCGGTTACAGTGGGGTGACTCGGCAGCATGCAACCATGCGTGCGTGTACGTACATGTATAAACATGGGCAGCAGATCTGGATCCTAGATGCATGGCGGCATACCAGATTTGGAGCTACGGACAACTTCACTGGTAAAGTTAGAAAGTGGTCGATCCATCCTCTGCTGACTGATGATGATATGTAGTACGTGTTCGCGGGGACTAGTATAATCCGCGACCGCTCGCTAGGAGGCGGAGCGCAGCCCACGCAAACTCTCATGGCCCCACTGCAAAACCGTGTCCCCATTCCTTTCTTCCCCTATCGGCAAGCCTTTTTGCCCTTCTTCCCCACGGCCACCACCACCGCCGTCTCCTTCCTTTCTCTACAAGCTCCGCGTGCCTCCGCCCCGCTTCCACCACCAGTGGTCACTGGCACCCTCGCCTCCTCGCCACGCTACTCTGAAACTCAAAAAACCAAAAATTCAAAAAATTTAAAATTTATAAATAATAAAAAATAAATCAGAAACTTCGAGAGCGTAACATTCATCGTGTGATGATATGTACTACTCGAGGGACCATCTTTTTGGGAATATTGAGGCATACATATGCACTGCACCATGCATGCAGGCATGATTGGTGTTAATTTCAAGCAGCTACTCCAGTGCATGTACGGATAGAACCTCTGCGGTCAAAACACTGTGACAGAGAGACCATCTCCATGTCTTTTCATATTAAGGCTTCAAAAGGCTAAGCGCACAGAACAATCGAAACCAGATTGAGTGCTTACTAAATAACTAGTTATGTATTCGTACGTTGTAACGAAATTTATTGAATATATAGAGAATCGTGCTATAGAAGAGAGTTACTCTGATCGATTGGAAAATAAAGAATAGTGAGAAGTTAAGAGAATAGAGTGGTTAAAGAAGAATAGATGTACAACCATTAACTCATTCTTTTATAGTAGTAATGGTATATAGGAAAAGAGCCGAATGGGAGTGATGATTGAGTCTTGACGATGCCGAAAGAAGAAGCCGAAGATGACTCAAAAGATGAAAAGGACCACCAAAGTCCAATCAATTACAACTTTCCTCCGCTTTCTCCCACCAAAAAGATGGCCATGTCCTCCTCGCCAAGTGATACGAACTGCTAAGCACACACAATAACAACTATACATCCTATATATGAATGCTTGAAAGCCTAGGGGAGTTTGGATCCTAATTAAAATGTGTGCTAATTCTCCAACCTAAAATAATGCATATCAAGTTAAAATCAAGATGCGTCAACAGTTATGCAGCTCTAAAGATAAACATAGCTTAGACCAGCAACCGGCATTTTGCTGAAACTTCTCTATCAATTATCCTATAAATTGACATGTCAAACTAGTACCGTCTCGATGTTTCAATAATTCATATCTTGTCGCGCTCAATGTTTCTTTATCCTACGTCGCACCTTTTCAAATCTACAAAGCACATATATATATATATATACATGGCAAATGCCATAACACCTACCGTGTATTATATTCTCATTAAAAGTTTTGAATGCAATCATTTGAATACATTCACTTGATATGTTCAGAAAGGAAGGAAAGAACATCGATCGAATTATCGAAAGGAGCACATGCACTTGGGAGACAGCTTGCAATAAACGAATGCAAGGAAGAAAGACAGTGTAATATAGCGGACGGAGGTGAAGTAGTAGCTAATAAAAGGGCAGGCACCTTTGTTGCGCTCAAGGAGGACGGGATGTTCTTCTGCTTGTCTCGCTTTGGACTTCACCGCTTCGATTGCCGCGCGCGAAAAGGAGGCCGACTCCTGCATGCTCACGTACGCTGCACGGCCCCGCGAGCCACCTATCCCCACGCGCCACACTGGATTCCCTTCGACTCCCGGCCGGCCGAATTATATCCATGGTCAAATTTTAAAAATGTTTGAATGGCACGTATTCTAAAACGACTTACATTTAGCACCAGACGAAGAAGCTGATCGGCGACAATGCAAGCGATTAGACTCCGATCGGCTGCTCGGGGAGCAACTGGGGAGTGAGGCGAAGTGTTTGGAGAGGTGGCCGGACTCTGGGACGGTGTGAGTGGAGCTGGCGGCGAGAGGGCGAGCGGCGGTGGTGGGGGCTCGAATGGCACGGGGTTGGCGAGGCACGGGGGCTGCAGAGGGGTAATAGAGCGTGTCCGCGCGACAGGGAAGTGACTGGGCGTAGAGGGGAGTAAATGCGGGGGAGTGGGAGTGCGGGAGGCGGTGGCGCGTTGCGGCGGTGGCGCGTCCGCGCGAGAGAGGAGGTGTCGCGGCGGCGACGAGCGGGCCCCGAGGTGACCGAGTTGCGGAGTCACCGTGCAACGTGGCGCGCAGTGGCGTTCACCGGGCTGCGTGGCGGGCGGGAGGCGAGTCGGGCGCAATCGCGCCGGCCAAGGGAGCGGCGAGGAAGCCGACAGCGGGACCCCGAGGGGCATCTGCGACGCGTGGCTCGGGAAGTGCCCCGGTTCGGACCGGCCGGCGGCAGTGGAAATCATGGGCGGTGTCCCCGCTCGGCGGCCGCGAGGAGAAGGCGGAAAGGAGAGAGGGCGCCAGCGGAAGCTAGAAAACGGGAAGATGAGAAGGGAAAGCGGAAAGAGCCGGAAATTTCTAAATTGGGAAAGTTTTTAAAAATTCACCAAAAATTCAGGAAAATTAGGAAAAATTTTTGGGTTGAAATTTTGGGGTCTTTCATGTGTGATGCTGCATATGTTATTTATATAGTCTAGCGTGCAATCGAGATGGGATTGATCGATGTTTGGCGACACTGCACGCACAGGGGAAATCATGCATGGTTTTGACTGCAGGATCAGGTGTAGAATCTAGACGATGAATGCTGCAGGTTCAGCATCCATGCACAGATGGGATTCCACTTGTCTCCGAACAAGAGGAAACTGCTCGTGCGGATGACCGCTAGCTCCATGCTTTCTCTGCCCCCGCGCTAGCTAGCTGATTGGCCTCCATCCTTCTACGGTCGAGATCGTCCAGCTGGAAAACATGCATCGTGCATATATGCTTTCTGTAGTCTGTACTTTTACATTCCGTACTCCGCATTTCAACCGCCACTGAAAATCTAAAAAGAACAGGCTCTTCGATAAGGATCCTATTCTTTTGGGCTACGATTGGTGGTTTTTGGTTTCGGCTGATGAATAGTAACAACTGATAGAGAAGTTATGTGAGAGTATAGAGTAAGAGAAACTCCCGTGTGATTTTAGTCGATATAGATGTAGTCGCTATAATGTGTATTATATTTAATTTATAGATTTTGTCTTTACAAAATATTTTAGTTAAAAACTAGTTATAGTAGAAAAGCTAAAAGTTGAAGCCGAAAAGAAGACACTAAATTTTTACTGGTAACATCTTCCCTTAGTTAGGTCCACGGTTACTCTCTCACATACACACATCGCACGCCTCCTCCCTCCAGGCTCAGGACGGTAGCCAATGCTAAATTGATTCTTTTTTTCTGGCCGACGAGTTTAAGAAAACGGGCCTTTAGTAAGGTTGAGCCCGGCCCATATATATATTCACGGCTTCCTACTTGCTTGGCCCAAGAAAATTCAGCAACTTCGTTGTATGGGTTAACAGTGGACTCCAATTAATGGCCGAATCATCTCGACCATTCCATTACAGACGAACACTCCTAATTTGGCCAATTAAGGTGACTGAGAGGCCCAGCTCATATGTCACTGTTGCTCTTTCCATGCTCTCTGTCCAGCAGATCAGTCCATCACAACTTAGTCCTGTCCAAAAGCACTATAATATTTAAATCATCATATAATTTATAAAATTATAATATAATAAAAATATAAAATACGTTATAATATGTGAAAACACATATTATAGTGACTAATGAATAGTAGTGACTGATAGAAGTGATTTATAAAGCTAGAGCGTTCATATTGGCTTCGGCTTCTGAAAGTCATTAGCTGTTTTGACTACCCTTTTACTTTGCTGGTTAGTTACTGAGGTATAATATACTTTGATACATAAGTTCTTGTTGAATTTTTGAAAATTTGTCACTTGAGAACTGGATACCGTTGTCTATGATTGTACGATTGGACATTTCAAACGGTGTAATCACGTTTCTAATTATGAATTTCTTGGCCGCTCCAATTGTTGTCTTAACAAATAACAACTGGCTGCACGCCTCTATTAATTACCACTGGATCTGGATGCGTACCGTAGGCACGTTTCACACTTTCACACTTAATTGACGTTGCTCAGAAATGCCATTACTAATACACCAGCGTCCAGTAAGCTTTTCTTTTTCTTTTCCTTTTTTGACCAACAAGCTACAGATCCACATTCTGTAGAAGACGCGGGCAGATATATTCCACGAACGAGGTGTGTCTTGCGATCGTTCATCTAATGCCTCGTTCTGCAAAACCTCGTAATCTTGCGACTACTTGGACTGGGTACCGCAAACACGAAAATCAACGTGCTTTGCAGCGCATGGGCTCGATTGAAGGGCTCTATACAGTTGCTTCCATCAAGTTTCAACCTCTGAGTGGACGAGTCAAAGTCGAAAAACACAGTATCTCTTCAACAATGTAACTCTGGCATCATTTTTTTTTTCAGTTTATGGGTCATAGCTTGAACGAATAAATGGGATAGTTTCTCCGCTGCTGTTTCAAAACAACTTATCGGGATATTCTTTTAGAAACGACTTATTAACTTATCAGCATTCGGTTCGTTCATACAATCGCTACCGCTAAGGCTAAAAGTCATCAACTATAGCTATAAGCCACAGCAAAAAAAAATGCAGCCTTTGTTTTGTCCGGTGTCAGCTAAATACAAGCTCATAAGATTACATGTTCGGCTAATATTAGAACAAAAAACTCAGCATCAGCTATGTCACCGCTACTAAACCTTCTTGCCGGTATGCTCCCAGTAACAACCATTGCATTTGCATAGCACGGCGTCCATCGAGCTGGTCACGTCTATCTGTACTGATCAGGGAGGCGATAACCTGACATGACTATCTTATCTGCAAACATCTTGCCGGTCTTCGGCATAATATGCCAGTGCATTGTCAAGTTGAAATCCTTGCCTTTTAAATTGCTTCCCTGTATCCAGATAAAAAGGGGGCCATGAATGCAATTTCAGAAGAATAATATCTGGTAGTACAAATAATTGGGTAAACGGTTGCGACCTACAGCAAGTATGCAAATGGACAAAGAACAGAACTTTGCATAGTTATCAAAAAATTAAAAGGGAGAAATTTTGTCATCAACTTAAAGATTGGATGTACATTACATCAGCGAGATTAATACATAAAATTAAGGGATAGCCCACCAAAAGCTGATGGACAGGTTCAAATGGATGATGTGTGCCCGGGAAAAATCACAGTAATCTATCTCAAACATCACAAAGCCTACATGGTTCAGAATTATTTTCAAGTAAAAAACATTGGTAACCATGTAAATACATAAAATGATTCATTCGTTTTTCAGAATAAACACATCATAATTATCAAGTAAAAAGATTCTTAGATCTACTCCAAGCATAAGGATCCTTAAATTTTTCCTTAAAAAAGGATCCCTTACCTTCGAATTTCGAAATGCAAAAGGACAAACGGCCACATAATCACATTAGACGGTTTGCATCAAATTAACATGCAATCAAAGTAATGTACTTGCCTGGTCAATAAATCTATATTTGTTTGTTGTGTGGATCAAAAACTTGGCGTGCTCTTTTGATGGTATAATTCCATCCCAAAGGGAAACCTGTAATATAAACCCAATGCAATCATTACCATTACAATTAGAAGATGGTAACCTGAATTACAAAAGGTAATGGCTGCGGACAAGGAAAATGACTCGATAACTAATACAAGAAATTATATCATATTGGTTCGAGTAGGTTAAAATAACAGGTCTTCCATTAAGTCATATAAATATATAATATATCATGAAAACTATAGAATATAGACTTATAGAGCATAGACCCACCCGAAGCTTAGAAAACCAACAGTAATCGGGCATATATGGTATGAATATATGATCAAGCTAGCATTCTGTAGAACCGTCCGGAACTCTATTTTGGGCTTATTGATACTAATCTACAACTTTTTTTTCAATTATTCATGTTGATTTTGAACAAGCTTAGTTCAGCTGACTTTGAAAGCATACATATCGATTAATCTGGCCAACTTCAGTGTCTTCGTACAAATATACACATCAACTTTAGTTCATGTAGGATTTCAAAATCCGGAAGGAAATGGCAAATCAACGATGAATTCAAAAGCCAGACCAGCAGCATACGTTAAACTGTGTTCCTTAGTTTATTTCATTTTGGATGAGCTCGAGTGATTTCAGGTTGACTTTAGACAGTTTAGCACATTATGACAGTATATAATGGAACTCTTCAAAACAAAGCATCAGAACTGATGACAGAAGAGGATAGAAAAATAAACTAAATTTTAGCTGAATTTGATTGCTTTTGACCGACACCATTGTTGAGCTTTTGTGGTGGACTGGTGGTAACCACTACCAGCTGCTTGGCAATATCCAGGTTCGAAATTGAAAATTGATCACCTAATACAACCATTTATGCCTTACAAAGTGGTCAATGAACTCAGATCAGTGGAGAGGAAACTTGCCAGTCCAACCCTGACTATACTTTGGACCAATTTCCTATAATTAAACAAAGCAATAAGCATCTAGTGTAACCCTACAGCAGGTTAAACTCAGTTTACAAAACCATCAAATATATATGCATCCGTCGATGCTCCCACTTGATGTCAAAGAGAAGCGAGAGGGAAAGGAAGAAGTGACTGAAGGAAGCTGGGACAAAGAAAAAAGCTATGTGCCATTACTACAAGCCACAAGTATGTGCCAATTGCCCGAAACTGTGCTACTGTCACCAACTGAGGCTTCATGCTCTTATGGGCAGTTGTGCCCATACTGGTCCACAGGATCATGTAAGAAACTAGTGCAAGCATCATATGAGTTCTGGGTACTGAGGCAAAAATTTCTTGGTTCTATTTTGGTTGTGGGTGGGTAGGTTTTCTTCAACAGGACATACCACTTTTCTAAAGGCACTATACAGGTATGCAATCTTAAAATAGAAAACTGTCAGGCATTCAAGGTGCGACACATCACATTCTATACTATATCTCTCCTATACAGAAAGTGGTGTCTGAAATGTGATTTTTGACATTTTGTTTTTCATACAGAAAAAGGCATATAAACGTATTTGAAATAATAAACTATTGATACAAGAATAATCATCGAAGAACTCACTTGATTCAAGGCATTTTGTAGAGTTTCGTACTCAGCCGCCACAAAAACAAACACCTACAACCATCCAGGAGAAGTAATATTAAGCATATCAGAATTTTAAGTTTTGCACAATATTAAGAGATCAAACTTCTTAAGTTTTGCACAAAATTAAAAGATCAGGTGAATTACAACTTCACCAGCACGGTAGCATAACAAAACTACATCCAAATTTACAGACAAGAAATCACCATTCTACTTGCCAAGAGATCATTCTGCTACATCTGAGAATCGCTATAAATTACAGTCCCCCAAAGCATAGAGGTACAAATTTTCATTTTGCTTCACCGGCTAAATAGATAATTCTCATGCTGTGGAGGACTTGCCTTCCTTTTCACCATTTCTGTATAGCTTAGTTCACTGTGGTCATAAAGTAACTAGAACCTTCTATCGATATCTTGCTTTCTTGTAGGGAAAAGATAGACCTTCCACCTTAAGCTAACACCATACTTTCTAGAAAAGTCACCACCTTTATTTGATTTGGTAATAATGTAGAAACAGTGAACATTCGAGGGGATAAGGCATCAGAAATACACATTACCTGTTTTGTGTTCCACGTGAACAGAGATGAAAGGTCGGCCGAAATGTTCAGCGTCATGCTAACCTAAACGGATCATAGAACGAGAGATTGTAAAGAGTCCATTGCATGCCTCTGAACGAAATCCCATGCTGTTTTCACCAATTTAGAGAATCACCTCGTCGTTGCCGTTGGCCTCCTTCTGGAACCAGTTTATGTTCAAGATCTGCGCAGTTCAAAAGACACAGATCGCATAAGCACAACATATGAATTCGCGAGAGATCGGGCGAGGTAATGAACTAGAGTCTACGGGCAGATCGAGCAGCCCAAGCTCCCGAGGACCAATTAAGCCTAACAAGGCGGCCGGGATCGAGTTCAGGGGAGGGGAGAGAACGAGCTTATTGATAGAGAGATATGCGAGGGTGGCGGTACCTTGACGGAGGCGGTGGGGGAGGGGGAGTTGAAGTGGTCGGAGAAGGAGGCGGCGAAGCACATCGCGGCCAGGATCGTCACCGCGAACGTCGCCACCGCGTTCGCGCGGTGCCCGAAGGAGTGCATCTCGTCGCCTCTCCTCCCTCCCTGCGTCGCCGAGATCGCCGGGCCTCGCTGCTCCTGCCGGGGCGGCGCCGGCGACTTCAGTTCACTTTTATTTTTCTCTCTCTCTCTCTCTCTCTCTCTCTCTCTCCGCATACTGTTTCGACGTTGATGGGAGGGGAGAGAAGGAAAGTCGTGCTGGGCCTGGGACCCGCACGTCGGAGAGAGTGGGGAGTCTGACTTGGCAGGCTCTGATTGGTCGCAGCACGTCACGGAGAACTAGTGTAGTAATAACTCCGCGTGAAGGTGGGTCACTCGTTAGAGCCTGTGGTTCTGGTTTTTAGTTTTTTAATTTTTGTTCTTCTCTAGCGATATAATTTTTTAGAGTTTTTATATTTTTTATTTAATTACGTTGAAAATGATACCAATAGTTACAGTGCATTATTCAGTCGATACAGTACAAAAATAAGTCCTTCTCCCGAAGAAGCACTCGCAATCGCCATAACTTGTTCTCTTGTTGTTACCGCTTACCGTGACGACTGCTTAATATGGGGTCTATGGCTGTGTTCAATATGGCTTAAGCTTATGGTTTAAGTTTATTTTTGCACTATTCATAATTTCGTCTTTTTCTGAATATTTGACTTTTTTTGAGCTTTTTTGTCAGTTCTTTTTTTCGTATTCGTTTGCGTTGTCCGTGATGGGCTAACATATTTTTATATTTTCAATTTTTTAATTTAATTATGTTAAATAAGCCTCCGTCATTCTGTGTTTTTTTACCAATTCTGATGTTTTCAGCCGTAAGCTTTCAGCTTTCAGCCGAACCGATCACCACCTATAAGTTGATTTTAGTAAACGTTATCTCGACTTCATCTATATCGGATAACATCATAGATGAGTTCGTACTTTCTCGTGTGAGCAAGCAGAATTTAAAATTTAAGCCAAAAGATCAAACAAACAGTGGCAAAACACCAGCAGAAAAATCCAAAGGCAAAACAGTGGCAGGCAGGCAGGCACTGGGCACGAACCAGGAGGCTCACGGGGCGCGACGCTCTGAAGCGGATCACCCCGCACCGTTTTTGAATCCTCCCCGGCCATTGGAGGAGGCTTCGGGCCCCACCCGCCAGCCGCACCAACAAAACCCTAACGAACCCCTTAAAGCCTCCGTCCCAAGAAACCCACCGCGACTCCGCGCCCGCCCGCATCTCCGCCCCCTTCCTCGCGCACAGCCAACAGGCAGGCTTCTCCCTCCTCCCTCCTCCCTAGGGTTTCTAGCTCAGACCTGCCCGTCTCCGCCTCAGAATCCTCGTTTCTCGCCGATAAGTTTGGGTTTTTACCGTCTTCTTTTCGTTCTTTAATCGTTTGGTGCAGAGATGGCGGCGGCGGTGGTGCGTGGGACCGAGAGGATAGCTGCTGCGGCGGCCGTGGTCGCCGTCGCTGCCGCCGCGCAGGGGTGGTTGGCTCTGCTCGCTCTCGCGGTGAGTGGCTTTGCCGTCCATTATGTCCTGTGTCTTTGTATTGTTGATGTCTGATTGCTGGATTGGGCGATATGCTTATTCACCGGGATAACCTTGCGATTTTGCTACTAGTGGCGTTAATTCTTGATGAAACATGGCGTATTTTGTGCTTCTCAAGTGTTTGACTGAAAATTCTTAAAGTAAATTCAGTTTGCAGATCTGGATATATATTAACTCATGTCCTCTGTTCTGTAGACGATTTTGGAATTTGCCATGGGGAAACTTTGGCGTTCTCTTGCCTGGGTTAGTACTAGCAAATAGATCTAAGCAGCAGATCTGAGTGGTTGAATTGGGTTAGTTTTGGTTGAAGGTGCAAAGATAGGAAAGTACAATGGGAAACAGAGCAGAAACATCACATAGTGGATATACCAGTTATAGAATATGATAAACTGAAAATTTTAGCACCTGGACACACATTTGACCCACTGACAGACCACACCATTCGTGACTTATCACAGATGGACAAATGCTAGTTTCCAAGTGACATCGAGGACTCAGGATGCTAATCTTATAAACGACTGTTTGGTTAGTCATGCTTGCTAGAGCAGTCATATCCTGTGAATAGCTACTGTAATTCTGAAAACAAGTATACTAGGCTGTATTTTCTTATAATCACTGCTAGGTGGGTGACTGAGCGAATACTAGTTACCATTTTAAATAACATGTCTGTAAGTGACATTTGTCATGTGACTGTTGTTGTATGCACCAGTTAATGATGCTAGAGAATGTATTTGGACTGCTTAAAGATAAGATGCTTAAACTAAGCTATTCTGATCATTTGAATGGTCTGGAACCAATTTTTCAATTTGCGTTTCTTCTCGGAACTAATTATTCATTGCGTGTTTCTTCTCAAAATATCCAATGCGTTTAATCCTGACTTTGTACGGTAAAGTAAGTTGTGTTTTGAGTTGTGTCTTATCAAGCTCCATATTTGAGGAAAGTATAGGCTGGAACTCTCAAGAAGCAGCTTATTAGGGAAGTCCCCACTTGCTTTACTTTTGGATTACTTATTGATATACATTGCATTAAATTAATTCTTGATTACGGCTGAATAAGTTTATATAGATATTTTCTTATTGAATCGTCTGAGATCTTTCCATTTATTTGATGTGATGTGATGGGAAAATGCTTTCTTTATCTGTTATACTTTTCCTGTTTCCCTTTGCTGATGCAACCATAATATTTCTTAGATGGAAGCTGTAAACGGTGGAGCAGATATATTTAGTGACGACCAGCAAGCAATTTACAAGTAAATTCCTCAGCTCATTTTGTAAGGTTTTCCCTGTCATTTAATGTTCTATATTGCTGACTGGTTTGTTGTTGCAATATTTAAAGGCAACTTGGTCGAATCAAATCTGAAACTGTTCCTGAGAACAAGGATGCCGGCGGGTCAGATGATGAGGACGACGATGACGATGAGGATGAGGATGATGAAGGTGGTGATGATGACGATGCTGAGGAGGATTTCTCGGGAGATGAAGGGGGTGAGGATGATGAAGATGATGATGACCCTGAGGCTAATGGTGGAGGAGGGAGCGATGACAATGATGACGACGACGACGATGGTGGTGATGAAGATGGCGAAGAAGATGACAAGGAGGAGGATGACGAAGAAGATGATGACGACGACGAGGACCAGCCGCCTTCCAAGAAGAAGAAATGATCTAGCTTCCTGCATCCACCTCAGCTTGTTTCAGTCTGTTAGTTGTGTTGTTTAGATGATGGAACAGGTTTGGGACCTATGTAGCTTGTGGCTTGGGTTGTTGTGTATCATAGAGTAGGAAAACATTGACCTCTGATGTTAAGTTGTTATCTTGTGTTTGCCCCTTTGTCCATGTAGTCGTTAAATGCTATGTTATGTTACTGGAGCTGTGATTCTGTTATGCATTCATTGTAATTCTTGTCACTCAAGCCTCTAGTTGGCTTTTGGATTCTGTTGTCCAAATCCATGATGGTTTATGCAGATGGTGTGGTTAAACAAGAAAAAAAAACTTAGTTTCGTCTACTGCCAAGTGCCAACTACCTTCTGGATCGAAGTATAAATCAACAATATGAAAATACGATTATGTGGTGGCCGTGGCAATCAAAATTCAACAAAAATGAATACTATCTTTGTTAGCCAAGGATGTATACTGTTCTACAAGCTTAGGGGGCAATCGTGTTGACTTTTGCTGTTGGGTTTTTTTGCTAAAAATAAATAATAATTGTTGAAAGAAGTGCTTTTTAGAATAAGAGGACAAGCAATGAAAAAAGTGAGAAAGATACGTGTGCGTGACGGAAACAAAACGAGTAAGATATGTGATGCAGCCATGACCCTATGCATTATCACCGTAGCGAAACAGTAGTAAGATGTGTGAAGAAATTGCTTCGAGAAGCCGATTATTATACTAGTATTTGGTTTTTCTAAGCAGAAAGCAAAAACAGAATCCAATACGAACAGAACCTACCGGCATATTCTTTTCAGTTTCTAAAAATTATTTTCAGCTTTTTTATAATAACTAGCTTTCAAACGGAGTATCTTTTTAAGACGGTGTCTACAAGTTGACTGTAGTACACACTGTAGCGACTTTATTTATATCGGCAAAAACCGTATGTGTATTTTTATTACTCCATACTCTTTTTCATAAATACCTTAAAAATCATAAACCATAACCAAAAGTCATAAATAAAAAAACAAAGCCCACATCTCATATAACTATTTTAGAACGGGACATTACACATTACCGCAAAGTCCAAACGCAACTCCCCATAATGGAAAACGGTGACAAGACACTTCCATTCCAAAATCGTGTCAGAACGTGAAAGGAAGAAATCACTACAGAAAAGCAAATGGAGTACAATTAGAGGTGAGAAACAATAACAGATAATTTGTTTTATTTGATATTTATATATATATAAGAAAACGTAAATATGTTAAGCAAAATCCGTATTAGAAAATATTTGTATTTGTATTCGAGAATATTCGTATCCGTATTTGAGGATATTCGTATTCGCATTCGTATTCAAGAATATTCGTATTTGTATTTGAGACTATTCGATTCATATTCGATCCATTTCCTATATCTATCGGCAGGCGGCTGGTAAGGTAACTGGCCAGTTACTGGAAATCCCAGGAAAAAGTTGGACAAATTTTGTGATTTGAAATTTGAATTTGGACGGTTTGAAACTGGTAACCGTTCCGGCAACCGATCAAAACTGGTGAAAACCGATAAAATCGCTAGGAATTTGTTCTACCGATATTTGTTAGAGAAGTTGTAGGAGGATATTCGTATTCGACCGAATTAAGTACATATTTAATTCGAATTCGTATCCATTACGACATTTGATTCGTATTCATATTTGAAAATATTTGAATTCGTATTCGTCCTTAGACTATTCGATTGTATTCCATCTGTTTTCATCCCACCCATATATATATATATATATATATATATATGTTCTTTTTCACTTCTGGCTTATGTCTTATGCTACAATAACTAGTTTTCAGACGGTACGTTTTTTCAAGACGGTGCCAACATGAATATTGTAGTAAAAAATATACTGAGTTCAACTGTACCGGTTAGTATCTTTCAGAAACAACAAAAATTTAAAAATTTAAATCATAAGAAATAACCCATAAAAGCTCACCCAGAAAATGCCCGTGTGGTATGAGCATCCACAGACATTTTTTTTAACTATGAGTGGCATTCTCTATCCCTCTGACCACTGAAAACGAACATAAATATTTATTCAGCGCACAGGAGCTCCATAACTTTGCTGGGTGGGGACTAAACTCTTAACTAGCCCTATTTGTATTGATTTCTAAAAATTATTTTCTATGATAAATAGCTTTTGTATAATATTTATTTTTTAAATAGAGTATCTTTTCAAGACAGACTTTACTAGTGGATTATAGTACACACTACAGTGACTTTATTTATATCGAACAAAATCACATATGAATATTTCTCTCTATAAATTTCACTATAAACTGTTACTATTTATAAGTTAAAGCTAAAAACCAAAATCAAAAGATTATATAAACGGACCCTAAATTTCCTTTGAATGATCCATTCTGTGCAACGGGAACCGTGTGTACTGATTACCCTCCATGTCACGACTCCAATTCTGACTTGGTAAGTCCTTAGGTCACATGAAGGCTTTTCTAACCAGCGCCAGCGGCAACGGCGCGTCCAGAAACACAAATCCGAGGAGAGCCTCCGTATACGAGGAATTTTAACTCGGCAAATGATTACGCCCCGGGGGAAGCGCGCGCGGGGGCGCTGGCCACGTCGCCCCGCGCGTCCCCCCGCCTGGCGCGTGGCCTCGCAAAAAACTGTACGGTCGGCTGAGGTGTTATCCCGAGTTTTTTCGAAATTGCGTACAGGTCCTTGGTTCTCGCAAAAAGGTCCCTGAAAATTTTTTTTGCCCTCCGCTTTGCAGGATGGCCCCCCGCGTTTTTTGAAATTACGCACAGGTCCAGTTTTTTTTGTCTAGGTCTTTTTTATTTACATACAAGTCCTTCCGGTCCCTTTTTTTTTGCGAAAAAACCCTTCGGTTCCTCCGAAATTACGTATCCGTCCTCGATTTTTAAAAACTTGACTCACAATTTTTATCTCTTTATTTCGGTCCATACGGTGGCTAGCGCAAGATAACGCCGCTTATGTGGCTAGTGATAATGATGCCCAAGATCGCCTGCGTGCCTCAAACCCAAGGCATGATGACGAACGAGCAGGCACACAACATGGGGATCCTCCGGCCAGCCTAGCCTGTAGTAGTAGGACGCATGGCCGATGCCCGTATATGGCTCTGCACGTAAGACAAAAGGCTACGTGCTCTGCTAGTATTTTCATGCCAGGTTCATCAATACCATTGCCCGTACCATCTTCATCGACGATTTTCTGCCTCCATCAATCGTTATCTTCCATCAAGCTATGTTGTCAGCGCTGCATATTTTTTTTTATAGATGAAGGTCATTGTAATTCAGACCATTGTGCCTATTATTGATGGTATCCATAAGAGATTAATCATTAGTATTTTCTTCAATGATTCATTGTCTACTACAGGTTATTATGGTAAGATCTGTAGATGAAGAGTCTAAGGCGGAATTACAATTTTTCAACACAACTTGGATTACACTTGATTGAGGAGACTTTAAAGAAAAAACAATGTCAGTTGTAAGAACAACTTAATTTGGTGTTTTAATCACCGTTTGGATATGTTATAATTTGGATCGTTTACACGACCATTATGAGACTTTGGCAACATTCAATTCTTAGGAATGTGATAACAGCTAGCATGATGCTCTTTGAAATTTTGTTGTTTAAAGCGAAGGTTTTTTACTCCAATTCCAGGTTGAGGTGAATGATTTTAAGTGCAAGAAGCAATTTGTTTTTACATGGATACCACAATGTTTATTCGATTGTCATAGCTCAATATAAGAAGTCTAATATAGTTTATACTCCATTGATGACACGAGAGTTCCTTTCATCTAAATAATTTTATAGATCGATTTAAATTGTCATAAAATTCAATTACCTTTGAAGCGGTAGTTTGACGTACGTTCAAATTACTCTTTTAATAATTTTTTTTCATGTTTTATGTTTTAGGTGGAGTGTTGTGACTACAGACCAAACATAGAGGGAATATGGTAGTGAAGAGTTAGGTGGGCAATGCCCTAGGGTTTTCCCCATCGCCTGGATGGCACGTATATATATTCACATGAGGAGTATTTTACAATTATACCTTTACACTAAAGTATCTCTTCTAAGGGCATTTATGTCCTTGTACATGTCCCATCTTTGAACTTTGTAACCTTCTAACAGGCCAGCTGGACTTAGATGAAAGCCACCCCTACAACATGAAGCATGTCAAATTTCGTAATGAGTTTTTTTTTGCTATATATCCAACGCCACATGATATTTTAGCTTATGTTATTTGATAATTAAGCATTTGCTTTATGAGACTAGTTGCATAGATTCAGATTTTTGTTAGGGTTATTAATTATTAAAGACCCAAATTTAATGTTTGCTTGGTTGAAAGATGTGTATTTAATTCTGCTGATTGTTTACTCAATTTTACTTCGTAGGATGCATTTGGCCAATATAAATAAAGTCGTTATAATGTGTACTAAATTAATTTGTAAATTACGTCTTAAAAAACACTCTATTTAAAAAATAGTTACAGTAAAAAAAGCTGAAAAGTAGCTTCTCCAAGTCAAAAGGAAGAGGCCCAAAATGTTACCCCGCACCAGCTGTAGCCTGTGATGGCTTGAAAGATAGCTACTCGTACTGCAAGAACAGGAGATGTAGGTAAAAACAAAACTGGGTATCTTTCCGTTTCGTTTACTGTAGGTCATGAACCCATATCCATTGTAGCTTGTAAGGGAGCACACGATCACGCAATCCATCAGACACGTCGGTGAGCTCTGTTGATTTTCCATCATATAACCTGCAGCACATTGCAATTCCTCAAGACTGTCGACTACCGGAGTCCCTGGGCCGCGCTAGAAATTGCTGAGCAGATCATGTGTTAGCAACCTCCCCTTGATCAGAAAGAGGTACAGATGGCCTCCAAGTAGTTCCGTCAGGACCGTCCATAAGGGCAATTCCAACAGCGGCCAGTTCTCTTCTTATCTCATCAGACTTCTCGTACTGTTTCGCCTTCCTTGCTGAAGTCCTTTCTTCAATCTTCTGCAGCACTTGGTCCTCAGTGATGGAAGCTCTTAGTAGTGCTTTTTCCTGCAGCTGTTTCAGAGCCTGATAAACGAAGCTTGTTAGTAGCAAATTACAGGGAAAGAGGATCATTCTCAAATCTTTATCCCAGTCATAATACTGCAGAGCCTGTGAACTTATTGAGAAGTGAAAAGGCTACACTTGCATTATCTGTTCATAACTTGTACTGTCATTGTCATATATATGACTTCAGCATTTGTAACAGTGATCACTAATAGTTTTTTTCCTTGTTCCCTTTCATTTATTAAGGAAATAAAAGTTCTGAAGTTAATTGCTTGTCCTGAGCTATCCAACTGAGGAAGCTTTTGCATCGTCAACTGTGAATAGGTTAAAGGTGGACCTCAAGATGCCTCTATGGCCTTTTAGGATCTACAATTACCAACATGAAGTACTACAGTGTTGAACTTGATAACTAAAAATACATGGGACTGGGAGAGATTATAAATTTATAACAGTGATCCTGTAGATGAGAAACAAAGTTTGTTATGTGGCCGAACAAGCAGTACACTAGCCAACAATGTATTTTTCAAACATATTTGACAGTTAATATAGCACTGCACTCACCTCATAGTAACTTGAAGGCATCAAGCCTAGAACAGAAAGAACCGTTCTTATTTTCTCTTCCAAGGCAGAAAGTGATTCCAGCCGTTTTTCCTGCTTCTTTCCCTGACCAAACATCAGAGAAAGGTCAAAACAAGTTGGTAGGATTTTACCTTTTGCACAAGAACAGTACAATTCACACACTATCTCAATAGCAAATACCATTAAACTGTATCTCCAGTTCTCCACAAGTTTATCATTCAATTTACCTTACGAGTGTGCATTAGATCATTCATAACTTTTAATGGCTCAGAAATAGCAGCCAGTGCCACTGAAGTATGAAGATCATCAGACATTGAAGTTTCCAATTCATCATGAAGTTTCTCAATGCAATTTGTAGTAGTAGTAGGCAATGAATCTCCAGTGTTGCTTTGGTGCTGCTGACAACTTTCTTCACAATCCCATAATGTCTGTAAATAGGAAATAATCCACATAAGCCCTTTGATTAGAAGTAATGGCATTAAAATCTCCCCTAATGGAACAACAAGAACGGCAAAATGTCACTCAGCGGCTCAGCGCCACCACTAGTCAAAAGTTCTGATTGGTCAGGCAGGCAAAGCAACCTCCCAGTCTCAAGGCATGAATTAGAAGCTATCTGTTGCTGGCTTTTGTAAGCAAACTAACTTCAGCCAGAGACTGTGAGGGAGCAATCTAGCCATGTGAGACCAAGTATGCAGCTAATGCTGTAATCCCATCTAAACCTACACTATCAAGTGACACCATGTGGGAGGAACAAGACCGTCACTTAAAAAACAATTTCAGATTTTGGGCTAACATGTGCGCAATTTTAAATCAGCTAGGATAAACAAGTAGTTTGATATAAAAAGAGATGGTTCAAATTATGGGGCGTTCGTATTAGTTTTTACTGATGGCTTTTGGCTAACTTATAGATTTTAGCTAAAAAGAAATAGTAGTGACTAAAAGAAATGTCTTTTAGAAGGAGTAAGATATGCGTGCGTGGGACGAGAGCGAGGGGAATAGGGTGGGTGATGCACCCGTGACCCCCTGCCTTATCCCCGAAACGAGACGGTAGTGAGAGAAGTGGAGAAGTCGCTTCAAGAAGCCAGATGTTCGTATTGGTTTTTGGCTTTTCTTAGCAGAAGCCATAAAAGGAAGCCAATACAAACAAACCCTAAGGCAAACCAGCAGTTATTTGGACTAAGGCAGCCTAGGCCAGGTAAAGTTTCAGATAGCCAGTTCTATGAGGGGGAAAACAACAAGATCCAGCGGCAATCCCATAGGCTAATCCGGGTTGAGCATTGAGTATTCCCACATGTTGAATCGTGCTAGCAGTCCATTTTGAAGAATGCAATGTTTGCATTAAAAAAAAGACAAAGACATAGTGCATCTATTTAATTTGTGAATTCACTAAATTTGCCTCTAGATATGTAAGTACCTTGGCTTAAGAACAATGGCAGCATTTTTTCTCTTTTTTTGGCAGCAAACAACTCAACCAACTTTACTACTGTTCATGCATGGCAATTTAAGGTTCACTGGCATTAGTTCTTTCAGTAGCATGGTCACTTTCGGAATATGTATTCCCACATGCTTGTAATAAGACAAGCCAAAATATAAAGGCCTGAAAGAGTCTTGGCAGCCAAGAAAGCAATAAATAGTTAAATAACCTTCAACAAACATGTTCATTCTGCGTTTCCTCCTGATATCCACCAGCCACCATACAATTCAGAAAAGCATTACTCCAAACTGGCTCGATGTTGATCAAACATCATTGTTTCCACTACCCGAACCTTCATCCCAGTTACCCCACCCCTTTGCTTTTTCAAAAATATGGCATAGCAATATAGCATGTGTAAACTGATACTACACAAGAAAGCAGTTCATGTGAACAAAGCTGTAGCAGAATATAGCACTAGCATGAACATATAAGGTTAGAATATACCTGATAAGTGTAGTACAATCTATCTGATGCAACATTAAGCTGTTCTATTGTGTAGTTGATCGGGGACCTGTAGTGTGTACCAAGTAAGAACATCCTCAAAGCAAGCGGGTGGTACAGCTCTATAACCTGAGAAAATTGGTGATCTTTGAGAAAGCAGAAGGACAGTTATTAGGAAAAGAAAGTAATCAACTAATCATGTCTTTACCTTGCGTATAGTGACAAAGTTACCGAGCGATTTAGACATTTTCTGGCTATTTACATTGACAAAACCATTGTGTATCCAGTAATTTATACTGCTGTCACAGCATGCTGCACGGCTCTGTGCGATTTCATTCTCATGGTGTGGAAAGATTAGGTCCTCCCCACCACCGTGTATGTCGAAACAATGGCCCAAGTAATGTGCACTCATGGCACTGCATTCTATGTGCCATCCTGGCCTTCCAGGGCCCCAAGGGCTATCCCACCATGGCTCCCCATCTTTTGCAGCCTATGGTAAACATAGAATCAATTATGTTGATGCTGAACTAATCTCATGTCAAAATAATCACTTCTGAGAGTAGAACACATAAAAAACTACATATTGGGAATTGCGACGTCTATTACCTTCCATAGAGCAAAATCAGCTGGGTTTTTCTTCCTCTCATCAACTGCAACCCTTTCACCAGCTCTATTATCATCAAGCTTTCGACCAGACAACTCCCCATACTCAGGAAAATTGTCAACAGAGAAATAGACATCCCCACCCACCACATATGCGCAACCATTATCAAGGATCTGTTCCAAGAAAATTAGCATAAAAAAGAAATTCAAGCTGTGCACTGAATAAAACCATTAAATCAAAAGAGCAAGACTTGATTATGACTATGTTTGCACTTCGAAGTTTTGCTGTAGGTGTATGTAATTAGGTATGCAGCTAAAACAAATAAAACTGTAGACATCTGTCATTTATTCTTGATTTGTAGGTAAAAATAGTATTCAAGCACCAAAAAACCATATCAACAGTGAAAATACCACACAGCAAGAGCACAAACACAAATGTTGTCCTTCATGTGCACAACTTCATATGTCTAATATACCAGATCCAACATTGTCATATTCACATGGACAGAACTTAGTGCAACTTTGTTACTTTTTTTTTAATGAAAATGAAGAGGATTCGAGTTCTTCGAATGGGATAGCAAATGATCAAGTTGCCATTGCTAACAACCTCACTCTGAAACTGGATATTCTTTGTACATGAACCCGATCGTGCATTGACAACCAGATGAAAGCAACACATTATCATGCTAACAAATGCATGATGAAACTTTTCTTTCTCGATTAGAACGTGTCAAAACAAGGAACTGTCACCCAAATGTGATATCAAACCCATCTAATGAGTCTATTAAAGAAATTATTTTTTCACAAGAGAACAACAAAAAGGAACTGCATAATTATAAAATTAAGTACTGCACAGAAAACACCAAAGAGCTATACTGCAAGTATACCTTACCTGTTTAATCATGTTTATAATCTGATCAATGTGATCGGACACGCGGGGCTCCACAGATGGTGGTAAACATTGAAGATGAGCCATGTCTGACAGGAAATCATCAGAGTACCTTTTGCTTAAGCTCAAAGGATCTTCCCCCAATTGATTAGCTCTTGCAATTATCTACAGAATTCCAGAAGTGCAACTCAGGTTTCCTGTGCAGATTAGCAATTGGCATTTAAATTTTCTTTCTATTTTCCATGCAAAATAGCTTAATACAATTTAAGCAGCCAATACAGTGCAATGAACTTGGAGTTAGCTATTTAAATTCAGGGATAAGTCTGAAACAAACAAGACATCAGCTCATATTGCATGAGCATTCAAAGAAGATCTTTGCCTTCCCTACTTCAATTCAGGTGTCAACAAAACATTTTTCTCCATAGTAAAAGTATAACTTATCACTTGTGACAACTTCTAAATAGGGAGGATGCAAGGGAAGAAAAGAACAACAACAAGCATAAGGATGCAAGGGAAGGAAAGAACAACTACAACTACAAGCATAAGTTATAATATTATAATTCATTATTAAAATTAGTTTATCAGAAATCAAGAACCCACCAACACTTATTTGCAAATAAATTTAACCCACCAATCACCTTATCATCAACGTCGGTAAAGTTCCGAACATAGCGTACTTCGTAATCCAAATAGCGCAAATACCTGCCATAAGGGCATGCCATAATACCAGAGATAAGCATATGCCGTATTTCCTACCAGGAACAACATAATAGAATAAAATAAGACAGTACTAAATGTTCTAACTTCTAAGGTGACATTACATGCATATTCTTTTAGAAAACCAAACCATCCATATGTGCAGTTAAATTTTACTTGCAGATCCAAGTTTACGAAGAACCGAACCATATAGCACAATTTACCGCAGCGCTATTTTACATAATGTCCCAAACTGAGCTAGTAAAAAAACAAAGGTGTTGCTGTATATCAACAAATAACAACTAAATGATATCTTACAATGTTCAATTTTAACTTTGCATTTACAGCTACAAACATGTTTCCAACGTTTTCTCCATATAAAATGTTGCTATTTAGGCCCCTGTAAGTTTATAGCACTTTAATAGAAGTAATATAACGCCGCCACCGAGTAAATTAGCTACAAAGTTACATCTCTGGACGTGGCAAACTTACGAGGGAGTTTAGAGACCGAATCTGAAGCCCTAATGGACGAACCTGAAGAGGACGTCGAAGGCGACGTAGGCGCGCGCGTGGCCGATGTGGCTGTCGTCGTAGGGCGTGACGCCGCAGACGTACATGCCTACCTCTCCGCCGGGCGCTCGCGGCCGGAACGACTCCTTCCTCCGGGACTTCGTGTTGTACAGATGCAGCTCCCGGGTTCTCGCCGCAGCCGCGCCATTCGAGGCGGAGGCGGAGGCGGAAAAGGCAGCGGAGGGGAAAGGTGTGGTGGGGTGGGAGAGGAGGCGGTGGAGGCGAAACAGAGGGGTCAGGGCGAGGGCTTGGCGGTGGGGTAGGCGAGCTCGACACGGGGAGGAGAGGAGGAGGCTAGTGGCGCGCCTCGCCGCCGCCGCCGCCGCCGCCATCTTGGGTCGTGAAGGCAGTACGCTGTATACGCGAGGGCCAGTTTGGATAATTATCTTTTTTATTTATATATGTATACCGTTCATCGTCAGAAAAAAATAAAAATGACAAGTTTGAGAAATACCTCCTCCTAAATTATTGGTTCAAAAATAATTTTATTTGGATTTCCTCAATGTAGAACATACTGGATTATTCAAAATGGTGTTGTATAGAATATACTCGCGTAATTTTTACAACATAGAAAGTACTCAAATTTGAATTTACAATTTTGCATCCAATAAGTTGTCATGTAAGCAAACAAAAATCAGTTTATAGCCTATAGCCACTAACAAAAGTTCACTGAACATTACAAGTGTTGATATAATCAATATTTGCTCCACATCAGCAGGGTCGTTCCTGATATTTCAGAGGGCCTGGGGCGAGATGAAAGTGAAGGGTGTTCCTGATTGTTGTGGTTACAGACCAAACAGAGAAAGAGTATGGTAGTGAAGAGTTAGGTGAGCAATGCTCTTCCTCCCCCCGTGGCCTAGATGGCATGTATATATATTCACATAGAAAAAATTTTACAATTATGTCCTTACACTAAAGTATCCCTTCTAAGGGCATTTATGTCCTTGTACATGCCCCATTTTTAGGCTTTGTAACCTCCTACCAGGCTGACTGGGTTTAGGTGGGGCCACCCCTACCAGGCGGATCTGGCTGCCGCTACTGCTACCGCCTTTTGGCCGCCGCCGGATTCCACCGTCTCCTCCCGCCCCAGATCAGGCCACCACCGCCTCAGATCCGGCCACCACCGCCTCAGATTTGGCACTGGCAATTCATGCTTCGGAAAACAATGTCTGCTCACTGGAGCTTCTCTGAGGCTATTAGTCAAACTTTCATCCGTAGATATCCGTAGATACTGGAACTGTGAGCTCCCATGAATGCAATTTCTTACATGGTAGTAAAACACAACCCAGGTCCAATATAAAAACTGAACCAGTTACCAGTTGTAACTCGGGTTCCAGAAAGGGTTCTTCTCGTCATAGAAAGGGTTAGTGAAATGTTCACTGCTGAGGCTCTGGTGAGCTTCTTTCCCCTTCGCCGACGGCTGGTGTTGAGAGAAGGCTCTTGGGTCGAAGTTCTCATCATGACTGTCGCCAAAAGCGGCGCAGCCGGTGATGTGCCTCTGCGTCTCCATCTCTTCGACGTGCTCCTTGAACTCTTTCTTCGCGGCATTGATCACGCTGTCTCCGTGCTGATCACACCATGCCCTGCAAAACCAATATCATCGTCTCAGAACTGCGAAAACGCGTGGCTAATATGAATGACGAGTGGGTGAGGCGTGTTTGCGGTACCTTGGGAAGAATGTCTTGAGGTCGGACTTGTCCACTGGAAGCCTTGTTGAGATGGCCTCGATCTGCTGATCCCTACAAAGCCAAGAACGGCCTCTTAACACTTCAAACAAGAGGTAAAATGACCTTCCAAGAAGAGAGAGAGAGAGAGAGAGAGAGATTTATGAGAGAGATTTACGAGAAGTTCAAGTTTCGATTGGTAGATGATAGCTCAGCCTGAATCCTTGAAAGCTCCTCCTTTGTCTTCTGCACCAAAACCTTCAGTAAAAGTACAAATATTAAACGCTCAATTGTGTGACTGACGCAAATCTCCGGAGTCCTAAGCCAACGTTGCTGCATGATTTGCTCAATGGCAAAGCTATTCCTTGCATCTAAACACGATGAAATGAGCAACCGATTTACAATATACCTTATCATTCAACAAATCGGAGGCGGAATCATCAGCCGTGGCCGTATGAAGCTTCTTCTTCCTGGCCCTCTTTGCATCCGGGCCGGCGGCGACGGCGGAGCTCCCTCAAGCCTGCACTCACTGTAAGAAGACCGTGGCGGAGCACACTCGGAGCTCTCGCCGCCGGCCGCTGCCTCCTCGTTGCCACCACCACCTGCTTTCTTCCACTTCTTGATGCCATCGAATCCCCAAGAACTCTTCTTCCGGCCTTTCACGGTCTCCTTCTCCTCGATGCCTTCCTCCGCCGCAGGCTCTTTGTTCTCACCGCCATTTCCACCGTTGTGGAACATTGCCGTCAGATGCCTCCTCTTTCCCCTTCTCGGCCTTCCCGGAGGGCATCGCTACCGACGGCGAGCTCTCGGCCATGAGGACTGATGCGTTCTTGGCGTGGTTCTGGTCCACTTGGGTCAACGGCGGCCTCGATGTGCTGTTCGTGTCCTGCTCCTTCTTGCCTCTGCTCTTCCATGGCGTGACGAAGGCCCTGTGATTGGGCTTGTCGGAGGCCGCCAAGGCGGGGGCGGGTCCCTGAGGTCGATCTCCGACCACTCCTCCACAGACGACGAAGCTGGGGCCGCCGCGCCGCCGCCGCCGACCGCATCGGGGCACTCGATCACGACTCCGAGGGCCGCGAGGCGCTGCACGAGGGGCTTCTTGGAGGAGTTGTACTCCACCGCCGAGATGCACTTGGCGTACAAGAGCTCCTGCAATCCCACGAACGAACGGATAATTCAATTTATTGCTTGGATATATACGAGATTCGAGAAAGATTGAAGTGATCTAAAGGTTAATTAGGTACCTGTAGGAAGAGGAGCTTGTCGCGGAGGATGGCCGGCTGGTCGGGGTGCGCGGGCGGCGCGGCGGTCAGCGAGGCGAGCATGGAGGCGCGGAAGGAGTCGACGTCGGAGGCCGGGACGATCCTCGCGGTGGAGCGCGGAGAGGTGGAGGATGCGGTGGAAGGATTCCTGCTGCCACTTGAGCGCCTCTGCGTGGCGGCGCGCGGCCGCCTGGTCGGCGGTGAGGCGGCGGCCGGGCCTGAAGGAGAAGGGCAGGATGGACCTGCAGAACGACGCGATGGTGTCCTGCAGGCCCGAGTAGTACGTCGGCGTGTACGTGTACGCCATCGCAGCAGAGCTTGCTACCGCCGCCGCCGCCGCAGACCTCGGCGAGCTCTCGGGTTGGGTGACGGAGAGGTGAGGTTGAGAAATGAGGAGGGCAGCGTGAGACAGTGCGAGGGAAGTGGTTTTGCTTGTCTTGGTCCAACGGTTGTGTTGGGGGATGGAACTAGCCGTTGAGGCGTTCAATCTGCCGACCGTGAGCTCATACTACTACGGTACCTTATTTTCAGATAATGTCTTATGGTTTTTCTAAAATAAATAAATAAGATAATCTATTTGCCGTTGCTTAAAACGAATAGTCTTTTTGAAACGTCTTATCGATATTTGATATATTTGCACAAACGATCATGATAAGACCAAAACTCATCAACCGTAACTGTAAAAATAACCCACCTTACTTAGGGAGTGATCACGATTACACATTCAAGCCTTCTATGCGATAGAAATAATTTTTAGCATTATGGAATTGTACTTAGTGACACAAGGTAACAGACCTACTATGCCATCATTGATGATTACTAGCTACGTAAGCGCAGCGCGACGCCGCGTTAGCCATTGTGTGGACCGAAGTAAAAGAGACGATAATTCGTAAAGCGTTTCTTAAAAAAAATTGAGGATGTATGCGTAATTTCGGAGAAACCGAATGATTTTTTCGCAAAAAAGCAGGGACCTGCAAGGATCTGTATGTAACTAAATAAGGACCTATATATAATTTTAGAAACCGCGGGTTGCTATCGGTGAAGTGGAGGGTGTTTTTCAGAAAAAAAACCTGACAGGGACCTGTTTGCGAGAAGTAGGGATCTGTTTACGATGACAGAGGACCTCTACGCGATTTCACAAAGCGCAGAGACTTTCTCGCAAAAAATGACGTGGCACTCTCCCCTCCCAGGGAATCTACCGCTTATAATATACAGAGTATCCCCTCCCAGGGAATCTGCCGCTTATAATATACGGAGTATGTATGTCAAAAGGTTGTGGAATCAGTAAACGCACGAAGATGTTTCAACAGTTATGGGGAGGAATGGAGTATTTAACAGATGAACTACATCAATAGACACACTGAGCACAAACAAACCAGGACAGTACAACATCTTTCGCCTCATCTCAAAATGAATAGTATCCGACTATGATACACAATTTTGTGGCATTCTCTCTTCAATACTCGGCTCAGTTAATGATGCTGCGAATGCAAATCAGCACCCCAACTAATATTTCTCTCTAAATCTGATGGAAAAAAAGAATCGCTTGCACAATGTAACAAATCGTGCCTGTCTATTGTAAAAAAAAATGTACACTGTACAACGTAGACAATGTGACGCAGGAAATTAAGATATAATTTGAAGATCTTGTGTAGCCTGGCACCATTCTGCCATGATAAAAAAAACATAACTATGAAAAGTCCAGATTCCTCTGAAGCAGAAAATTGTCGTGCTTGTGAATCTCATCCATATAAGTGAAAACAGGAATGGTTGTATTTGTATCCGACTGACTGGGAATACAGATTGATCTATGTCATCTAGCAAGAGGTTCAAGCTGCACCTCCATTACACCAGAAGGACTAGATTCTGAATTCCTGGATGTACTGTCAGGATGCAAAAGATCAACTGAATCATCTTCCTCACTGTTACCTAGTACCCAGTGTCCTCTGAAGTTTCTGTCGCTGCCCCTTCGTTTGACCTCTTTATATTCCAAGTACAGTACTATAACTATAACTGAAAGCACCCACAGCACCAAGGCCCAAGTGAGCCCCTCTGCATTCTCACTATCATACCTATGGCCTAAGTGCTTCATTCCCGTGAAAAGTGCCACAATTCCAACAATAATTGCTGACCTGCCTGTGATGACATGTAGGTATTCCCAGAGGACACGATTCCGGGATGAAACATGCCCGTTAGCTGGTCTGTTAGGCCGGAAATAAGCATTTAGTGGCTGAAGGCCTGCCAACAGTAGAGCCACCACACCAAATTTAACATGCACTGAGCTGACATAAAAACCTCGGAGCTCGGCTGCAGCAAAAAGGACACCAAGGAACATTATAGCGATTCCCGAATACTGCAGATAGACATGTATTTGGTACCACCCATCACCTTTCAAGCTCTTCAAATACCGGGCAGCCAATATTCCACTAGGAAGCAAGATGCCCCAGGCGACAAACATCATAAATCCATGAACAGCCAGAACAGGACGCAAGTCCTGTTCGGCCTCAGCCGAACCTCTCAACAACAGAACACGAATGGGTCGACTGCTTGTGACCGAATGCATGCTGCTGTCCGTCAGATCAGCTCCGGACCAGCTTGCACCCATGGCCCAAACAACTTTAAGGGGTGTGGTTGGATCAATAATATTATTGCATTCCGCCCTTCCACTGCAAGAAGGTTTAAGAGGACGTGTAAACTCAAATGTAATAATGCCATTTTCTGATTTACACCTGACATATGTTAAATTCTCCGATGTCAGATGGACACCGGTTGCACTCTTTCCATCAATCCAGTAAGTTTTGACTCGCCCAACTCCATCATTGCCGACCCAGCCAACATAGGCATAACTACTCACCATCCCACTCCCGAATCCAATAGCAAGATAACCACTTTTCTTCTCGCCTCGAGCTGCTACAGATATAGAATCAGGTGACAGAGTCCAAAACAGAGTAACCTGCTGATCATCCAAAAGTACACTGTTATTATACATGTCACTAAGGCCTCCATCAACAACTTGAACCTTCCATCCCATCTTCGGTTCATACAATGACTGGTAATATACTAGATCAGGTGTGTTCCGATCAGGCAGCCAAACTAACTCTGTAGGGGTTGCTGGCACACCATGAGCATCTGGGCCACCAGCATATATGACCTCAGTTTTATTCCGCAAAGTGGCATTTCCACCAATTGGGTCTGAAGTGATATACAGTGCCACGTCATGCCCAGCCTGCACTGAGAACGCCACTGGCACACCCCTCTCGACCTTCAGCAAAGGCGCCTCCTTCTTGTTGATGTAAATCACCTTCTCAGGGTTTGGTGGGTTTGGGTAGCGCACTGCTGGAGCAGTTGTCACCACCAGTTGTGTCTTCCCATCCGCGATGATCCTATCCTGGTCCTCCTTACTGTCCGCATCCAACGGTCCAAGGCAACTGTCCGCCGCCTCCGACAAATTCACCCTTGCAAACCCAAAGGTTGTGTCTCTCGGACCCCCATGGTTCTGCGGGAGGTAGTGTGGCCGCAAAGTGTCCGGTGGCCGCAGCTTCCCGATGGCCCAGACCACCACCATCTCCTCTGCGGCAACCACTGGCACATCGTACTTGGCATCCTCACTATCAAGTTTCCTCTGATACCTCACGAAAGACACCCCGTCCCGCCGGTGCCCATACACCAGCCTAGAATCGTTCCTCCCCTCGTCATAAACCCTATCCGGGCATACACCAGACACCGGCGAGCCGTCCTTCCCCAGCGTGCACTCACTGTAGTCGGTTATGTAGTAGTCCTCGGCAAAGGGCGTACCTTGCTCGGTGAAGCCCGTGACCACGATGTCGGCATGGACCATGGCGGGGGAATTGGCCTTGGGGTCCGCCCACCCGAACGCCATGTAGTACTCGGATCCCACAACGGCCTCGAGGCCGATCTCGACGGTGCCGGCGGAGGCGTTGAGCGTCCAGCGCAGGCGGTAGGTGTCGGAGAGGGGGAGGCAGTTGTCGAACATGGTGGGCACGGGCGCGGGGAGCTGGGGATCGGTGGCGTTGGAGCCAGGGAGGAAGACGTGGCCGAGGTCGGAGGAGGTGTCGGGGTCGAAAAGCGCGAGGAGGGGCGGGAGCGGGCGGGAGAAGGGGAGGCTGACGGTGGCGTTGCGGAAGGTGGAGTTGAGCAAGAGCGGGGAGAAGGGGCGGCCGGCGGCGAGGTCGGGGAGGGAGGCGCCGTCGGCGGCCCAGAAGCGCGCGGAGGGGGAGGCGGCGAGGAGGTCGAAGCGGGTGAGCTGCAGCGCGCAGGAGCCGTCGGGCGCGAGGCGCACCGTGCCGCGGAGCTGGTGCTGCAGCATGGTGAGGTCGGCCGAGAAGTTGGCGGTCAGGTTGGTGTGAGGGCACGCGGCCCGCGCGGCCGCGAGCGCGGCGACCGCGACCGCGACCACGAGGTGGAAGGGAGCGGTGGCCATGGCCTGACGGCCACGCGGGGCGGTGGCGGATCGAGATCTGGAGCGGCGAGGTGGGGAGGGATCTGGCTGGAAGTGTCGAGGTTGGAGTCGGGGCTGGGAAGGAAGGCGCCGACAGGGCGGCGAAATGATGCCGTGCTGGCATAAAACCATCTTTTTTTATCCTCTTTTTCATATCATGTAAAATTCTATGGGATATAGATTTATAGGTAGTTGAGATATATGATTGTTCGTGAGGTTAGGCTCCAGAGGATTTAGAACACGTGTTCTGTTTTTCCAGGCTTCTAATAATATACGGAGTTTCTTTGACTAGCTGACGAGTCCAGGTAAAGAAAGTTACATTTTGTACAGCCTAGCTGAGGGTAACTTCCTCCACGGGTTTCAAACGCAAAAACCTATTATCCAATAAACTCCCGGTAAGAGGATCCCACCCAACCCATCGTCGCCCGAAGCTTCCTTTACGCAGCGCGGGTGACGCCGTTGTCGTCTCGTCTTCCGCCACCGGCGCGCCTCCTCCCCTCGCCCGCCGCACCGAGCCACCCTACACCTCCCCTCTCGGATCCCAAGCCCCGAGCTCGCAGGCCTCCCCCACCGCCTCGCCGATGCGGGCGCCGGCGATGCTCCGGTGGGCCGCGGCCGCGGTGGCGCTCGCGGTTCTGCTCGCCGCCGCGCCGGCCGCCGGGTTCTACCTCCCCGGCGTCGCCCCGACCGATTTCGGGAAGGTTAGATCCCCTCCTATCCCCGTCATGTGCCTAGGAATGATTATGTTCGTGCTCGGGTTGGATCTGGTCAGCGGGGTGGCGATTCCTTGATTGGGATCCGCAGATCTAGCTCTAGGGTTGCGGGTTCCGTATATTGATTCCTCCGATTCGTTCGTGTGATTCGATTAGTTTTGGTGCGATGCTGCGGGAGTTAGATATGTTTTGAGCTCGGGATTCACATGGTTGCACCTTAATTCGCGCGTTTTCTCGCCCTTTTCGTTTGCCCCGTGCTTTGTTCTGATCTGGAGCATACTCATTAGATTTCGATGTTATCAGAAATCGGCGCCTGTCTGGAAAAGTCAACGCATGATATATGGTTTCTCTACTATCTCATGTAATTTAAGCTGTTGTCTCAAGTAAGCATCTTAAGGATGGTCCTTGATCTAAAGGCTTTGTCTAAGCTAAACTTTGATGAACTTTGCGCTGTACTGCAAAATACTTGAATCATTAGTGTATCGTCTCCTACATGAGGGGTTACATTATGTCTTAGTATCCCTTGTCGAGGATGGTTCAAGTTCTTGTAGTACTGTGGTTAAGACACAAAATAGATATATTGATTGATTGATTTTGTATACATAGTGATGATAGGGTTTGGTTGGAACAGCGAGTACGCCGAGTAGTGTTCTACTTCGATGAGGAATGCTAACCGCCTCTTATAAACCATAACTCTTATAAAAGATCCAGTTTATTTGATTTTGACTATGGAACTAGATGCTTAACAAAGCTGATATAGAATAGTGCATGGAAACATAGTCTCTAAACCCGTACTGGTGAGTGAACTGGTCACACATGGTTCACCGCTTCAACCAGCACAGCAGTGTACTGATTGGACCGGCAGTTCAATAAAGAATATTTTAATATTTATTATCAACTAAGTAAATAATACACCCTAGCTCAGTGGGTGTGATACTCCTTGGGAAAGCTGAGGGTCGGGGCACAACTCTAGCTTCCCACAAACCTGGATTACGATATTTATTTTTACCCGTTCTTTTCCAAAGAATATCCAATTGTTAAATCGGACCGCACATGGCTCAGATTCCTGTTTTTGCTCTTGCAGTTTGATCTATATCTGCAACGCTGTATCTGATACTCCTACTAAATGCTATATCTGTAACAAAGTAGTAGTATATGGCACTCATAGAATTTTATTTGCTGCTAGAATTGCCCTAAACTGCTTTCCCTGTTTGTGTCTACAGGGGGATCCACTTTTGGTGAAGGTGAATAAGCTGACATCAATAAAGACTCAGCTCCCCTATACTTATTATTCCCTTCCTTTCTGTAAGCCAAATACCATAGTCGACAGCACTGAAAATCTTGGTGAGGTTCTTCGTGGCGATCGCATTGAGAACTCCCCTTATGTGGTTAGTATCAGGTAACAGATTAATTGAGGTTTATGTCCTTGGTAAATGTGCCTAATTTTGAGTTTCTTATCCTCTTTGTGTGAGCTATAGTTTCAAATGAGAGAGCCCAAGATGTGTCAGATCATCTGCAAAATAACTGTTACCGAGAAAGAAGCAAAGGAGCTCAAGGAAAAGATAGAGGATGAATATCGTGTGAACATGTAAGAACTATATTAGTAATCTTGCATTGAATTTACACAGTAATTTTCTGAAGTGACATGATTTGCTTTACAGGATTCTTGATAATCTCCCACTAGTTGTTCCCATAACAAGGCAAGACAAGAATACCGTTGCTTATCAAGGTGGATATCATGTTGGTGTCAATGGCCAGTATGCTGGAGTAAGTTTTTGTGCTCAATTGATACCTGTCCTTGTATTTGCACATATGATCTGGACTAACGAATTGTCATATACAAATGTATTTTCAGAGCAAGGAGGAGAAGTACTTCATCAACAACCATTTGTCATTTGTAGTGAAGTATCACAGGGATGATGATTCAGAACTTTCTAGGATTGTGGGATTTGAAGTCAAACCTTTCAGGTTTCTTTCAACTTTGCCTGTTGATATTTGATTGTCACGTGCTTTATGAAGTGGGCCTAATTTTTGTCTTCTTGGATATATTTTCCTGCCAGCGTCAAGCATCAGTCTGATGAGAAATGGAATGATGCAAAAACTCGTTTGAGCACGTGTGATCCGCATGCTAACAAGCTTGTAACAAGTTCTGAATCTCCTCAGGAGGTTGAAGCTGGCAAAGAAATCATATTCACCTATGATGTTCACTTCGAGGTACTAGTTTGGCTTTTGTTTTCCCCTATAGCATGAATGTTTTCTACTCTTTTAATGTTAGATCTGCTTCAATGATGATTTTCTTGGATTCTTTCATTACTTTTGCAGGAGAGTGATATCAAGTGGGCTTCCCGCTGGGACACCTATCTGTTGAGACTGACGATCAGATTCACTGGTTTTCTATTGTTAACTCTCTCATGATCGTGCTCTTCCTATCTGGTATGGTGGCCATGATAATGCTTCGCACTCTGTATAGAGATATATCTAGGTACAACCAGCTTGAAACTCAAGAAGAAGCACAAGAGGAAACCGGCTGGAAGCTTGTTCATGGGGATGTGTTCCGTCCTCCAACCAATTCTGACCTACTCTGCGTTTATGTTGGCACCGGTGTCCAATTCTTTGGCATGCTGCTAGTTACGATGATTTTTGCTGTTTTGGGTTTCCTTTCTCCATCAAACCGGGGAGGATTGATGACTGCAATGCTTCTCATCTGGGTCTTGATGGGTTTGCTTGCTGGCTATTCTTCTTCGCGTCTCTACAAGATGTTCAAGGGTTCCGAGTGGAAGAAGATAACCCTGCGCACAGCTTTCCTATTTCCAGGGATTGCTTTTGTCATTTTCTTCATTTTGAATGCTCTTGTATGGGGGGAGAAATCATCTGGTGCTGTTCCTTTCACCACTATGTTTGCCCTGGTCCTACTTTGGTTTGGTATCTCAGTGCCCCTCGTGTTTGTTGGGAGCTATCTTGGGTTCAAGAAACCTGCCATGGAGCCTCCAGTGAAAACCAACAAGATTCCACGACAGATCCCCGAGCAAGCTTGGTATATGAATCCAGTCTTCACCATTCTGATTGGTGGTATTCTACCATTTGGCGCGGTTTTCATTGAGCTCTTCTTCATCCTGACCTCAATCTGGCTGCACCAGTTCTACTACATATTTGGCTTCCTCTTCCTGGTGTTTGTTATCCTCATCATCACCTGTGCTGAAATCACAATTGTGCTCTGTTATTTCCAACTGTGCAGCGAGGACTACATGTGGTGGTGGAGGTCTTACCTTACCGCAGGATCCTCCGCGCTTTATCTCTTCTTGTATGCTGCTTTCTACTACTTCACGAAGCTGCAGATTACTAAGCTGGTGTCTGGGATCTTGTACTTTGGATACATGCTACTTGCCTCGTTCGCGTTCTTCGTGCTCACTGGTACAATTGGTTTCTGTGCCTGCTTCTGGTTCGTAAGGTTGATTTATTCGTCTGTGAAGATTGATTAGCTGCCAACACGACAGAGCTAGCATATGTCTTCAGCGTGAGTCATGAGAACTGTATGGTTAATGTGAAGTGGGGACCATTCCCCTATTTTTTCAGCTTTTTTCAGGAAAGTTACTTTTAGGATTAGTTTATAAACGATTTATGTTTGTTGTGGTCAGATGATACATCTTAGTGCTTCGGGGTTACAAATGTAGAACACATTGTGATGGAGCTGTTTCTTTTTACAAAGTTTTATGGACCGGTGTATAAATTCAATTGATTATGACCGGTATGCTTGTACTCGGTCAGTTACTGGAAAGGTTCCGGCACCAGGATGAAAGGACCCTGATGGCAACAATGTAATCACTGTGTTTTAGAATAAAAGGTGTCCATTTTGCTTTCTCGCTTGTCTTTCCATCAATGCGTGTTGGTGTGCTTAAGTGTTTCAGCCGACATTTTGTGATTATGCTAGCTTCCAAAGCTTGCATGGGGCATCAGTATCAGAGTGCGCCAGCATTCGGCTTTATTCTCAGGGGGAGAACGACCATGGAATGGAGCAACTTGCTGGAGTTGCTTGTTTTTTGGTTGTCTGGTTAGCTGGTTGGTGATGGCCGTCGACGGGAGTTGTCAGTAACATCAACCTATATTTTTCTCTCTAACAAGCGCGTAACATCAACCTAATATTTATAGTACTTTAAAAATTATATGAATCACTGTTGAAAAAAATTAAAAACACCTTTCTTCGGATTTTCACTAAATTTGGAGCCTGCCCCGGCCAAAAATGGGCCAAGATCGGCAGCAAAATCACCTCAGCGTTCTGAGCTCTGAGACGAGCAATAGCAATACATCACATCACTGCTGTGCCGTGCCGTCTCCTTCCTTCCGCCCACTCTGCCCTTCTTTTCTCCTCGTCACTCTCCCTTGCCTTCACTCTTGTTCACATCCGCCGCTCTCTCTCCGAGTCACTCGAGCTACACAATCAACGGTCGTGCCTCCTCTTCGCCGCCGTCCTCGCCGGCTTCGCAGCTGGTCTCTCCGGCGCGACAGACCACAGCGTGGGCGCCAGCCAACATCAACTGCTCCCTCTGGTCTGCCAACCAGACCTTCATCGTCGGCGACCTCATCTGTGAGCCTCCCTCCATCCCGTCTAGCTAGCTCCTTTCCCTTCTTGACAATGCCATGTGTACTGTACGATTCCGGATTCCCACTAGGAGAAACCGAAAATTAGTTCCAATAGCTAGCATCGTTACGACTGAATAAGATCTATTTCACCGCCCCCGTAAAAATATGCAGTATGCTCGAGGTTAGTTTCACTTCACAGATTGGAGGCTTGAAGATGCTTTAACCAAATTAATGGAGGGAGCTGACGACGAGGTGTGCCAACTGTTGCCGGTGCAGCGTTCCGGTAGCAGAAGGGGGTGCACAACGTGTTCGAGGTGAACGAGACGGGGTACGACAACTGCACCGTGGCCGGGGTCGCCGGCAACTGGACCTCCGGCAAGGACTTCATCCCGCCCAACTGAGTCGCGCCGCTACTACTACTACATCTGCGCCAGGCCGGCATGAAGGTCGCCATCACCGTCCACCCGCTCTCGCACAACGCCACCGCTCGCCGGCGGCTGTCGTTGCTGCTTAATCGACCTTGGGAGTCCAGCACCTTGAACAGCTTGTGTGCACTTGTTCAGCATTTCCTGGGAAATCCAAAGTTTTTAATGGAATTAAGTGGTTGGTTTTTGTATTAATTTTTTTCTGTAAGCAGAAGTTGCCTTTCTGTTGTCGCATGTAACGACCAAGGGAGAATTGAGTACTGCAGCTACACGTTTCAGCAAGATGATCCAAATCATGAGGGGACATCACGATTTTAAGACCGGAAAAAATTCATGCATTTCACACAACCCAGTTCGATGAACCAAGATGTCATATATCACAGGCTGTGACGACGCAGGGGGGGTAGAAAGAACAAACCCTATAGAATGTCGAATAGAATCCCTTTCTTATATACACCACTTACTATCCTTTTTGTCTATCACCGGTTAGAACTCCATGGCTTTGGTCTCGGTGTGCTGCTCCGACGGATCTTGCGGGCCATCAAGCTCGCTGTTCATAAAGGGGGGGAGGGGACTCAAATTCTGAGAGAGCAACCTGGGCTTTTACAACGGGCGATATCTCTTCTGAACTGCCTGAAGATTGCTCGGCATCAGAAGCAGCGGCTGGCTTCTTGAACTGGACCAAGATGACTGTCATGTTGTCGCATCCATCCCCGCCGGATACAGGTGCCAAGCACCGGTCAAGCAGCTTCTCACACACGGCAGATAGACTATCCTCCTGCAGAGTTTTCGGTTGATTACGGATTCACATGGCAGAACACCATATCGTTACAGTTACGAGCTATACTTTATGCAGATAATCTAAATTCTGTGAAAAAGGAGTTGCTTACAGAGTTCATGTGTTGACGAATAAAATCCACCACTTCTTGACTTGACATGCAGTCCCTGTCATAAGAGAAATTGGGTCTCACGAAATCATCCAGTACCATAAAAAGTGGAAACAAGAGTAGCCATAAAAAGTGGAAACAAGAACGCCTGTATGCTATAAAGCTCATCACTCAAGCCACATAGTTTAATTCACCGCATCATCAGATCACATGACAAAAATAACATGATAAAGAGTTGACGAAAAAGCATCATATTACATACGGTCAATCTATATTGCCTTCTTTTTGGAATTCATCAATTTAATGAGGAATTAGTCTTAATTTTGAACAGTATGTTTCTGTGACAGAATTGCAAATGAATAAATAAAACTATGTTTTACAACATCAAGATCATTAACTCGGATTGTTCCCAATCTAAGGTGTTGACTGGCGTGGAACTACCGAAGTCACGGAGCATCCACAAAACTGGTTGCAACTGATTTTCCATACTGCCAGTCTACTGAAGTCTAGCCCTTGACGCAGAAGGGCTAGAGGGGCTTCCTTTTTAATATGCCGCATAGGAGGTAAAGAGTGTGCTCTAAATCGTTTTTTTTATCATACTGATCAAAATAGATCTAGCACCATGATAAGATAACTAATATGCCATAAGACAAACTGTCATTCTCCATTTCAAATTTAGTGAATAGAGTTGTCCGGATGCATATGCATCTGAAAAAAAGGCACAACTTCTATATATCAGCAGCTGCATGCCCCATTGTGCACAACGCCACAACCTTTAAGAGTACATACCATCTCAATAGAATTATGTCTCCATGGGCTATAGGTATTGGGAACGCTTTACCAATAAAAGATGATGTTATATCTTTGGTCTATCCTTATCGCAAATTATTGTACTCTTGTTATTTAAGGTTCAAAGCTGCCGAATACACCGTACAGGCCCCAGTCCAAATTTTAAAAATTCAACAGCAGTTGGTGGAGCTAATGATCATGGTCAAAATACAAGATTTATAGTTGATCAGAGGCTTCTGTAGTACTATGTCGACTTGCTAATATAACCACTATGCTTTTCAGGTTTTACATGAATTTTTGAATGACATGCATTCTAAAGATGATGACGCTGACAATTGTTGCAATATGTAGTGTGTGTGTCCAAATAAAGCAATAACATGCACGGGATTGGCAAGCCTCTCTGTCTCTCTTAACTAGTTTCAGATGGTAGCTATAATACAATGAAACTGAGGAAGATAATTTTGTGATTCTCCTGAAGTTTCTTACCTCCCATTCAAATGGTACAATTGGGAGGTTTTACTATCATATAGATATAATGAACATCAAGAAAAAGTAAGTGAATTACCTACCGCGACAAGTCTGAACTCAAGATAAGAAATGATTCATGCAAAAAGACATACCATATGCCATCACATGCTAAAACGATGAATTCATCATCCTCAGAAAGTTTCACCTGGCCAACAACCAAATCCACCCTGAGTTCAGATAATTTTATTCGAAGTAAAATACTGACATAACAAGGGAAGCAAACTCACTGTTTTCAAATCAGGTTCAGCTGTTACAATCTGTTTCTCAGCTGGCAAAAGCTCATTTTGCTTCAATTCCATATCCCCTGTAAGAAAAATCACAAAATAAATAAAAATACCACACGTAATGAAGAAAATATTTCTATTTGAGAAAAGCAAGTGCTACCAATTGCCCTTGCCAAGTTCAAACTTCCATTGACCCGTCCAGCAACAATGAAACCACCAGCATTCAGTATCCTCTCTTTTTCTGCCTCAAGTTCTGGCTTGTGATCTCTTGACAAATCGTGAGCCTATACGACAGGTGAGTCAGAAAACATATCCTAGCATTTATACTGGCAAGTAGGACTAAACAAAGTTAAAGAAGCCTGGCATACCTGACCCTTTCTTGACATAACACACCGGGAATCCCCAGCATTTGCAACGACGAGTTGATTATTTCTTATGATAGCCACACAAGCTGTGCTTCCCGATGTTGGCCCAGGAAAATCAGAATGAGGACCCTGGAAAAGTAATTTGCAGTTCAGATGTATTCTACATTCACTAGAATTCCACAATAATAGAAAATGAAAGTGAAAGAAACGAGGATACATACATATAAGGCCCCAGAATTGTTGTCCGCAAGCAAAGTCTACGCTAAGTGCGAAGGGATGTTGGACACTCTTTTCAGTTAATTGTACGAGCGGATTTTGGATGAAGTATTTCAGCGGTCATATTTTACCTTTAAAATAATGGCTACGAAAAATGACTGCTAACTTTTTAATCATTACATGTTTTTACCCAGCTTGAATACCAGATAGGACTGTGGACCTGATCTACTGGAATATAGCATAGACCTAAGTTTCAGAAGCAATGATCTTAGCCAATTGACTCCAGAGCTGTTCTCATATTTCAGGGCACCTTCTAGAGAAAGGTACCCAATTAGTTGGGAGATATGGGTATGAAGGAAGCTGCAGTTAGTTCATGAGTTGTGACTATTAAAAGATCACTACCCGCCAGCCCCAATCCCCCCTTTGCTTAAAGACAACATCACTTTTAAGCAAACCCCTCTCTGTATGGATTCAGAATCGTGAGCATCCAAGCAGTTTTTATCCCATCAGATGTGTTCTAATAAGAAATACTAATAAAAAGGTATCCCCTTGAATTTCATATTCTAGGAAAAATGTTTGACAATGCAAAAATACATGAGCAATTTTACCTCCTCAGTATCCGAACCATCCCCAAGTTTTTCTGAATCTCCACCTTTGGGGGACCATATTATGCCCTCTAACATGCCTGCGAACTTGTGGCCCTTTTCTCCCAGCTCAGCCAGTTCTCTCCACCCTCTTTGCCCTTTCATCATCTCATCCATTCTGAAAGAGAAAAACGTTGTGCAGATTCATTAAACCGCTGAACATTATCAGTTTCACCAAAAAGCATATCATGCGTAAAAGAGACACACAATATGTACCTGAAAAACGCTCTCTGAACAGAAGTAGCTAAATCACCAGACGAATATGCTTCATTTTGTAAGACTTGAACGTGAAGATGTCTGGCACAGAATTTAGAGACAGCTTTTCCTGAAATAACAAAGACAGTTTGTCACATCGCCAGGTAAAATATTTGTTTGAGCCATGCATCAACACATGAGATAGAATGAAGGCATATGTCAATTTACAAATGACATTTACACTATACACTTGCACCTCTTTACACCTAACCATTAAATTGGAAATATGAAACTGTCGAATTATTTTATTTGTCACTGCCATGTTAGGATGCTGGAAAGCAAAACTCAAAACAACTCACCACCAAAGAGTGAGAGCAACACCTAATCAATGGTAAGCATATTTAACCGAGACAATTCCCATAGTTAATAATGCCAGTGAACATTTTTCGCCATTCAAGCAATCCCTTGGGTTTCAATAAATCCATTGGGATGAATTGAAAGGTCGTGAACCTTCAGGATAGGGTAAATAGGACGAGCAAAAAGGATGAATTGATAAAACGTGCTCCCGGTAAGCGTGAACAGGACAGTTCTCGGCCAGTAGATGCTTATGTACATCTGATACAGGATGAAAGCACTAGCACAATACCATGCTGCTAATTATATATATATGCAACAAAATATCAACAAACCCAATCGTGCTTTTGCAGTAGGATCTTACCGTCCATCTGTTTGGTGCAAGGTAACATCACTGAATTTACCATGCTAAGGTTTTACGTCAAAACTAAGGAAGCACTGGCTGTTTGTAATCATTGATTAGATAAAGTTGGAAAGAGTTCAGATGATACTAGTCCAATCAAAGCACCCCTTGATAAGCTCAAATCACACTCGGTAAAACTGAAGAGAATATAGTAGAAAGTTGGACCTGAATAGAAAGCAATCAAAACTTACCTCCATGCCCATCGTAAACGCCAAAAAAGGATGTGCATTCATCAAGGTGTGGCAAAGCAACATGCTGCAACGTAAATACGCAGCATATTAGCTTTTTAAGGAGAAATAGACATGCTGGTTCGTTCAAAATAGTGTAACAAGCAAACAAGTCCTATCGTCAACAATCTGACATCAGTCATGATGCACCACTCATAAATTGATCATCAGGATCAATTTATCCGGCCTAGCAGTGGAGTCCCAATGCAAGCCGCTAGTCGACACACTCGAGCTTTCCGCATATAGGGAAAACGCCACTGTGCGAAATAGAATCGCAATGAAATTTATTCTAGGTGGTCGGTTCCCGGACAACACGAAACAGCAATTCGCCGCTCAACTCATCATGCAAATCTACACAACAGAATCGCGAGTTGAACTCGAAGCGGCTGCAAATCTACACGGATGCCTCACACTCAAAGCACACCCTAGATAGTATCAGACGAAACACTCCCAGGCCCCCCAACCTAGAGGAAACCGCAGGGGGGAGAAACGACTCACGGCATCCTCCATGGTGGTCCGCCATCCCTGCATGGAGGCGAGGCCGAAGCGGAGGCGGTTGTTCTCGCCGTCCGCGTGGAACTTGTCCGTCTTGGGCGTGCTCAGGTACGCCCCCATCTGCTCCGCACAGCAAGACCTGCCACACACACACACACACACAAAACAACCCCGTCCCCGCCGTTAGAACCAGTACGCGGAATCCATTGCGACGCTACGATGGCGATCTGAAGCCCAATCCCAACCCCGGCTCCGCGGATTGCAGCGGCACGAACCCGCCCGGCACAATCTCGAGGGATTGCGGCTGCGATTCGGCGAGCGGAAGGGAGGGGAGTGCGGTGAGGAGGAAGGAACAGGAACTCACGGTCGAGGAGGCGGAGGAGGACGCGGCGGTGCGGAGAAAGAGATAAGCGGGGTTGGGGTTGGGCGTGTATTTGTAGGGAGGGAGGTGGAGGAGATGGGAGAAGAGGCCGCCGGCGAGAGGGAGGGAGGAAGGAAGAAGATTGCGTATCTCTTTTGTCTATTCACCGCCAGCTCCCGTCCCGACTTATCTTCCTGCTCCCTCCCGACAACATTTACAGTGCTTTTCAGACTTTTAATTCATTATTTTCTATTTTATTTTTTTCTGACTTTTCTACGCATCCCTTCGTATTATCTGTAATAGATTAACATATTATTTATTTTTAAATTTAATTATATCAAATAAGTCACTGTCTAAAAAATAAAGTAGCTACAGTAAAAAAAATCCATATACCATCGCCAAACCGAGCACACCCTAATCCTATTAGTACTTTCGTTGTAAAAAAAAAACATTCAGATAGTCATAAAAAATACCATATTTTTTTATAGATACGGTATGACATATTCTAGTATCCAAAAAGTTCGAATCTACACATCCAGAAACAAAAGAAAAATAATTTTTGATGAACAGTAGCTTTATCTTTTTTTCCTTTTGAAATTTCTTTGAGGCAGATTTTGTCTTCTTTTTATTTCTCAATGTATAGATCGAATTTGGATTTGAATTTTTGTGAGATGCTAGACTATACCGTATCCTATCTGCGTAATGTTTTCAGAATTTTTTTTATAAAAACTTAGACTGATTTTTTTTTAAAACAAAGAAAGCATCGCTAATACCGATTATAGTGGGAGCACACTAAATGTTCTCTTTCCCTGCTATTACCGAAAAAATGCCTCTTCCGCCGCACCACCGCAGCGGCGATCTCCGATTCAATTTTTAGTTTTTATTTTTGGAGACTTATCAGTTTTGATCGCTTTGTTTATTTATTTATTTATATATAAATACTTGACGCTTTACGTTTTCTAATACATTATTTTCTATTTTACCCTAGTTACTTTCCCCTTCCCCTCCACCACATATTTGGTGAGGCTGGGGCCAATTTGGATTAATTGTCAAGGGCATTTTGGCTATTTTAAATAAAAATAAGCTATTGTCTAGGCAACTGTACATTGGTAAAAAAAAAGTGACAAGTATTCGTGCACGGAGGAGTAATATACATAATGACAGCCAAAGCATTTTTTCTACTATAATTACATGATGAATTAGTGGTGTTTTGTAGTAAACTATGAACCACACTGCTTCTGATTGGGACTTTGCTAGCCTCAAGAGTTTTGGGCTGGGTCCTTTTATATTGGCTGCGACTGATGTATTTGATTGAAAATAAATAGTAGTAACTAAAAAAATGTGACTTATCCGGTTATATGTTCGAATCGGACACCTAATCCTTAATTTGCATATACGAGCTATACGCAACAAATTATGGTGAAATGGCTTAGTCGAATCAGTATCTTCATCTGGATTATCTGGCGTGGCATTGTGCGAACAAAAAAAAGAAATAGATGGTTCTAATTGAGGGGAACCTAGTCATCTTGTCTGGTGCTAAATCTCTCTCCTTGGTGGCTTGTGATCAATCCTTATTTCTGAATGTTATAATCGTTGAATATTGGTCCAGTTTCTCCATTCTGTAATTGTGATACAAGAGAATAAGTTGTTGAACTCCTATTCATGAGAGGTTATGATTTATGTTTGCTGTTCGCATACCGACATACAGTTATACAATTGCTATTCTTCCCTACTTGTTCACCGAAACAATGGGGTGATTTCCCTTCACTATTTGGGTTAAAATGATGGCAATTCTACCTCACAAGTCAACTTAATGACCAAAATAAATGTCAGCTCTATCTCGTAAGTCAATGTAGTCATACATTACCAGTTTAACTTCACTGTTGATTGGAAACTTCACCATTGTATGCTATGTTCTGCTGCATGGTTTGGTACCAGGTCTATTGGCAGCAAATCTCTCTCTCTCTCTCTCTCTCTCTCTCTCTCTCTCAGAGTATGATATGTTTGTCACATGTTCAAATGTGCACAAAAAAATGCTTTGCCTATCGCAGCGAGTCTCTGACTATTCCCATATCACCCAGTAAATTAAGTATCCCTCTTTGATGGATCATATCTTGCTGTTGGTTGCAGCAATCGCTTTCTGCCACTTGTCGTGTGCTGTTATCTGCGCTTTCTGAATGACATCTTCGCGTTGATGACGATTCAGAGGTGAGCTTGTAAAATATAACTAGAATGCTCGTTTCTGTAGCTGAAAGTTCTTGTAGCTTGATGATGATTCAGAATGCTCGTTTCTGTAGCGATTCTGTTAGATTGTGAGCTGCTGAGTGGATTGCGTGCAGCTGGTCAAGAAGCTTATTCAATACCAGTACATTTCTGATTGCAACGATTGATTCTGTCTACCCTGCTGTACGAAAGATGCCTCTAATCTTCCCTGTCCAGGTGAGTATGTTCACTAGTGCTGATATGCTGATCGATTTCAGGCACTGCGTGCATTTTTTTTCTGAGTAACATGTTGCTGTTTTTTTAAGCCGCAACTAGTAAGAGCAGAATATGGTTGTTTAAGACTGTATTGATAACTGCATGCAATGAGAAAGATCAGTACTTCATCACGTTCTTGTGCCACGAGGGATCTAAAGATCCTTGTTTGACGGTATCTGAGATTGGATTGGCAAAATAATCGCTGAACTCCAGAGATTAAACCAGTTATGGGCAATCAACATTCGAGGAAGGCAGGTGATTAAACGGACAAGTGATTCAGAAGTTCCTTTTGAGAATCTCATCATCTCAGCGTATCATTTGCTTTTGTTTTTTTAGAACGGAACAGTGAAATGCTCACGATTCAGACTCAGACATGATGAAACGCTTGCAAAACCAAAAGTGCAAAAGCCCAGCGAAAATCGTCGTCCTGCTTCCTGCTGTCCTTGTTGAACCGCCGGCTAGACCGCCGACTTTGCAAGATGTCCAAAAAAATCTATAATTTTGCAAATTTTAAGTCTTCATTTCTCCAAAAAAAATGACATTAGTTTATCACAGTAATACCCTAGAACTTCTCACATAGCCCTTCACCATCGTCGCGTCCAATATTTCAGCAACATTTCAGTGCAAAATGTTTGATGAAACTAAGTGCCATTACTGTTCAGGGCTTTTTAAAAAGGATATGCAAGGTAAAATGATCAGGGTTTGGAAGCTCGGGGGGCTGAATGAACTGTGTGGTTAACATGGAGCAGGCAGTAGTGGTCGGCAGGTTGGCAAGGTGGAGTCTTTCTAATGATGTTCATCAGAGGAGCTTGACCTGGACGTCTCCTCCAGACATCTGGCCCGAACTGACTTGGATGGCATGTTCTTGATGCAACTTCAAACCCTTTCCGTTAGGGCAATGCTGAGTTCAAGCAACCCGCCTGGGAGGATGTTGATCATCAATATATATTTTAACATATAAATTTAAGTTTTAGTCTGAATGTATAAAAAAATAATACAATTTTCTATATTTAAAAACTATAATATATTATTTAAAAATATATTTTATTTTTTACCGGGTCCTCATAAGGACCCACGGAGGAGGATGACATCTGTCCTTGCCCCGCTAGCCTAGCGGGGCCGGCCCTCGTTCCCTAGTGGGGGAGAGCGCCTCCACCCCCATCCCCGATAGGGACAACAAAGGGCCTTGTGTGTCCTTGTGTTTCTTTCATTCCTTGTGATGTATTATACAAAGAAACCGCTTCTTCAAACTAGCATCTCTTTTTTTTTTGTTGTAACTTTGTGTATACTTGACTTGCATCACTTTGGACCCAAAAGCTACGAAATGACCCTTGTAGTTTGAATAATGTATGTATTCTTCAATCCTGCCCTCACGTTGTTAGTGCAGCATCCAGTAGAGAGCCCAAATATTGATTAATTCCTTGTGTTTACAATCAATTATGATACCTTGCTCAAATCTCCTGCTGAGGCCTGAATTTTTTTGGGCCATGATATTGCAGGATCCTTTTCTGCCATGGGTGATTACCAATCCAGATAAGCACCAAGCTAATGAAAGCGGAGCGGAGGCAGGTAAGATGGAAACCTAAGCGGAGCGGAGCATTAGACCGAAAAAAATGAATAAGGGCCTAGTTTTTTGCTGTAACTTATGTCTTTTTATCTGTTTGTGAGAGAATATAGATAGAGATACTCGTGTGCGATTTTAACTGATATAGATAAAACTGTTACAATGACTACTATAATTGACTTCTAGATCCTAATTTAAAAATACGTTCTATTTGAAAGATAGTTATTATAAAAAAAACAACATCAGAAATGGAAAAGAAGGAGACTAAAATGATACAGAATAGCAAAATATCCGAGATGCAACCTACAGAGCGATAAAAAAATCAATTACAATCTAAAAGGTGGCATTTTATAGAACGACAATAGTCTATTGATTGACACATTGTCAATGCCCTCGTCAAAAAAGCAAACTTTTACAATCCAATTTCTGAGTTTGTGAATCTAATGCAGGCACTTGTCCCCACGGGTCAGTGACATCACTCCAGCTTGTGTCGCCTTTCTGTGTGGCCTAAGCTTTTAAGCGCCGTTATGAACAGGCAGTCAACTTGGTCCACCCTCCCCTCTCCCTAAAAAAAACTGCAAATTTTCTGTCTCAATTGGAGTTCTTGGGCTTCCCAAACTGAGCAAACAAGGGAGCCAGTTCTCGAGTTTGTCGTGGTGGTGATTTGGGATCGGAAGCATCGGGCTCTCCTTCTGTTCCTCTGATCGGTCCCGGTTCAGTTTGGCGCAAGATTTGGAACGGAGGAGGGGGAGCGGCCGCCATGTTTGGGTCCAGGGTCCAAGATGAGGTGGAGATGCAGAGGAGGACTACCAACCGGTGCGTGCGGCCATTCGATTCTTGATCCTTATGGCTTTAGATTCCTCTCTTATGCCGTTTTGGCTATGGTGTTCTGGGCTACCTGTTGGGATCGAGGATTAGCGGTTAGAATTATGCTTGAATTGGGATTGACTTTGGGTTGCTACTTGCTGTATGGAGAGCAAAAAGGTGGAGTGGAGAGATTCAGGTTTGATTTGAATTGAGAGAAGATGAAGGTGTAAGGATTTAGCTTTGACGTTAGAATCCTTTGCTGCCTCGTGGAATTGAAGAAGCCCAATTGAAGTTTTGCTTCGATTTGAGTTGGGATTTCGGTTGCTGTGTCGGAGAGAGGAAGGGTGAATCTAGACGAGAGAGAGAGAACGAGAGAGAGAGAGTTTTGCTAGAGGATTAACCCATCAAATCCAAAAGAAAGTTTTGATGCTTTTTGTTCCTCGAGGGTGCAGTTGGAGCTTGGAAACGTTAGATTGTCATTAGGTTTGTTAAATTGGCATTAGAAGTTGAAAGAGCTCACTTTGTTTCGTCGGCTAGTTGCGTTGTTACCCTTTCATATTGGAAACATCCAGTATCCACCAAAATGCGTTAAGCCATAAGCGTGCTGTGTGGATCATTTTGACATTTTCGTAGTTTTGTTTATTAAGTTGTTCTTCTACCTGTAGGATCTTTCCTGATGAGAGGCAAGACCCATCTAAGCTACCATATCAAGCTGCACGGGCTGACAGATTTGGTGCAAATAGAATAGATGCAAAGAACCCTGAGAAGATTAAAGTGTTAAATGAAGGCAACAAACCATGGCACCGTCGCATTCTAGACCCTGGAAGTAGTATGGTACTAACATGGAACAGGGTGTACCTAGTGTCCTGTTTGTTTGCTCTTTTTCTCGATCCTTTCTTCTACTACTTGCCGTTGGTTAAAATACAACATGGAGATACCGATCTTCCATGCGTTGCCAAGGACCAGCGACTGAGCGTAACTATCACTATTCTGCGGACACTTGCTGACTTGTTTTACATGCTGAACATCATGGTCAAGCTCCATACTGCATATGTAGATCCGAAGTCCAGAGTCCTTGGGAAGGGAGAGCTTGTCGTGGACTTAAAGAAGATTCAACAAAGATATCTCAGAACAGATTTCTTTATAGAACTACTTGCAGCGATCCCTGTTCCACAGGTATAGCTCAGAACTCAGAAAGTCAGAAGTAAAGTTCCCGATTGTGTTATTGATGGCTAATACTTACACCCTGTGCTTTTTTCCCATTTCTAATGTAATAGTATGATAATGTGTGCTAAAATTAGTTTAAAGGAGTGACTGGTACATAAGGGAGTGAGGGAAGTGGCAAAAAAATATTTCCTTTTTTCTGTTGGGGCGGGGGGTAGCATATTCATATTTATTTCTACTTAAATTTGATTCATTAGAACCTCCATGACTCAAAATTGGATGAGATTCCCTGGGCGATCATTGTAGCCTATCAGAGGAGTGGCTTTTAAACTGGGTTTGCAAAGGAGGGCTACGGCTAGTGCCTTCTGGGTGGTTGCTAACTTGATACTGCTTCTGAAGTGATTGCAGTTAGCAAACGTGTTAGAACCAGTCAAATTGAGATTTTAGACTCAGCTGGTTTTCTGTTTTCCACTAGATTTCTCCGAACATGTTATAATCCGAGTCAAAAGATAATTCCTTTGATTTCTCCGATTTTTCCTTTGGAATACTCTTCTTATCTAGTAAACTACTACTTTGATTTAGAACTGATATAAGTTTCCTTTGCCAAAATTGTTCTAGAACACTTCTGTCTCTATATTCCCAGAATTGCATGAATGACCCATTTCCCATCTATTTTATACCGATAGTGTAATCATTTGAAGTTATCAAATTCTACAGTGATAATTTGAATTTTTTTTGTGGTGCTCATTTCTTGCAGGTTACAGTGTGGGTAATCATGCCTGCGATAAAAAGCCCAGATTATAATGTCCGGAACACCACATTTGCTCTTGTTATTGTGATTCAGTATATTATCAGATTGTATCTCATTGTACCATTAAGCAATCAAATTATCAAAGCAGCTGGGGTAGTTGCAAAGTCAGCCTGGGGAGGAGCAGCATACAATCTTCTGCTCTACATGCTTGCAAGCCATGTATGGCCACCTGCCATCTTCGACTTAATGTTTGATCCAAAAATCATGCTAATTTGAACAAGGATCTAGGAAAGTTTGTTGCTTATATTTGACCTAGGAGGTGCACAATTTTCTTACCAATGAAAGAGAAGCAGAAACAGTCCCTGCTTCATGCAGGGACCCAAAAATCAATTTTGTAATTATTTCTGACACCTGATGTACAATAGGAATAGGACAAACAAAGTGTGTCTATCTATAATCATGGTCCAATGGAATGTAGTTACTTCAATCTTAACACCTGCAAAATGAAACACATACTTGTGCGCAAACTCAAAGCAGAGGACTGTAATTGTCATCTTACATCTCTTAGCTACATTTTGGTGCAACTGATACTTTTAATAATGTTCCTTCTGACTCGTACGACAGGTTACTGGGGCAATATACTATCTTCTCTCCATTGAACGACAGATTACATGTTGGAATCAGCAGTGCCTAGTTGAGTCAAGCAATGCATCTTGTAATCTTGAATTTATAAGTTGTGACAATTCGGGTTCTAGCAGTTATAGTGATTGGGGAAGGAAAACACAGATATTTAACAAGTGTGATGCTGCTGCTAAGCCTGCACCATTTACCTATGGAATGTTTTCAAGTGCGCTGAGTAAAGGCGCAGTCTCAACTTCGTTCCATGAGAAATACTTCTTTTGTCTGTGGTGGGGCCTGCTGCAGCTTAGGTAGTAATTCATTTTAATGTACTTTTTTTAATGATATCAAAATTTTGTACATCTGCTGTTGATATTCATGTAGGCATGCTATTAACATGATAATATACATCACCTAGGGTTCTTTCATGTTTCCTCCTTTTTATGCATGCGTTTGTGTGCTTCAAATACAATTACTCGTGTTTAGTTGTCTGACGTCTGTTCTCACCTTTTCAGTTCAAGTGGAAATCCTCTTGTGACAAGTGCATTCATCACAGAGAACATATTTGCCATAGCAATTGGTGCTCTCAGTCTCATACTCTTTGCTCAGTTGATTGGCAATATGCAGGTAGTGCAAAATCTTGTGTTCTGAACTAGAAACAAAGGTTTCAAAGACAATAATTCTCGTTTCTTGTGCTCATCTTATTGTTGGCCAAATATGTAGTAGTGTAAGTTCGATATTACCTTTCTGCAGAATAAAATGTTATGCTATCAGCATTATTTTATACATTGGTAATACATATTCTATCTTTTTGCTCAATGAGTGCAAGTTTTTTATACTACCTTTCTGCAGAATAAAATATTATATTGTCTATATTATTTGCATACTAGTATATATATATATATATATATATATATATATATATATATATATATATATATATATATATATATATATATATATATTCTTTCTTTATGCTTGATGGATGCATCAAGCACATAAACTTACATTTTCATGGTTTAAAATTTGATCAAAAGAACATAAATCTATTACTGTGTTCAATAAGCTATTTTTCACATTGGCAGCCCAACTGATGTTGTTTGATTCAGAGATCACTTAAATCCTTTTCTTTGTCTTCTTTTAGACATACCTCCAGTCTATCAGTAAAAGGCTTGAAGAGTGGAGGCTGAGGCAAAGGGACGTGGAGGAGTGGATGAGACATCATCAACTCCCTCCCTACCTTCAAGAACGTGTCCGGCGGTTTGTTCAAGTTAAATGGCTAGCAACACGAGGAGTAGAAGAAGAGTCCATCTTGCAAGCTTTGCCTGCAGATATACGCCGGGATGTACAGCGCCATCTTTGTTTGGACCTTGTTCGACGTGTAAGTTGTGGTTATACACCCATATGATATGACATCTGAATACGTAGAATTGTTTGTTTCCGAAGGGTTCTTGATGGATTTTTTTTTCTGGTGGGCTTTTATCTTTGGATGAAAAAAAAACAATATGGCAGTGTGCTGCCACTGCTAGTTCAAATCTCATGAATTCATTGGCAGGTTTCTGATTCCTTTGTAAAATGCAGGTCCCTTTTTTCTCTGAGATGGACGACCAGCTTCTCGACGCCATCTGCGAGCGGCTGGTGTCTTTCCTGTGCCCCGAGGGTACATACATTTCTCGCGAGGGCGATCCTGTGAACGAGATGCTCTTCATCATACGTGGCAAGCTAGAGAGCTCCACAACCAACGGTGGCCGGAGCAACTTCTTCAACTCTATCATCATACGCCCCGGTGACTTTGCAGGCGAGGAGCTGCTCACATGGGCCCTGCATCCAAAGACCAACGTCCACTTGCCGCTCTCTACGAGGACCGTGCGGAGCCTCACGGAGGTGGAGGCCTTCGCCCTGCGAGCCGAGGACCTCAAGTTCGTCGCGAACCAGTTCCGAAGGCTGCACAGCAAGAAACTCCAGCACACGTTCCGGTTCTACTCCCACCACTGGAGGACATGGGGTGCCTGCTTCATCCAGGCGGCGTGGCGGCAGCACCAGAGAAGGAAGCTGGCGGAGAGCCTGAGCCGATGGGAGTCATGGTGGTCAGATGATCATCCAGCTGCCGATAAACCTACGCAGGAGGGCACCTCCGGCAGCACGAGAACAATTGCTGAGGGCGCCATTGCCCACATGCACAAGTTGGCCTCTGCTTCCAGAAGGTTCCGGGCCGACAGTGCAGCGATCCGCAGGTTGCAGAAGCCCGACGAGCCCGACTTCTCAGCAGACCATTTCGACTGAAGCTGATGAATATGTAATTGTATATTTGTATTGTATAACCAGAACCGTCGCCGCTGTGCGTTGTATTGTACTCACTACTCAGTAGTCAATCACCTGATCCACCATATGTGATTCTAATACACGACGATTTAGGAACTGTGAATGATTTGTGAAGAACCTGGACTCTCCAGACGCTTCCTGTGTGCAATGAAGTTTGGACGTTTCCATGTTTGACAGATACCTGCGCTCTGTGGTCAGGACTCAGGAGAGTACAGTATCACTGGCTTGGCTAGTCGGCATGCAGCTCAAACACCGCTCGATCTGCTTCGAGATTCGTAAACAACCTTCTCATGGCTATAAAAATGTGCCTTAGGGCACCATGAGAGAAGGGAGACTCATTTTTTCAGAGACAAAGACTATGTAATGCATACACTTTTTATACATCATCTCCACGGTTTCTAAAGCTTCGTGTAGCCCCTTTGTTGCCTCTCCGCGGTCCTCATTATTCACTGTTTGGTCTGTAACCACAACAGCTGTATTACCCGATGTTGGGATTCTTAGTGTAATAAAATTACTAAAAGGAGAAAAATGTGGAATGCTAGAAAACAGTCTAATGATTTTCAACCCAAATCAGTCAAATTACTCACCCTCTGATCGGCACCAAGATTCGTGCACCCGACGGCTCCTCATCACTGGCGATGGCGACGTGACCCGAGTTAGGGCTAGGGTTCACTCGGGTTAGGGTTAGGGTTCACCAGAGCCCCCAACTTAAAGGGAGGTCGTAGCGGCAGAGGACCGGTGGTGGGTGGTGGCAGTGGTGGCGTCGCCGACCGCGAGCTTTAGGGAGAGCGGTGGGCTATAGAGGTCACCAGAGAAGACAAGAACAAGAGAATAATAGGAGGCAGTGGCGGATCTGACAGCAGTAGCCACTAGAGACGAGGAAGAAGGGCGGGGTGGGAAGATAGAGTCAAGCAGCGAGGGAGGAAGAGGTCGGCAGAGGCGGGGGGTGGTAGCGGGAGGGGAGAGGGGTTTGTTGGAGGGCCTTGCTGGCGTCGGAGGCAACACCGGTGAGGCGACGGGGCGGCGGGGGAATTGGGAGGAGTTCTACGTAGAACGTGGAGGAAGTCTGGATCGTTGGATCTAGATCCAGTTCTGATCCAACGGTCCAAAAGTGATTGTTTTATGGATTAAAATCAATCAAAATCTTTCTACTGTGATATAGACAATCTCCCAAAAAATATGTACTGTTTGTAAGTGCTCCTATTAATATTATGAACTCTCTGCTCTGTATTTCACTGGGCTGCATGGGATGATCGATTGCTTGTGATATAAACTGAAACCTGCATGCAAATCGCAGGGAACTTGATGAGCATGAGGAGACGGTGGGCGAGCGATGCTTGTTGATTAGAATGATATCGTTCTATGTGAATTCGATTCTGCAAGTTTGAGACCAGTAATGAGTGATTGCTGTGGGTATTCGACTTCTTTGCTCTGCAGAATCCTTTTTTTTTTTGTAACGCTGGCTGCCCTCGTTCTATTGCTCCCTGTCATCGATCGATTGATATGCAGTTAAATGAACGGAGACACCATATCATCGATGGATGGACTCCACGATTACAAACTGCGAAGGACTTTAATCGGAAGACATCGACCGGCAGAAGCCGGCGCCGAGCGGTTCATAGTCGTGCCGGAGCCGGAGCCGGAGCCGGAGCTGGAGCGCGACACCGGCGGGACGAAGAAGGTTGGTGGTGAAGAGGAGGTGTCGGCCTGAACGTAGCCGGCGGTGCCCCGGAGGTAGAGTCGGGTGATCGATGGGCCCGAGCCGGCGGCAGTGGGTGAATTCGAGGGGGGACGTCACGTCAGCCGTGGTTACGTCCCAAGTATTCCGGCGAGACAACCAGAAGGCCCACGGAAAAACAAACAGGACGCCTCCCTCCCGTTCCTCTTCTCCCGCCGCCGCCGAGGCAGGCGTTGACTGGATCGAGCCGGAAGCCGGCGAGCCCCTCCAGGAGGGGGTTGTGTATACCAACGAGTGGACTGACATAGCATCTTCGCATCAGCTGTTACAAATTCGACAGGGGAAATGCCACTTCTCAGTTAATCTGCAATATACTGTGGCTGACACTGGAGTAGGACAAATGATCTTCGAGGCTAATCTGTTTAACAAGTCTCAGGAATTTGTTGGTGCATTGCTTCTTTCTTCAACGTCTTGATTAAAAGCTGCGCGGACATGTTGGGTCCTTCCATTTGCTGGGTTCGTTGTGGCACCTTATCAGGTCGTTTCACGGTAGCCGCGGCGCCGGCGGAAGCGGTAGCAGGGGCCCGCCCAAGAAGGCAGCGGCCGGCATCTCCTCCGGTGGCAGAGCATCGTTTCCGTTTACGGTGTTTGCGCTGTCGGCTCCACTGGCGATCCCCAGTCTTGGTGTGCCATTCGGCCTGCATGTAATACTCGCTGATCAACCAAGCATCGTTATTACCGGCCGGACTGCGTTGCCTTGTGTTCACTTATTGTGTCGATTCTTTTCTCTTTTTTTTTTACTTATGATTTGTAGCTTAAATATTTGAATTATAACTATTCGTGAGTCAATTCTTTTGGATTTATAGTTTATAGCTAAAATGTTTGAATTCTAGCTATTCGTAAGAGTCATTACGTCAATAGAAAATAGTCGTGCGTGATTTTGGCTGGTACAATTGAAGCCAGTACACTTTTTACTATAAATTTTCTATTGACTTTGTATTAAAAACACATCGTTTAAAACTAGTATATATATATATATATATATATATATATATATATATATATATATATATATATATATATATATATATAGGCTAATTTTAAGCTCAAAAGACCCGGCCATTAACTGAAGAACGTTGCTCGTTTAACAAGTGTGATTACACAGGAATCGGAGGGGCCCTTCATCTGAGCCGCACAACATGATCAGACGGCGCGCGGCGACCCGGGTCGGGTCCCGCTGATACGTGGCCACTCGTGCCGGGAGGGCCACAATCTCACTGTAAATGAAAGCCCATCTACGGCCCAAGCAAGAAGCTGAAGGGAGAAAACTCGGATGAATGCATGGCAACTAGCATATGTTGCAGTTTAATGTTCCAAGTTTCACCTCCACAATATCTTCAACTGACCCCTCAAAAAAAAATTTGAATTGAGTGTGGAGCAGCTGCAATCTGCGATTAGACTAATCCTCACTGATTAGTCCATCAACACCGGCCAAACCACGAAGAAATCAAGCAACCCCCCTCTCTCTATCTTAATTTCCTCAATGATTAGATGCCACATTAACATCAATGACTCCATGATGATGCTACGAGCTAAGCTAGCTGAGCTGAGGCAAGGCAAGTGCCCCACATATTACTTGTCCACTTGCCTCATCTGGCTCCAATCCAACACGTACAATGTGCCTCTCTCAGGTTTCTCCTGCCGTCGTACCATTTGCGGTGCTCAATTTCACCATGGTTTATAAGTTTTTCCATCGTAGCTAGTTTAGTTTTTACTATAACTGATAGTGGCTCATTTGATATAATTAAATTTTAAAAATGAAAAAATCATGATAGCCCATCATGGTCAGTGCGAAGGGATACGGGAAAAAGAAAAGACAAAATTTCCAAAAAATCCCAAAAAGCCAGAAAATGCGAAATAAATGAATAGTGAATTGAAAGCCAGAAGCAGAAGCTGAAACGAGCGGGGTTGGTAGCGACAAGATGTTTCCCTATGTTTGTGTTACCTGCACATAGCCAATTAGATGCTAGCTTACGGGGCGCTCAGTTTGGCGATGATTTATGGTTTTTTTCATCGTATCTGGTTTATTTTTTACTGTAGCTGATGGTGGCTCATTTGGCGCAATTAAATTTAAAAATTAAAAAATATGTTAGTCCATCATAGATAATACGAAGGAATATAGGAAAAAAGAAAAGACAAAAATGCCCTAAAAGCCAGAAAAAGACGTGGTCAGAATAGAATAATTCTTAAATTATTATGTCATTATATCATCTGGATATACCATTTATTAATAAGAGAGAAGATTCACGAGGTAGTCATAAGTCTTTCACGACTATTACATGGTCGTAACTCGTAAGTTCTCATATGATCATAAAGTCGTAAGTTCTTCTATGGCTACTCTATAGTCGTAACCTTTATTACGACCACATAGTCGTAAGTAGTCTTACGATCACTGTGTGATAGTAGATTATTCTGCGGTTTCTATATCCCCAATCCACTTGTCAAGCGACATCTTACTACATCGTGGGAATGTTTGATAAGACGTTTAGAACGTGCGCTTATCTAATAACCGCACACTATCTCTCTCTGACAACAACCGTTGCACGACGAACGGCCATCATGTTTCTCCGACAATAACTTCCGTCAGACGGTTATTGTCCGAAGCGTTGAGACGTCTTCTAACACGGAACAATGGCTGTCGTTTTATCAACTATTTAATGGTTGGCGCTAGAGAAGAGAAAGAAGAGAGGGCGAAGCCCGATGAGAGATAGTGCAGTCTTTCTTTCGTATTACACTGTTGTAATCATTTCTTTTAATTAGTAATCATACATGACATAGAGTTGTTATTCTCTGAGGAGAAGGTCCGAACCTGGATAAAAATTCCCGTGTCCCTGTTCAGCAAGACCATAGTTTAGTTTTCTAAGAGAATTCTCGAATCCAAACAAATCATACGTAAGATCAGTATTAAAATATCAATAAGACAAAATTAAGAAATAGTAAATTAAAATTCAGAAGCCAGAAAACCGAAGTTAAAACTAGCAGGGCGTACAAGGGAAGTGCCATATATACTGTAATCGACCTTCTCCAACTAGTGCTGTTAATCCATTCGGCCCTTAATTGGTGTGTGATTTGCAGGGTCTAGGTGTCGATGCATCAAGATGTGAACATGGATGCACTTTGAGCCACTGATAAATAAGCAGCTGCCAGTTCAATCAGTGACTAAAGATTTGGACTCTTGCTCAGAACCGACGACTTGGATAGGCCACAGCGCTTTTCTTTTCTTGTGCTTGTGTTAGTCACATGCTGAGGACTAGGATTGTTCAACGGGAGGAGCTAGCTAGCTTTAGGGCAGGCTCACTAATTAACGCACACCATTATCGATCGTCATACTATCATATATATATATATACGCATTAAGCTTTGCTTTACCACCGTTGGTCATGGGTAGTTGTTAGTTGCTGATCACTTGATTGCTTGCATGCATGTTGTATATTTGTATATATAGCTGCTGTTTTAAGTATACGTACGCCTGCCAATAGAAATTTGATTTTTTGAATAGCTGATCTCACAGACATGCAGTCTACCTAAGAAAGATTTGTTGATTTTCGGTTGGCTTTTGTCTGTAAACTCAGCATCGAGCCCTATATATAGCTTAATAGCTAGCTAGGTTCACTAAATTCAGGGAAATATTTTGGCTTAATTGCCTGGAATAAATCTCTTCGTGTTTAATTAGGCAAAGTTGCATGAGGAGTTCTAGAATTAGTTTTAGTTCAATTATGCATGACAACCCTTGGTGGAGTACTTAAGCAAAACCATTCAATACATTTATAGCTCTGCTAATGTGTATATAAGCTGACAAATTGCACCCAATTTACATTTTCTCCTCAACCTTTTTCTGACTTGATGCTGATGCACGCATGGCTTATGGTTAATTTAGACAATTATCGAGATATTAATTATATGTTTAGCCGTGATGGATGCTTTGATTGATTTTATTGATATGTACATATCAATTAAAGAGTGCAATCTAGAGTGCCACTAATTAATAATTATCAGTGCAAAGCTACATAGTACTACAATAATTGTTATATAACTTTGTGCGGTGTAAACATCTAGTTTCCTAATCGGGCACTGCGGAGCCATGGTGGTACGCTTTTCGTTCAGAAAAATTAAAAGTCAGTACGAATATCCGGCTTCTCGAAATAGTTTCTCTACTCCTCTCTCTATCATCTCGCTCTCGAGATAAGATAGGGGTCACGAGTGAATCACCCACACCACTCCTCTCGCTTCCATCACGCGTACGCATCTCTTCCTCGCTTTTTACACCACTCATCCACTCCTTCTAAAAAATCACTTATTTCAGTCACTACTATTTATTTTTTTACTATCAGTAAAAAATCAATACAAACGCTCCTTGCCGCTAAATGGATGGAGGAATAAGTACTCTCAATTAAGTCTCAGCCGTTTACTAGCTTGTCGTGATCACAATTAATATGGTTAGCTGAGTAGCAATCATCACTGTCATAGCAAATCAGCTTTGAACTCTTTGCTACATTGCTAGCCATCTGATCACATGCGAATCTTCGTTGAAAACGTCGTGCTGCCACTGTTAATGTTCCCCAAAGCTAGCTTCAGGTGTTCGTTTATGGCTGACCATACTAGATGCGTGCCGTATAAGAACATGTGTAAAAAGAGTAAATGTGTGAACACGATGCATATGCAATGGTTGGGTTGGGTAAACATCTAATCGATCGAGCGATCTATGGTATGGCAGTTTGACACATGGTCTCTGGTAGATCGATGAAGAACTCTGGCAAAGCAAAAGCCCCAATTGATACTTAATTTTGCCATTAGGAGCTGGGGAGCAAAGACACTTGCAGACGAGCAAGCAACTTCCAGGAAACTGGAAAAACCGTACCTCAATTTTAATCTAACAGGAACCAAGCAAAAAGAAAAGCACAACAGCAGACATGTATATACAGCACTCAACAGCAGCAGACATGTATATACAGCACTCAACAACAGCAGACTTATAACTTTTGGCTGAAATTTTTGAATTTTAGCTGTTTACGACAGAGATTACAGAGAGAGATATACTCGCTTGTGATTTTGGTTAATACAGATGCTAAGCTTTTAACATGTACTACAATTAACTTGTAGACCATGTCTTAAAAAAATACCCTGTTTGAAAGTTAGATACTATAGTAAAAACCAAAAGCCGCTAGCTTCGGTCGAAAAGAACAGGCCAAGCTAGCACAACAGTCTAAGCTTTATCTGCTGCATGCAATATATATATATATATATATATATATATATATATATATATATATATATATATATATATATATATATTATGGTCGATTAATTTGGGATCAATTAATATATGTGCATGGGATGGATGGCGTGCACTAGTCTTGAGAGCAAACAAAAATGCTTGATTCAGTGGTAACATATTATCACTTTCAAAAATGTTGAGATAGATAATTCGGTTATAATTAGTTCAATACCAAAAGTAAAATAATAAAATGATCACTTTCAAATTAAGAAATACTCCGTGCTTAGTATTGTTTGGATCACTCAATTTCTCTCTCTTCCGTCTTCGAAAAAAAAAATCTCTCCGGGAGAAGTAGCTAGCTAGCGAGGATATGTATGCTCTCGTCGACACATGTATAGACAAATTTAACTAGCCTCGTAGGAGGCGCGGCGGCACGTCGCGCCAGCCACCGTACATACCAAAATAAAAGAGGCGATAATTCGTGAGGAGTTTTTCGGGAAGAACGGAGGGCAAAAACGCATTTTCGAGAAAGGTGGAGGGCTTTTTTGGGAAAACCGAGGACCTGTACGTAAAAAAAACGGGGACCCGTGCACGATATCCGAAAACGCGGGGGGCCATCCCGCAAAACGGAGGGGCCAAAAAAAATTTCCAGGGGCCTAAAAAATATCCAGGGACCTTTTTGCGAGAACGGAGGGCCTCTACGTAATATCGGAAAAAGCGGAGGGAAACGCCTCCCCCGGCCGTACCGAAATCCCCCCGCCATGCGGCGCGCGCGCGCGGGTGACGCGGCCGAACGCGGGGGCAGGAACCCCCCGGCTATATGGCTGGTAAGATTCAGCTTGCTATGGATAACATTGATGAGAAGTGCTAAGAGTACTCGAGTGTTTTTTAGTTAAGAGTGCTTAGATTTTGGAACGTTAGATTTTCATATAATAGATTCTCTATATCACTTCCCCTTCAACAAAACAAATATAAGGCGTTAGGTTTCTATCTAATGGATTTTCCTATACTCACCATCTCAAACAAAATGAGTGTTTCGAATAAAGAATATAAGTACTCTTAACTCAAAACACGCTGAGACAACTCCGACTTTGACATTGATAAATGAGGCCATGCAATACGCATCCGGGTGCATGCATGGAGATCGAGGCCTATACACGTAGAGGAATAATTATATTAGTTATTACATGAGCTATAGTATATTAGTATATTACTAGATATCAATCCCAAATTAAGAGGCGGCTACGAATTAGCTAAAATAATTGCACTGCAAATTAATCACCAGATGCAAGAACTAATCAACACTACACGTGCATGCCCTGGCCTCAACGACGTCATCGTAACTCAGAGCTTGAGCGACAAATCGATCTCCTCCCAATTCCGGCTCACCACGGCGGCTGACGCCGCCGCCGCGTCCTCGGCCGGTCGCGCGGCACGGTACGTCCAGAAGCCCCCGGCCTCCAACCCGTGCACGACCCGGGTCGACGGCGGGCCGGGCGGCGTCGGGGACGGCGGGGCGGCGATGTCCCGGCTGCGCTTGGCGAGGGTGCGCTCGAGCTTGTGCGCGTTCTGGTGGCCGCCCAGCGCCTGCGAGCTGACGAATTTGCGGTGGCAGTAGTTGCAGGAGAAGGCCTCCCGGTGGTCGATTACGGCCGGGGCGGCGGCCTGCCTGCGGCGCGGCGACATCTCGAGGCGCAGGTCGAGGTTGACGCCATGGGCGACGTGCGCCGCCGCCTCGTTCTCCATCGATACAAGAACTCCTTTTTCTTCTTGTCGTCGTTGGTAGCTAGTGTGGGCAAGAAGTAGGGAGGAGGGTAGAAGTGGAACCGTAGAAACCATGGACACGGTGGTGCGAGCTGGTATATATAGAGGGATTTCGGGTCGGATCTGGACGTAATGTGCCCGAACCCGCATATGTACATGTTTGTCTAGCTTGTCTTGTCACAGCTTACAACAATGTACTCTATTTTCTCAAGACGAAGTCTACGAATTAAACGATCTACACGTTAAAAATCTAACATCTGTATCAGCCGCTCGGCCTCTTTGTGATCAGATGCATGAGCAGCCAGAGCAACTAAAGCACTCTGCGACAACCCATCGATAAAATAAATCAATACAGATAAAAATATATAATGCAAATGAGTCAACAAATAAGTTGAACTTTCACCTTCTTAGGTGAATTCAGCAAAGTCAGCATATCTGGTAAGTGCAGTCCTCACTGTACAGGGAGATGGGAAAGGAGGTGGCAAAGAGCCCCCCCGAAAAGTGGAGTGCCGTCCTCTTGGTCAGCATAAACTGAGAAAAAAGGTGTCTGGTGAATAACCTAACGATTTTTCTGGCTCCTCTACAGTCTCAATGCAATTTTCTGCATATGCAACAACATGATCTCCAGTCTCATATCTGGCAAGGCAAATGAGGAGTCATCAGTTGTCTCGAGACCAATGAAATAATCATGTTTATCTACTCTTATTTTCAGAAACTAACAAATCTAGATCATTGAATACGCTTACGTGAGGCCAGTTCCTGCAATATCAAACTCTAAATGAATGCAGGATCGGTCAGAAAAGCATGGCAAGAGTTTGCTCGACCACAACCAAATTCATAAAAGCAAAAATGTCATACCTGCAAGGATGTTGAATGTTATAGACAGACACAATTCTATATTCCGGAATAACAGCTTGTTGATATGTGCGGCGTCCTCTGGTTTGACAAACACAATTCTATATTCCGGAATAGCAGCTGTGTAAGGAGTTGGTGCTGCTGAAGAATCATCTTCAACACGGAGCAATTTATCCAATTCAGGCCATAGCAGCTCCTTCCTTTAGTCGAAGAAACAAAGCATTAGCTTTTGATAAAGGACACAGCAAAACTAGGGAAAAAACATGTAGCCAGAAATAAATGTTGCAGAAGAGCCACAATATCTCACTGAAAATTATATTCAACTCTTTTGGAATTTAAGCACTGTTACCAAATAACCCTGGTAAAAACGCTCGTGCTAGGGTGACAAGGCATAAACGCAGCCAAAAAGAATACACCCGCACTCTAACTAATCGTAAGAAAAGTGTTGATTTAATTGCACGAAAAGAATTTATTTCTGCTAGTACAAAGAAGGGTGAATTATAGAGTTTAAGATAAAATGTGGGCACCTAGTATTGCAACATTTTAGCCATACGTGGACCTTTTTTTGTGCAAATGATATGGAATGGAAATTGTATTGTTGCATTGTCAACCCCCTTCAAAGATCATTTGTAGACCGGATTTTTTTTTGAGATAGATAAAATTTAACAACCCAAACAAAAACCACCCAAACCCCCCAAAAAAAGTTATGAAAAAGAGAATGATAAAAAAAAAGGCGACTGGTACGAGTTTTGGTTTCAGATCCAGGCAGGGCCTGGCTGCAAGAGCAAGCAGAGCAAACCAGATCTCACTCAACTCACGGGCGCAAACCAGAGCAGGCAGGCCATCGTCCCCTTCCCTCCTCCTCCTCCTCTCTCAGATCAGATCCCAATTCCCAAATGTCCTCGTAGCTGCCCGCGCCCCGCGCGCTCATCGTATCCATGGGCGGTATCAGGGCAGCATCGCAGTCGCCGTCGTCACGCGCGGGCGCGGGATCGGATCCCCCTCCGCCGTGCGTGGCGATGGCGTCGGAGGTCGCCACGGTGCTCGCCGTCATGCGCCGCAACGTCCGCTGGGCTGGGGTCCGCTACGGCGGGGACGACGGCGCCGACGACGAGCACCTCGACCACCCCTCATCGCAGGGCTCAAGTCCCTCCGCCGCCGCGCCGCCTCCTGGGACCCGCGCCGGTGGCGTGGGTCGACCCGCTCCTCTACCTCCGCCCCTTCCTCGACGTCGTCCGCTCCGACGAGACCGGCGCGCCCATCACGGGCGCCGCGCTCTCGTCCCTGCACAAGATCCTCACCCTCGACCTCGTCGGCCCCGACGCGCCCAACGTCTCCGAGGCCATGGGCACCGTCGTGGAGGCCGTCACGGGCTGCCGCTTCGAGGTCACCGACCCGGCGTCCGAGGAGGCCGTCCTGGCTCGGGTCCTGCAGGTGCTGCTCGCGTGCGTGCGTGGCCGCGCCGCCCCTGCGCTTGCCAACCGCCACGTCTGCGCCATCGTCAGCACATGCTTCCGCGTCGTGCAGCAGGCTGGCACCAAGGGGGAGCTGCTACAGCGCGTCTCCCGGCAGACCATGCAGGAGGTTGTCCGTTGTGTCTTCGGCCGCCTGCCTGACGTTGATACCACCGCGATCGCGGATGAGCAGGTGCGGTTGCCTCTAAAGATTCGAGCCTGCTGTTACTTGTGCATAGGAACATGGAAAATGCTGTCTCTTTTTTCTTCCACTTAATGTGGTAACTTAATTTGCAATGCTCGTGTAGATTGTTGTAAAGTACACAGATGAATGTATACATGTGATTTTTTTTATTAGAGGCTTTATTGTCTTATTAGTTCTAAATGCTGTCATGACAGCAATTTGACCTTGCGCACCAGTGATTTTAAGTTCAATTCTACTCGCCTTGAGTTATTGTTACTCGTAACATCTGTATCATGTTAGTTTGGAAAAGAAGCGTTCTGGTAGTAAGAAGATCCATATGTCCCTATAGGCCTATACTAAGTTTAATGTATTAACGCGGTGATATCATTTGTTCTGCAGATTGCTGTTAGCAAGAACCAAGGTTTGGGTGATGGGGAGATGGGGAATGGGAAGAGTGATTATGTGTGTTTGAACAGTTCCGGGGATGAGGTTGGGGGTGGATTTGGTGTGGTGCAAGACAAGGTCATGATGGAGCCATTTGGGGTTCCTTGCATGGTGGAGATATTGCAATTCTTGTGCTCCCTCTTGAACATAGCGGAAGACATTGAGGTGAACCCAAGGATTAATCCAATTGACTTTGATGAGGATGTGCCGCTCTTTGCTCTGGGGTTGATCAATTCTGCTATTGAGCTGTCGGCTTCGTCGATACACAGACACCCAAAACTACTGGCTTTTGTACAAGATGAACTGTTCCGCAATCTAATGCAGTTTGGCTTGTCCATGAGCCCCTTGATTCTGTCGACAGTGTGCAGCATTGTTTTTACTCTCTCCTACCATTTACGCCAGGAGCTTAAGCTGCAACTTGAGGCTTTCTTCTCGTGTGTGGTCCTAAGATTAGCCCAGAGTAGATATGGAGCTAGTTATCAGCAGCAGGAAGTCGCCCTGGAGGCTCTAGTGGATTTCTGCCGGCAGAAAGAGTTTATGGCTGAGATGTATGCGAACATGGACTGTGATCTACAATGCTCTAATGTTTTTGAAGACCTAGCTAACCTTCTATCTAAAAGTGCATTCCCTGTGAACAGTCCTTTATCTGCCTTGAATGTGCTTGCATTGGATGGGTTGGTTGCTGTCATTCAGGCAATAGCTGAGAGGACTGATAATGCACCTCAGCATCATGTGCAAACAGTGCCAGAAATAAGTGAATATTTTCCTTTCTGGCAGTTGAAGTGCGAGAACATTAATGACCCTGATCAATGGGTTAGATTTGTTCTCCAGCAAAAAGGCATCAAGAGAAAGCTAATGGTTGGTGTTGAACATTTCAATAGGGACAAAACGAAGGGCTTTGAATACCTTCAAGGTGTTCATCTCTTGCCTGAAAAACTTGATCCATGCAGTGTTGCACTGTTCTTCCGGTACACACCTGGGTTGGACAAGAATCTTCTTGGGGACTACCTTGGGAATCATGATGAGTTCTCTATTCAGGTCCTTCATGAATTTGCTAAAACCTTTGATTTTAAGGAGATGAACTTGGACGCTGCCCTAAGGCTCTTCTTGGAAACTTTCCGGCTGCCTGGTGAGTCACAGAAGATACAGAGGATTCTTGAGGCCTTTTCTGAGAGGTACTATGAACAGTCACCGCAAATGTTTGTTAACAGGGATGCTGCTCTGGTACTGTCATATTCAGTAATCATGCTCAACACAGATCAACACAATGTAAGGGTTAAGAAGAAGATGACTGAAGAAGATTTTATTAGGAACAACCGTCGTATCAATGGTGGGAATGACCTTCCAAGGGAGTTCTTGTCGGAGTTGTATTATTCTATCTGTCGGAATGAAATCAGAACCATTCCTGAGCAAGGTGCTGGATGCTCTGAGATGTCTTATAGTCGCTGGGTTGATCTGATGTGGAAGTCGAAGAGGACATCAGCATATATTGCCTGTGACTCCTACCCTTTTCTTGATCATGACATGTTTCCTATCATGGCTGGACCAACAGTTGCTGCAATCTCAGTGGTTTTTGATAATGTTGAGCATGAAGAGGTTCTTACAGGATGTATTGATGGTTTTCTGTCAGTGGCAAAGCTGGCTGCATTCTATCATCTTGATGATGTATTGAATGACCTTGTTGTGGCTCTATGTAAGTTCACCACTTTGCTGAACACTTCTTATATTGATGATCCTGTGACAGCTTTCGGGGAGGATTCCAAAGCTAGAATGGCAACAGAGGTTGTTTTCACTATAGCAACTACATATGGTGATCACATCCACAGAGGATGGAGGAACATAGTAGATTGCATCTTAAGATTGCATAAGATAGGCCTTCTTCCGGGTTGCCTCACTGGTGATACAGCTGACGGTCAGGAGTCCTCTTCAGATTTGTTTCCTAGCAATCTTGCTTCCTCATCAGCAGCTGCACCTCAAGTTGTACCAATCAACACTCCTAAAAAATCATATGGGCTGATGGGGAGGTTCAGCCAACTACTGTATTTAGATGCTGAAGAACCAAGGTCTCAGCCAACTGAGGAACAACTTGCTGCTCAGAAGAATGCTTCAGAGACCGTAAAGAAGTGCCAAATAGGTACCATCTTCACCGAGAGCAAATTCTTACAAGCTGAATCACTCTCAAACCTAGCAAGAGCCCTCATTCAGGCAGCAGGCCGACCTCAGAAGATTACAAGCTCACTTGATGACGAAGGCACAGCAGTTTTCTGCTTAGAGCTACTAATCACTGTCACATTAAACAACAGAGACAGGATTCTGCTTTTGTGGCAGGGTGTTTATGAGCACATAGCCCATATTGTCCAGTCTACAGTGATGCCCTGCAATCTGGTGGAGAAGGCTGTTTTTGGGCTCCTGCACATCTGTCAGAGGTTGCTTCCTTATAAGGAGAACCTGGTAGATGATTTACTGAGGTCACTGCAGCTAATTTTGAAACTTGATGCCCGTGTAGCTGATGCTTACTGTGAAAACATCACCTTGGAGGTCATGCGGCTTGTGAAGGCCAATGCAATCCACATCAAGTCCCAGATGGGTTGGCGAACCATCATTTCCTTACTCTGTATCACCGCTCGCCATCCTGATGCTTCTGATGCCGGTTTTGAAGCCCTGGTTTTTATCATGTCTGAGGGAGCACACCTCTCACCTGCCAACTTTATCCTTTCAGTGGAGGCCTCAAGGCAATTTGCAGAATCTCGGCTTGGGTCTGCAGAAAGATCTATCCATGCTTTGAACCTAATGGCTGATTCAGTGAATTGCCTTACACGCTGGTCACGTGAGGTTAAGGAAGCTGGTGGAGAGGCAGACAGGATATTGGAAGGAATTGCCGAGATGTGGCTGCGGCTAGTGCAGGCACTACGAAAGGTGTGCACAGATCAGAGGGAGGAAGTGAGGAACCATGCGCTGTTATCTTTACACAGATGCTTAGTAGTTGATGATATATCAGTTTCATCTTCAGCGTGGTTGATGTCATTTGATATTATTTTCCAGTTGCTTGATGAATTGTTGGAGATTGCTCAGAGTTACTCACCAAAGGATTTCAGAAACATGGAGGTGTCCCTCTTGCATGCTGTAAAACTGTTATGCAAGGTGTTCTTGCAGTCACTAAAAGACCTCTCAGCACAGAGCAGTTTCAGTAAGCTTTGGTTGGAAGTCCTTGACATGATGGAGAAGTTCATGAAAGTCAAAGTGAGAGGAAGGAGGACTGAGAAGCTACAAGAGGCTATCCCAGAGCTACTCAAGAACATACTGCTGGTGATGAAAGCAAGTGGGATCCTGTCAAATACAAGCACCAGCGGGGAGAACAGTTTTTGGGAAGCAACATGGCCTCAAGTTAACAAGATTGCCCCGTCGCTGCAGTCAGAAGTTTTCCCTGTCAATGAGGGTGACGACGCAACAAAAGATGAACAAAACAAGTCGGATAGTCCAGCACAGTCTGAGGGCTGAAGTGCTGAGCAATAGGATGAGATACATTCTGCCTCTAAGCAAGTTAGTTGAGCTGAAATTGCATCCTGCAAGGCAGGATGGGCTCTCAGTTTTTGTTTTTGCCGGAGTTATACACAAATGCTTGACACTGTTCTCGGTGGACATTAGGGAGAGTAAGCTGGTATATTGTAACCTTTTCAATTCACATATTTTTTTGGTTATTGAGAAGGCTGTTGCTGTTGGACTTTATTGTTGCAACGCCAAAGTTGTATGATAGGTATATCGCAGTTACAGCATTTCCCCACCACCACACATTATTTGTCTCATTTGTTACAGAGGCGATGAGGTAGCACCACGGCTTTAAACTGTGGACGCATGTGAATTCATGTATCCATTAGAAGCTGTAATGACACAGGATACTGTAAAATTCTTAGTGCGCTACATTCTTGTGAGTGAATTGGATTCGTTTAATACCATACATGGTCAAACATGGTCTTGTGAGTTTGCTTAGAAGATGTACATGTCATCTGATGTTCTTTTATGGTAGTTAACTCGAGTTTGTTGCGGTACATTTTTGTATAAGACTAGCCTATATAATCCTGCTGTCGGTTTTGAAAAGTTACGATGGCTAGAAAATATTTTCATGCTTTCTATAAGAAAAAGGTGGGAAATGGAAAAAGGACACTGACAAGGATAGAATAATTTTTAAATTATTATGTCACTATATTCACCGGATATATCCTTTATCGATAAGAGAGAATATTTATGAAGTAGTCGTAAGTCCTCCTTCTGGTTGTAAGCTCTTCTACGACTATGATCGGTAGTATCGGACTTTGCAAACGGAACTACCTGATTTGCCTGCAACAGCTAGTTTTCTAACCGTTGCTGAGGGAAGCGGAAGTACCAATCGTTTGCCTGTGGTACTTTCAGAAATCCTTTTTGTTTATCCCAACGGCTAGTTTCGAGGTGTGGGTATATATACCCCCTTGTGGCCGATTGAAGAATAATTTTTGGCATTTCATTTCACTCTCTTGAGTTAATGTGAGGTTCTCCTCTCAATTGTATATGTGTTGCACTTTGTGAGCAAGGAGGAAGACTCTAGATTATATGTGTTGTATCTAGAGGTGGATTGTGTATCCACTCAAACTTGTGCATTTGTTGCACGTGGTGAGAGTCAAGTGAGGGACTTGACTTATTACTCTTGGAGTTTGCCGACTCCTAAACGGCATTGGAGACGTCGTGCGCGGTGATCTTCTCAAAGAAGGTTGTGAGAAAACCTAGCTAAACTGTGAAGGTTGAAGCTCACCTACCTGGAGTGGGAAAGAGCTACCACTAGTGGATTCTAGAATATCACCTGTTGGCACACTGCACACTGAGACACAAACTTAGCTATGTCTTTCTTTATTCTCGGCCTCCAAAACTACCACTGAAAGTTTTTGAACATTTTAGTCTCGTCAGGATAAATAGAATAAGGAGTTTTATGAGCTTCACAAAGAATATCCCTCTTCAATTGCGGATCGGATGGCACGCAAATGCGGCCACAGAAATGTAATAGCTCTTTACTATCGACAGAAAAGTTAGGCCCATGAGGTTTAGCCCGAATAACCTCGCGCGGCGATGGCTGTGGCCTCGCGCACGACACCACTATCCTCATACAGGTCTCTCTGGGTATCTCTACATGAGCATGTAGATGTAAGCGTTTTCATCGACTTCTTCGGCGGGCTGCTCCGGCATCGGCGGCGGCAACTGCAGAGGCGGACTGGGTCAGCCATGACCGGAGCAAGAAGAAAGAAGGAAAGAAGAGAAGGGAGGAGGATAAGGGCAAAATTATCAAAAAGGACAAATGATCAATAGTTCAGCGAAAGATATGATAAATCATCAATTAAAACTAACTATGGGACAAATGAGCTATTGGCAAGTAAAGAATGGATAAATCATCACATTTCTCAATTGTAATCCCGCCGATTAATGAAATATAAGTTCTGTTTCTCAAAAAAAAAAAAAGTCCAAATAGCATGGACATGTTCCTAACTTCCCAAATTATTTTTCCCTAACCCATATGCTTAAATAAGTCAACTAACAACCAACCAAACCTCACAAAAATATCACCCCATTCTAACATGAAAATGCTCGTGTATTTGATGGAATATTTGAGCAGATTTTTGTGGGATTTCAGTGAGCTTCAAAGTTCGAACCCTGCACTTTGGAAAATTGGGCTAAGTTCTTTTTCTGTTTTTAGCTTTTACTTTTAATTTTTCTATGATAACTAGCTTTAAAACAAAGTATCTTTTTAAAATAGAGTCTACTACTTAATTGTAATATATACTATATCGATTTCATTTATATCAGCAAAAATCATATGTGAGTTTCTGTTACTTTGTAATCTCTCATATAAATAACCAAAAAATTATTAATCATAATAAAAAATTATAAGTCTCAGTCAAGAAGAACAGATACTTGGAGTTCTAATTTTTAGGAGGCCCTGCTGTTGTGTTGTTATTTGACTGGATCGGTCCCACACGTCAGTCTAACATGGACGAGAAACCTTTTCCGATTCCTCCCTTTCCCGAGTTCGTCTCCTTTCCCTTCCACTCCTCCGCACCACCGCCCCAAAGCAAGCGTTCCGGCGATGGAGGCGGCGGCGGCGCTAGGGGCGGCACCCCCGGGCGCGGCTGGAGGGGAGCAGCAGGCGGCGGCGGCGGCTCCCCAGGCGGAGCGGCTCAGCGCCGGGGTGCAGCAGCAGCTGAACCTGGAGGGGATGCGGGCGCGAGCGGTGGGGCTCTACAAGGCCATCTCCCGCATCCTGGAGGACCTTGACGCCATCGCCAGCACCAATCCCAACGCCTCTCCAAAGTGGTATTGCCCCCTCACCTCCTCTCCCCTCCCGATTAATGCCTCGAGTGAAGCTTGGGGTTTCGGATCCTTCGGTTTCTCCTAGTATTGCTGTGCGATTGCCGACTGATATGGCTGTATCGTTGTGATTGGTAGGCAGGACGCGCTCGGGCAGTTCTCCATGGTGAGCATGGAGCTCTTCAAAATCGTGGAAGACATCAAGAAGGTGTCCAAGGTGTTTGTGGTCTACCCCCGAAACGTCAATGCGGAGAACGCTGCCGGTATGCTCTTCCAATTTTTTCCTTTTTATTCTTGAATTACTTGTATCATTTATAGCTCTTCTTCTCTGTGGCTAGTAATTATGTAATCACAATAACATATGATAGCTTAATTTTCGGTTACAAAACAGAACTGTTTCCGATTCAGAGATGCCAATTTCAAGAGAGATGATGAGGGTACATGATTGTGAATGGATTAAGAGATGCCAATTTCAATTAGGCCTGAAAAAAAGCTTTTCTGTTTGTAAAGTGTATGAATGCAAGCGCAAAATTTAGGGAAGAAACCATCCAATATGAAAGAACTCTGTGTCGCCATGAGTGGGTATTTGCACTACCGAAACTAGCCAGTTAGCAACCACTACTGAATCCAAGGAATCCACCAAACACCAAACAGAGACTTTGACTGTTCAGTGCAAGGTTATTAAGTCAATAAGTCGAGTCGAGTTGCCAAGGGACCGACTTATCAACTAATCGACTAGTCGTCGACTACTTGTCAACTTGCCACTATTGATTGATTTTTTTCTAAAATGGATTTACCAGGACCAATACATGAGATTCTTGTGCTATTTTTGGGATCCCTTCTTCTCTTTCCCAAGGCAGCTCGCAAACCAGACTATAAACTAGAATGAGTAGGGAATGGATCCAGCCGAGCCAATTGCAGTTCCGTTCTATGTCGTGCCAGCCGAGGGAATAGGGTAGGTTACGTTTGATGAGTCAATACTGTTTGCCAAACTAGGTTACAAGGTGTCAAGAGCGAGCATGCTCGAAGTAAATGCAAGTGAAACAAGAGAAATCATCTATCCAAATTTTGTTCTATACCCTTGGACGATAGCAAATTAAACAGAGCATGAAATAAACAATACTTGCATAAATTTAGAGCATGTTGCCTCATCTTCTACTACAACAGAACAGAGCAGCTGCTACCACCAAAGCTGCTACTCTGCTACTACTACCACTGATACTCTGCTGCTAGTACTTGCTGCTACTATACTACCACTAGTACTTGCTGCTGCTACTAGTCTAGTCGTACTACATTAGTATGTAGTACATAACTACTTGCTGGCCGCTACTACTACTACTAGATCTATGAGGGTTTGAGAGCATTATAGCAAAACAGAGCAGATCAGCATTCAGCAAAACAGGGCAGCACAGCAGAGAGAAGGGGGCTCAGGGGGAAAAGGATCTGAGAGGAAAGGGGTGAAGGCGTTTGCCGACGGCGGCATGAGCTAGGGCTGAATGCGATGGGTGCTGCGAGACAACTGGAAGGGAGGGAACTGACAGGGTGGAGGCAAACCAGCGGCGGCTGCTTGCTAATTGCTAGGGTTTGGGTGCCAAGACCCTTTATCCTCTTCAGTTTTCAACCTGACGTTGGGCCACGGGCCACCCCAAATCACGCGCCAAGTTGTGCGCCCTTTCCCTCTCTCGCTCCCTCTCCCACGCTCACCCACAAGTTGCCCAACTTGTCTCTCCAAGTCGATGACTAGCTCGACTTGCTTAGCTAGTCGAGTCAGTGGCTCCAGTTGAGTGCCGTCGGCCGATTGGATAATCGTCGAGTGTTGCTCAACACTTGATGAAATGGTGACTCACCTGCAATTTCATATATTGTAAGGAAAAAAAATCAGGGTCTTCTGTTATTTGCAACAAGCGTGAATGAGATCTAGAAGTATGCCCAATGGAGATATTTTGGTTACATTTGGTAACTACCGGTTCAAAATTCTATGACTTTTCTTTGGTTTTTGACATGTTTTATTGAATATGAAGATCCAATCTGTGGACTTTCTCTGTTCTCGATAATGTGTAATTCCTTTGATCTAAATGCTGAAATTAAACGTGAGATTGCGCTACTGCCGATTATCTTTAGTTTAAGCTAGTTTTCTCCTAGGGGTACTTTGTAATGATTTCTTCTTGTTTCACAGCCGTATGTTATGTGCCTTTTGTTGATAATTTTCTTAGCTGTATAGTGGTATTGCCTTGGTTTCACAAGTTTTTCTAGGATAAATGAGTTTGATAGGAATCAGTAGCAAACGACGTAACAAAATGGTACTGAATCAGGATTGCTCTAGGTGGTTGTGATGCATTGCAATTTAGTGTTCCCATGTTGCTTATTGTCATTAGTTACAATTGTTCTTCATTTTCTACTAGTATTACTGCATTATTCCTATTTGACCTGTATGAGTATTACAGTACTACCTGTAATGCTGTCGTCAAAGCTGTTACCTGAGATGGAAGTTGAGGAAACTACAAAGAGGGAACATTTGTTGTCTGGAATAACGAATCTACCAGTGCCTTCACAAATTGAAAAGTTAAAGGTGATTAATGCAGTATGAAGAATGCAAACCTATATTACCGTGTAGTTGATTGATCTGTTGAATAAAATGGGACATGGTGCTATTCCTTTCAGGCTAGAATAGACATGATTGGGAATGCATGTGAAACTGCTGAGAAAGTAATTGCTGAGTGCCGTAAGACTTATGCACTAGGAGCCCGCCAGGGGACAAATCTTGGTCCTACATTGGACAAGGCACAAGCTGCAAAGATACAGGAGCAGGAAGGCCTACTTAGAGCGGCAGTAAATTATGGTGAAGGTGAAAGAAATTAATGCTTATTAGACTTCAAAATAAATGACTCCTGTATTTCTCCTATTTGTATTACGACTTCAATGTTTATAGTCCATGATGAAATAGTCTGACTCATAGGATTACGGGTACCGGGACCGGGAGACCAAAGGCTGCTGCATTCCTCTCTTCCTAGCCATTTAGTGGAAGTACTTCCTTTTGGAGACGGGGCACATAATTTTGGTGATAATTCTGGTATGTTTAGATTTTGTGATCTTACGTTTTTTCATGGTCCACTGTTTTGATTTATAGTATCTATGAATTGTCTCAAGTTCGCATGCTATTGAAGGGGCTTTTGTTATGCTCTGATTTGCCGGTAACCTCCTCAAGTGTTAAGATCATTACCATTTGCGTTGGAGGCGTGTGTCCTAAAGTCCTTCAACATCAGCATCTAACTGCAATGCATATTTGCAGGTGTCTATCCCAAAAATACCTCAACATTTGCACCTAATGGAGTCAACGCCCAGGGAAATCCAATGCAGGTTTATGTAGTATCAGTATTACCATCTTTGATCATTATGAAATTAGAAGATGTCCATCTTATTGCTTGTTGGATTAAAAGCAAAAAAAGTTACAAAAGGCAGGCTTGGAAGGCATATGCTTGATTCATTCATTGTTGCATGCCATCAATCTTCTCTCCAAGGTGTTGTTTTCCTGTTCTATTGATTGGCCATATAATGTCTGACCCAACAATGTCATTCCTTCATCCTTCTAATTGTCAACCGTAATAAATGTACGATAGAGTTCCTTCTTTCGAAACATCAAAAAATAATTGCATTTGAGAACTGCAATCACGAACCTGAACTCAGACACATGTTTGATCTTTGTATCTTAATCTTCAGATGTGTTGCCTTCATACTACTCCTTGCAGGCGGCTGGAGGACAGTTACTTGGCAGATCTGCTCCATCACCTGGAACCACAGGAACTCCTAATTTCGAAAATGTATCCACGCCTCCAGTGCCGTATGCTAACTCCCCTAGATCAAGCACAAATATGATGAATACCCCTTCACCCCAGCAGCATCTAACACCACAACAGCATAGGCAAAAGCTGATACAACAATCTCAGCAACAGCAACTGCATGCTCAACAGCAGCTGAGGCCATCAGCTGCTGGGATGATAGCACAGGTAAGGCCAATTTTCCTTCAGATGTCCTTTTAGTTTTAACAAAGAAGTTTCTTTCCCGATGATTGTGTCTTGGGGGAGTGTTGCACTTGTGGCAATGCCACAGCGGCAGCAGTGTTGTAGGTTTTTTTAGTATATTTCTTTGCCTTTTTGTTCTGCTGTATTACAATCATTCTACTCCATTTACTTCTAAATGGTTCATTTTCTGGTGCTCACCGAGTCCACAATTTTCCTGTAGAACGCAATTCCTCAGCTACAAGATTTACATGGGCATGCTCAACAAAAACTGCAGGCAATTTCTACCACTAACTTCATTTGTTTTATGTATTTTCTATACGCAGAAAGAAATAATTTTATTTTCACAAAGCTCGTAACTTTATGTGGAAAACCTTTTTTAGGTCCCTAGCCCACAGCAGATGCAGTACAGCCAAGCCCTGTCACAACAGTTTCAGAATAGGCAGATGCAGCCTGGACGCTTGCAACCAGGCATGTCTCAGAGTCAATTGAACCAAGGAAATCAGCTAAGAAGTCATTTGGGCCAGTTAAGTGGAGCTGCAAACAGTGCAATGTTTACTGCTGCACAGGCATCTTCAAACTCAAATATGGTTAGATGACACATTTTTTTAGTACTTTGGTGTGAAAAAACTATTCTTTTTCTAAAAGGATAATTGGACTATTTATGGATATGCATGCATGAGCTGATGAAGAAAGATTTATAGTTTGTTCAGTTGTCAATCTATCTGCTAAATATTTTAAACATACTCCTGTGGTTGGTGAAACTTGCCTATTTTGTTTTTGCATTTTAGATGGCAAATATACCTGGGACAATGCAGTCACAGTCGATTTTGTCGCAAATGCAGGTCAGTGATTTTGTTGTTCATTATCTATTACTACTTCCGTTCTTTTTTACTTGTCACTTTGGACATCAACACGGTCACCAGTATAATTACTTTTTTCATTATATGTTAGCAAAAATTATTCAAATTATAATGATATGAAAATATATTTGGTGACAAATCTAGTAATATCATTTCCACATGATAAATCCAAATAATTTTGTGTGTACTAGAGGTCAAAGTTATAAAAGGTTGACTCCATGTATTCTAAAACGACATCTAAAAAAGAAGTGAGGGAGTATCTCCGAAGTCTTGTCAGCCATTAGACTTAACTGCATTTTATTGAAACAAAATTGTGTACTTCATATGGTGTGATCATTGCAGTCGCTGGACAATTGCACTGGTTTACACCTCTTTACCCTTGTAAATCTTGTAAGAAATGTTTTTGTTATTGCAATTTGCAATGGACTCGAGAAATCATTAAGTAGGATAGTCTGATTACCGAAGTTTGTTACTTGCATGGTTCATATTATTGGTGCCAGAAACTGTATAGTCCCAGACAACTTTGGCAAATACCACTGATAATTGGTGGGCTTGGGCAATGAGTCAAGTGCTCATGTAGGCAATGGGTTGGACCAGCAACTTATATGGTTCATCAACTCCCCTGCACCTTTGATGTTGTTAATGTCCTGTATGGACACAGTTTGCTGATTAACCAAGAAGCAGCAGGACCTGAAGAGTGCATAATTTGTTCCCTTTTTTGTGTTGTTTGATTTCCTGTATAATTTTTCACCCATATGAAATTCTTTCTTGTATTTGTAATATTATTTTGATGATCATTAATCAGTTTGGTTTGACTGGTGGGCATCCTCAGAGGAGTCATCCGTCCCAAATGCTGGCTGACCAAAGTACGTACCATTTCCTTCCTCTTAAGCTTTTGGTATTGTTAAATGTTAAATGGATGGAAAATCTATTTGTACAAGTCATGGTGTTGAAATATGGTGGCATTTGCTGTTTGACACTCTAAAATCGTGGTTCGGCTAAAAGACAGTCTAGAATGGTGGCTATTTGCCGTAACGCACGGTGGCCACAAAATGCTGGTAGAGTTCTTTTGGGTTGATGGCTTAAATATTTGAATTCTAACTGTTTGCGAGAGGTAGTATGTATCGGAAAATAGTCGTATGCAATTTTGACAGGTACAGTTGAATTCAGTATACTTTTTACTATAATTTTTTTATTATCCTGTTTTGAAAAAATATATCGTTTAAAAGCTACTTATTATAGACAGTAGGAGCATAAGTCGACTGAAAGCAGGATCGTACCCAGCCAATATTATCTCGGTCAGAAGGGAAGAGAAGGTGTGCAAAATGTTTAATTTGCCCCGGGGATAAAATTGTGTAAAAAATAACAAAACCGAGCCTAGTGGAGCCCACCTATCAACATCCTATCTCTATACTCCTCTTTGGCCATATGCCTCTGACCTAAGGGGTTCACGGCTTCACGCACTACAACCCGGCATCTACAAAGCAAGGGCAAAACAGACCTTTCACGTGCATTCTCTCCCCTCCCAGCATGGATCATATTGTTATAATGGTCGCAAGTCATTACTTGCATACTTGGTAAACTAACCCTAAATGTTACACAAGGTATGTGTCTGGACTACCAAATAACTGATAGGGAAAATATTTTGGTGTTACATAAAATTACATAATGATCATAATTCAGAAGAACAAATTATATTGGAATTTAGTCTTTATTGTAGGGTAAAGTATTTTTTTTAAAAAAAATAGCAGCACAGTTGCTAAATTGAAGGAGTGTTATGGGGTGAAGTTAGGAGCAGAATTCAGCACGTAATTTTAAAAACTTCAATAATACAAGGAAAAGTCAGGGCCCTGCCCTCATAATATTTTACCACGCTGCTATTCTGGCTTCAGCTTCTGGTTTCTGGCTTATTTTTCACTATTCATAAATTCGTCTTTTTCTGAACTTTTGGCTTTTTTTTGAGCTTTTTTGTCTGTTCTTTTTTTTCCGTATTCGTTTGCGTTGTCTGTGATGGGCTAACATATTTTTTATATTTTTTAATTTTTTAAATTTAATTATGTTAAATAAACCTCTGTCACCACAAGTGTTTTTTCACCACCACATGCTTTTCAGCCATAAACCACCAAAAATAAGCTCAAATGATCACCACCTAGATCTGTTTGGTTTCTCCAAGATGTATGCCTTTTCCAGTGCAAGTCACTAGCTCTGTAGTGTTGTAAATAGTGCCAGGTGAAAGGCTTTAAATTCAAATGATGTAAGATTGTCCATCTATATGTATTTTTTTTGTCATCCTACATAATTTGTGACAAAATCCTCCTCAACCCCACTAGTATATCATAAGTTACTATTTTTTTGAGCAATTCTCTCCATTGCTTCCTGCTGTAGTGTTTGGTATGGGAGCCACAAATACTACTAGCATGATGGGAATGCAGCAGCAGCAGCAGCAAGGGGTATTCGGTAACATGCAAGCAGGTGCCCAGAACATGCAACAGGGCATGGTGGGCCTTCAGAATCAGACGCAAAATCCCAACTTCCCCCAGCAGAGGCAACAAAATCAGCAATGATTGAAACAACTAAAAGCAATTTGCTAGAGCGAGGAATAACTCCATCCATCGAAAGATACACAAATAATTTTTCGGTTAGATGATGTTGCTCTGGAGGACTGTTCTGTGTGTTTTCATGTTTTCTAGTACAGCACGAGCTCGCGCCATTAGCTTTCTGTGCTATATCGGATAGTTGCCGTTGTGGAGTCGATCGATAATCTTGGTTTTGCTGTAAATTGATGTAGATGTAGCACCATTAGTGAGGGCAGACTCAGTCTAGGAGGCAGTATTTTTCACTTGAGATAAATCCTCGTACATGTACCTGTTTTAAATCCTGACTTTTTAGCGGATTTAACATTGTTAATGACGGTATTTACAAAAGTAGCTTTATACGCATCATATTTGTAGAAATGTCACTTTTGCCATCCGGTAGGCGGGCGGCAGCGCTGGCGAGGTGACACGTGGCGGGCCGCCGATGGCAGGTGCCTATCGCCCTGCCAGCAGATGGCAAATAGCCTGTCGCCCGGTGAGGAGACGGCAGGTGGGTTTAATTACTTGCTTTAATTTTTTTGTTTAGTGTTTGTTTGAATTTTTAAATACATCACATAAGCTCAAAAAATTACAAAAGTTTATGTATAATCTTCCGATGCAATGTACTTTATAGTGTAATTTTTGGGTAGTTTTATCCGTTGTAAATATTGCTAAAAAATTCATGTAATTTCGATACTTGTACGGTTTTTTATATAAAGCAAACGAGTTTCAAAAATTACGAAATTTTACGTGAAACCTCTCGATACAGTCATAGTTATTGTGTATTTTTTTAGAATTTTATGTGCTCTGAATTTACCGTGTTTATTCGGGTTAATTTAATTGTGAATTTACGACCGATGAATTTAATTCATAATTAAATTAACCTGAATAAACGTAGCAAATTTGGACTACATATAATTTTTAACAATTTAAACAACCACTAAATAGAAAAAAATTAGGCAGGTAATAAGGTTGGCTTAATTACCCGTCGCCTGGGGGCTGGTGCCAGGCTTGCCTACCGCTGGTGGCTGGGCGACAGGCACCTGCCGTCGGACACGTCGCCTCGTTGGTGTTGCCGCCCGCTTCGTCGACGGCAAAAATGATATTTTGTCAAAATATTTTGTGTATTACTATTTTTGTAAATACAGTGTGAAATAATGCTAAAACTGGCTTTGATTCTTTATTGGTCTCCTTGAGAGCGCTCTGGTCAGAGCTGCCTACCCTATTCAGAGGAGAAATTTTATTATATAATGGTTGCACAGATAAATTTATGCAACAGTGTAATCAGAGGCTGACGCGTGTTATAGAGTATTGTAGCAAACACTATTTAGCACTGCAGTAGCACTGTTGAGTACTGTACAAATACTGTAGCAGTGCCGAAATTACAGCGGAAACTAAATTGTGCGGGTCCGGTTTTCTTTTTGCGCACTGTCTCTTCATAAATTGAAGTGCGACCTTGAACCTGTTCTTTTTGGCTGCGGCTTATGGCTTTTGGCTGAAATTTTTGAATTTTGGTGCATTTACTTACGAGATTGGAGAGAGATATATTCGCTTGCAATTTTGGTTGATACAGATGTTAGGCTTTTAACGTGTACTACAATTAACTTGTAGATCCCATCTTGAGAAAATACTCTATTTAAAAGTTAGGTACTGTAGCAAAAGTTAAAAGCCGCTTTTGAAAGCCAAAAAGAACACCCCCATATGCATGGAGTGTAGGCAGTATTTGATCAGACGATTGACAAATAAAATAGCAAGTCAAACATATATGCAAGAGACGCCCTAATGTCATGTGTGCTTGTGCTCTGAGGCTCTGATCGAGCTATGTTGTACTGCAGAGAAAGCACTAATAAGTGTCGTGTCCCGTATGATAATCTCTTGCGCTTTTTAATTTGTGATACAATGGGATTATATTGAAACCTGCACGTTGTTGCAGAAACTTTTTATTTAAATATTAGCATGGAAAATTTTGTACTGTTAATACAGGTCCAAGGAAATGTTGACGCAAATTATATGAAATAAGGTGTTCTCTTTTATGTGTCATGTGTTTGAAAAATCTAGAGAAAGAAGGTGTTTTAATTTCAGTGGTAGTACGTCCAGGTCGTATGATCATTAGTGGGTTTTCTAACGTGCATTTTTTGTTCGCCAGATCTGAATCAAACGGTACGAAGAAAATAGGGTGATGAAACTCCCTTGTGCCATCTTTTGTACTCGACTTTGTTACCAAAGAATCAGGCCTCAGGCTAGGTGAGCTAAAGTCCGAGGCATGAAAACCAAAACCCATGAAAAATATTGATTTGGGTGTGAAAGGTTAGGAATGAAAGCCTATGTCGGCCCAAAATCAGCTGGCCTTGCCCGAGGCTTGGGCTGAGCCTGGTTCCACCGTGAGAACCACCTTCTCAAATAAAAAAAAGAACTCGGATACTATAGGTAAGATTGGTCGTCGATTCTCGTCATTGTTACTTAAGTGGTGCTCATTTGGACTTAAAACTCCTACTTATGGCTTATTTTGCAATATAGCGATTGAAAATGTATTATAGATGCTGATAGCTTTTCAACGTAATTAAATTTAAAAAAGAAAAAAGTTATATCATCACGGATAATGAAAAAGGAATAAGGGAAAAAAAATAAAAGATAAAAAAGCACAAAAAAGTCATATCACCAGAAAAAAAAAGACAAAAGTAAGAAGCCAAAAGTCAAAAGCAAAAGCTTTAAAAAGTAGGGCCTTAGATTTGTGGCGGTGAGTGGCTTTATTTGGGGGGAGAGGGCACGGAAAGGGTAGTTGGTTTGCAGCAAGAGTGGCCCGTGCGTACGCAGTCCACTAACTAGAGGTGAAGCATGATGTTGGATTCAATCGAAACACACAGGTCTCAGCTTGTGCGCGAGCGGATCACAGTTTGGAAGGCGCATAGGACCAGTTGCACGCATTGGATTTGGCCGACATGCGCAACGCAATAGGAGGTGGGTGGCACGTCACAAGGGTAGGTGCAGAAGTGTCTCCAAATGAAGCAGCTAGAACACTGTATTGTTGGAGAAACTCTCAACAATATAGCCTCCCTCTTTCTCTCCTCCTCCTTCCCCCGCTGCTCTCCTCCCCTTCATCTCTCTTCTTCAGCGCCGACGCAGCTCCTGTACCCTCCTCTGGCTTCCCTGACCCCTCCTCCACCATCGGGAGGTGGCAATAACCTCGCTGCCTCACTGCGCCGCCCACGGGCGGACCCAGATAAAAAAAAAGTAGGGGCACCCGTCGGAGCCGCACGAGAGTCGGAAATCAAATAGCCTAGCCTCACCCGCTAGTTCGCTTCGTTTGGGCTGTCTGGTGTCAGAAATCGCGAGATAAGGGCCAGACCCAGGTGAGTGGGGGGCACCTCGGATGGGTTGAGTGGGGGGCCAAGTACTAAAATATTTGATTACTTTTCACTAAAAAATGAAATTTGAGTGGGGTCCATTTGGGTCCGCCCTTAGCGCCGTCGTGCCCTTCCCCCTAGCTCAATCTAATATTTAGTTTGCCGCCTCGCCATAACTTTCTTCACCGTCGCCCACCACCCTTCGCCGTCACCCAACGCTCTTCGTTGTTGCCCACCATCAAACCATCGTCTTCCAAGCCTTTCTCTATATTCGGGGCACAGTGAACCAGTCGACGACAATTGTGCTCCCCTGTCAGCCCGAGAACAAGAGTGAACGAGAGAGAGCGTGACAAGTGGCGTTTTCTACACGGTAGCGTTTTCTAGGTTTTCTTGTCTCCACATGGCGGGGAAGCTAAGCCCGGCCAGCACCACCACGTCCGTATGGTATGGGACGATGGGGTGGCAAGCCAAGGAGCGCGCGCGCGGCCGGGGCGATGGTTAGTCTAACCACTAATGCTAAGTTTTGCATTAGGCACCCAAGGTATACCAGTGTTTCAGTCATTGAAGAATGTGGTTTAGGAGGCATATAATCAACCTTTTGAAACATTAGCTATCAGTGTATTTTTAAAATTTTAGATTATATATAAAAATCGTAGGTATAAATTTACCTCAAAAAATACTTTCATAATATTATTTTTTATTATATTTCATAAATATATTAAAATTTAAATTAATGGCCAAACTTATATTTTTGGTGACCACAAAGAAAAAGTATGCCCAACTTCTGCCGTGTTCGTCTTCCATTTCCTAATTTTAGAAAAAGCGTTCGTCCCACCATTAGCCAACGAGAGAGCGGAGGAGAGCGTTAGAAAATATTTTTTTTTCTTTCTAACGTTTTTTTTTCAGTTCATTATTCCTTAATTTCGTATTTTTCTGACTTTTTTAAATCTTTTTTATATTCCTTTGTATTGTCTGTGATGGGCTAGCCTATTTTTCTATTTTTAATTTTTAAACTTAATTACGCAAAAAAAAGTTACCTGCAGCTACAGTGCATGCAAAATAAACTAGCTACAGTGAAAAAGGCCTTAAGACACACAAAAAAAAGCACGATACAATTCAAATGTTATTTTACTTCAGGACTAGAATTCATATGTTACCAGGGACGGACCAGGGCCCGGCGACCCTGGGCCCCTGCCCGGGCTCATCCTCGGCATTCGGCAAGGTTCAATGGTGTGACGCGCGTGAAACCTTCTTGTGTTAACTGCATCCTGCTAATTAGTGCTAACTAATTAGTGGAACCTCGGCAAGGCTCATCCTCTGCAACTGCTACTAATTAATGCTAACTACGAGTGGTAGAGTGTTTTATAGCGCGAGCGCGTAAGGTCAATGGAGTGCAGTTGGTGTTGTTACAATGTAGTGTACATGTTTTCTAGAAGTGTTAGTTTGCTGAAATTTTTTACTTTTGTGAGCAAGGTGTTTTTAAAATTTAAACACAAGAAAGTTTTTGGTGATCTTTTTTTTTCACAGACTATATTTCTCTAGTCATATTGTAAGCGTTTGTTTATATTGCCTTCAGCTTCTGAAGCTAAAGACAGGCACACCGCGTATTATGATCTATGTTTCTGAGCGCTTGTTATTTAGATTTTGTTCTTCGCCCAGGTTCATCAAATTGTATGGGTCCGCCACTGTATGTTACTAGCTTTCTCCTTTTTTGTTTGCAAGGAGATTTTTTTTTTGTGCGAGGAAGGAGATATGTTACTAGTTGTTAAATCGTTCATCCAGAAACTTTGCGTTGTTAATTTTCTACAGTTGGTAGTTTATAATCCTAGATATATTAGAATTTGTATTTCAGAGCTTTTAGTTCTGGTTATAGTTACAAATTTAAACTTTGCTAATATTACGTCCGGTGACGTTAGTGCGGCGATGCCGATGAGAGAGCAGTTGTTCTCTGAGATGACGATAGAGCTCTGGAAATCTATTCCAGTTTATTCAAACCATTATTTTCTAGTACATTTCTTCTGGCCTCTAGATGGGATCTAGTCGCCTAGAAGAAGTTTAAGGAAATTAAAGTCCTTGGCGCATACATGGGTACGACTGGCGATAGATATACTCCTTGGCGCTTTTTATCCTCCTCGGCGATATTGAGGTCGAGATACTGAGGCAGGGTTTAGCGCTTTTTCGATGCTGCTCCGGAGCACTGCCCCATTGGCGCCGACGACGCGGCCCACCGTCTCGCCGCTCTTCACCAGCAAGAACGTCGGCGGCAACTCCACATTGGCTTTCCGCGCCACCGCCTGCACGCACGGTTAATTTCATCGTCAGGCCGGACTGATGGAGCGATTCAATGGACGCTCGGGGCTCCCGTCGACGTCCATACCTGGAACTCCTTGTTGTCGACGTCGACCGTGCGGAAGTCGGCGGAGTCTTTGAATTCGGAGGCGAGATCCTCGAACGTCGGCCTTATGACTTTGCACGGCTCGCTCCACTCCGCCATGAACTCCAGCACCAGCTTTTAGAGAGCGTGTAGAGAGAGAGAGAGAGAGAGAGAGAGAGCAAGGTTTACAGAAATCAGTGCTTCATCAGATTTTTCTTTGCTGTTACAGCTGAGAGAGGAAAAAAGGTACCAGCTTGGGGTTGGTCTTCATCAGTTTTAAGTCTGCCTGGTTGACGATGGCCAACACGAGGGATTTTTCTTGCTTGGCTTCATTTGTGGAAAACAGATCACTCCATTAACACAAGGAAGAAATTAAGTGCAAATTACATAAGGCCAAAGGGCAGAAAAAACAGCAGGGAAAAACAAGTGTTGTTACCCATCTTGATTCTTCTCGCCCTGCCCTGCTTCGCGGTGTGAGCTCGTGATTGAGATACAGGCACTGCAAGGTGATGGCTTTATATATATAGCTGCGGGCTGCGGCCGAGGGACACTGTATTACCGTGAACGCTTTAATTTATCCTTGGCGTTGGCGGTTTGGCCACCACATGCTCAAAAGGTTCAAAAGAATGGCATGCACCTTTCTATCCATCGACCGAACGTCAGATTCCCATCCAAACCCAGTAGAAATCTGACGTTCGGTCGATGGGCAGAAAGAGCGGCTCCCATTTATGCTAGACGTGTCATCTTTCCATTTGATGATACGAGTGCAATTGCGAATTTGGCTCAATTATTTGATCCAAGAATCAGAGAATATTAGGCAATGGGCGTCGTGGAAAGAGACCTAAACGAAGGAAGCGTCATCTTTAAAGATTCCAACTCCACTCCTTAAAGAGAAGGATTCCAACTCCACTGCTTTTCTTTTTTTAAAAAAAAAAGGATTCCAAGTCCACTTGCACTACCTTTTGTCAATTGCTGAGAAGAAGAAAAAAAAAAGTCTATATATGGTACGATTTTATATTATTTGGATGGGAGAAGCACGGAATGTACACCGACCGATCAACATAAAAAAAAAAAAGGAAGAAACCAAGTTAGATGATAGTGTTCTCTCTGGAAGAGATAAATATCAGTTATCATAATTCATGAGTGAGCTTGCTCACAACCTTAATTCGTGGGTTTTGATCCCAATCAAATGCTGCTTTCCGGCCTTGGGAGCTTCCTCTCCAAATGCGAACTATTTGTTGCATTACAGCATCCTGATCGACGTGAAAAAAAGAATTCCATGCCCCTTATCTGCAGAAGAAATAAAGAGAGAGACAAGGATAGGAGAATATGTTTGTTAGACCATGTGAGAAGCTCCCCAGGTTCTCCAAGAATATGGTGCAACTTCGTTGAATTATTTGTGGAGTTGAATTTGAGGGGTTTTTTTTTAAAAAAAAATTCTTGATTTTTTTAGTAAGCGCGCTCCAACTCCCATTAGAGGTATGGTCTACCAATTTTTTTATGAATATTCTTTTTTACTTCAAATAATAGAAGTATACCCGCGCAAATATTTTTTGCAGCAATAGGCTCCAGTCGCCTAACCGTTGGGCAACTGGAGACTGCGCACAACGGTCGTGCAACAAGAAAGCTGCCCATAAGCCGTTGAGCAACAGGCTCTAGTCGCCCAAGCAATCGTTGGGCGATAGTAATTGCAGTTGCTCGATTGTGCGGCGACTGCAAACAAGATGAAGTGTGGGTTAATCTATTTGTGATTTTAGTAGATTAGGACTGGCAGATAATCTGTTGGATTGCTTCATCATCTTGTCCTATTGCTTTTTCTGCCTCTGGTCCATTCCGGTGTGGTGAAGCTGAAAGGATTAGATCTTTAGCTTTTTAGGATCTCCTAGGTTAGATCTAGTGGGGTTCCTTTTCGGTTCGGGTTCTTGAGGTAAAACCGAGAGGGGGAGAGAGAGAGAGAGAGGTACTAACCGTCCGACGTAGAGGAGGAGGGGTTGGACATCGCGGGTACGTCGGTGAAGCTCTGCGCACGGGCAGCGATGATCGAGGAAGAGGAGCGGCGTCTCCCTGGCGGCCGGCGTCTCCCGAGCGGCGGTGATCTCCTTGGCGGTGGGTCTTCCCGTCGCTGGAGCGCCCCCTCTTAGATCGGGTCTAGGGTTTGTCGGTGGGGAAGTTGGCGGCACGGTGAACCTCGTCTTCTGCGCCGCCCCGGCCCCCACCTCTGTTTTATATGGCGCTGGCGACAGGGCCCATCGACCTATTATTGGGCGCCCGATCGTATGCGCGTCAAGGGGGGGGCATTTGGCGTTGGGCCAAATGCCTCTGAGATCATTCTAACATTCTCCCCCTTGATCTCAATCTATACTTTATCTTTAATTACTTTTGCCTTTACATTCCATCACAGATTAGTGCATAGAACATGTCTCATCGTCACGGTCAATCGCCGATAGATTCAACAGCTACAATACACCTCTCTGTTCTGAAATAGTTACTTTAATCTTTTGGGCCATCTTTTAGTCCAGAATCATAAGCTTTCCTTAAACCCATGCCGCTATATGTTCTCTCGAACACATTGGGTGGTAAGCCTTTAGTAAGCGGATCCGCTAACATCTTTACTGTACTTATATGCTCAAGACTTATAATTTGATCCCGAACTTTATCTTTCACAACATAATACTTTATGTCAATGTGTTTGGCAGCACCACTTGACTTATTGTTGTGGGCATACATTATCGGGTTCATTATCGCAAGACAACTTAAGTGGTCTATTGATGTCGTCAACCACTTTTAAACCGGTATGAACTTCTTAAGCCGCTCACCCGCCTGTAGCCTCATAACATGCTACAAACTCGGCATACATTGTGGACGATGTAGTGACGGTTTGCTTTGAGCTTTTCCACGATATAGCTCCTCCAGCGAGAGTGAACACATATCCGGATGTCGACTTTCTATCATCTCCCGCAAAATCAGAATCTGTATACCCCACTATATGGAGTGAATCTGATCTTCTGTATGTCATCATGAGGCCTTTTGTTCCTTGCAAATAACGCAAGACTTTCTTTATCAATTTCAATGTTCTATTCCGTGATTGCTCGAATCGCCAAGTAACCCAGAACAAACGCTAAGTCGTATGCGTACACACTTGAGCATACCGCAAGCTTCCGACAATGAAGCATATGGAACCGCTTTCATTTGATCGATCTCATATCGGTTCCCGGGCATTGAAAATCCCCATATCTATCGCCCTTGACTATAGGTGCAGGTGAAGGACTACATTTATGCATACCAAATTTCTTTAATACTCTCTCTATGTATGCCTTTTGCGACAGTCCCAATGTCCCCTTGTTTCTATCCCGGTGAATTTCGATCCCTAGAACGAACGAAGCTTCACCAAGATCTTTCATATCAAAGTTTGAGGACAAAACTTCTTTGTCTCCAAGAGGCATCGACATCACTACTAGCCAAGAGGATGTCATCCACATACATGATTAGGAAGATAAACTTCCCATCTTTAAAATTTGCATAAACACAGTTGTCCTCTACATTCTCTTTAAACCCAAATTTTCTTATTGTACTGTCAAACTTCAAGTACCACTGTCTTGAAGCTTGCTTTAACCCATAAATCGATTTCTTTAGGCGGCATCCCATTCTTTCATTTCCTTCCACAACAAAACCTTTTGGTTGTGCTATGTAAACATTTTCCTCCAAATCCCCATTAAGAAATACCGTCTTTACATCCATCTGATGTAACTCTAAATCATAATGTGCTACTAATGCCATTTTGATTCTGAAGGAATCTTTACATGAGACTGGAGAAAAAGTCTCATTGTAATCAATCCCTTCTCTTTGCGTAAAGCCTTTTGCCACAAGTCGCGCTTTGTATCTTTCTACATTCCCTTGGGAGTCAAGCTTTGTCTTGTAGACCCATTTATAGCCTACTGTTTTGGCTCCTTTAGGAATAATTTCCAAGTGCCAGACTTTATTAGCCTTCATGGACCTCATTTCCTCTTCCATGGCCTCAAGCCATTTTGAAGAATTTTCGCTTATCATGACTTCTTCAAATGAGGTGGGATCATCCTCCATTTGAAATTCCTCTGTATGATAAATTTGATAATCATCAGAAATAGCTGATCTTCTTACTCTTTGAGACCTCCTTGGGGCCTCCTCATTTGGTACATCTTCTGCTTGAGGTCATTGTTGCTCCCCTCATCTCGTGGCAATTGGTTCTATAGGATCCTCAAGAATGTTCTTCATTCTCATTCATTGTTGCCACAGGAGGAACAATAACAGTCCGGCACCACAATGTCTTGTACCGCTCGGTGCGGCGAGCAGTAGTGCGAAGAATGGTTCTTGAATCATCGGAGTGGGCGCATACGCCCGCTTCTCTTCAAGGTCAAACTCTCGAGCTACCATGCTCCCCCTCATCATTTCATCCTCTAAGAAGACAACGTGTCTTGTTTCTACAAACTTTGTATATCCGTTCGACAAGAGAAACGAAAACCTTTGACTTTTCGGGTAGCCAATGAAATGGCAACTTCATCGCTTTTGGAATCAAGCTTTCCAAGATTTGGGTTAAATACTTTAGCCTCAGCAGGACTTCCCCACACACGTAAGTGGTTTAGTGAGGGAACTCTTCCTGTCCACAACTCGTACGGTGTTTTGGGCACCGACTTACTAAGCACTCTGTTGAGAATATGAATGGCGGTTTTCAACGCCTGCATCCATAAACTCAACGGCAGTGTGGAGTGGCTCATCATGCTTCGCACCATATCCATCAGGGTACGGTTGCGTCTTTCAGCTACTCCATTTTGCTGAGGTTCGCCCGGTGTAGAATACTGGGCTACTATGCCATTTTCCTGTAAAACCTTGCAAAGGTCCGTGAACTTGTCCATATGGGGTATATCGACCATAGTACTCCCCCCACGGTCAGATCAGACTATCTTAATCTTTAAATCGTGTTGGTTTTCAACTTCAGCCTTAAATATCTTGAATTTATCCAAGGCTTCATTTCTTTCTTTGATTGGATAAATATATCCATAACGGGAGTAATCATCCGTGAATGTTATGAACGAGTCATAACCATCCACACTTTTCACAGGAAAAGGACCACAAATGTCTGTGTGAATAATTTGTAGAACTCATGTGCTTCTTTTGGCGTCTTTCTTAATTTTCTTTACATATTTTCATTTAATGCATTCTCTGCATTGTTCTAAGTCTGAGAACTCTAATGGAGGAAGAATATCATTCTTAACTAGTCTTTCTATTCCCCCCTCGAAATATGGCCTAAACGACAGTGCCATAATTTTGACGACGCATCTAGAGTTCTCTTTCGTTTCCTGTTTACATTCGTAGACGAGGATTCATTCACTTTGTCGCACGCGACGTTCCCATTATCGCATACGACATTCACATTATCACGTAATGATAACAAATAAAGCTCGTTTTGTAAGATGGCAAGACCAACACATCCTTTATTAAACATTATTTCACACTTGCCATTTCCAAAATGACAATCATAACCATCATTGTCCAAACATGAAACACTAATCAAATTTCTCTGTAAAGAGGGAACATAAAGAACATCTCTAAGTAAAAGAGTGAAGCCATCAGCTAGCTCTAATGAAATATCGACAACGGCTTCAACTTCAGCTTGGACTCCATTTGCGACTTTAACGCATCTTTCTTTTCTTTGCGTAGTCCTCGTCGAACGGAATCCCTGTAATGAATTAACAACATGAACAGTTGCACCTGAATCAATCCACCAAGTAGATTTTGAATATTGTACATACAGGGACTCATTTATGAACGTAATGATGTTCTCACATTTCTTTGACATAATCATTTTCAAGAAATCGGGACAATCTTTCTTGTAGTGTCCCGTCTTCTTGCAGTGAAGACACCGATCTTTGTCTCATCAGAATTTATTCTGTTGAGGTGAAAAACGAGGCTTTTCCTTGTTCTTTGAGGAGAAGTTATGTTGAAGTTCTTTTTCTTGTTATCCTTCACATAGTTGATAGAACCACTATGTGAGGATTTAAATCTTTCCTCCTCTTGCACACATATAGCTATGCACTTTTCTAAGTCCCATTTCTGTCAGATATTGTAGTTGACAACAAAGTGTCAAACTCTTTCAAGAAAGAAGCAAAATCAAATGAATAAGGAACTCATCCTTGAGAGCCAAATCCATTGGTTTAAGCTTAGATGCCAAGTTACTCATCCTTAGTATGTGCTCTCTTATGCCACTTGTCACCACCGAATACCTCTCACACAAGTCGCTTAATCACCGTAGCATAAGTCTTTGAAGAGCCAAGAACCGACTCTTTATTTTATCAAGGTACTGTGACAAGTGTCACACTCGAGATTGAGCCCACAATTGCGTGCTCAATCGTGTTCTTTATCACAGCCAAATATTTCTTGTTGGCAGTGACCCACTTTTTATGATCAAGATCATATGACATCTTTATGGGAGCAAAGTCCCTCTATCTGGTCTGCCAAGCGGCATCAGCCTCATTATCATCCCTCAACGGTGCCACAGGCTCTGTGGGACACGGTGTGGTGACTACCCAGTCCACCTCAGCTAGGATGAATGCAATGTCAATCTTTTTCTTTCATTCACCATAGTTGTCTCCTTTGAGAACAGGGATATCTCTGATGTAGCCCATCAAAGAGTATCCTCCTGAAAACACAATTCATATAAGTGAGAACATTTATAATAACAATAACTGCATGCCTTAGTTTCAACGTTGGTTAAAATTAAAACATACAATTTTATCTATGCATTAAATCTACATCACCGTTGGGCCGAAATAGAAATAATGCATAAAAAATCATCAATTAAAATTATAATATTGTTATTATCAACGTTGGTCAGAAAATAACAATATCATAATTCACAACAATTCTCAAAAAATTAAATTCTCCCGTTGGTTCGAATTTAATTGAAAGAGTAATCAACAATGTCTTTTGCAGCGGAAACATGAAATTATTCAAAAATAATTCATTCTCAGAAGCAATATTACTGTATTGATCTAATCTCTGAAAATAACACGTTGGTGCAAAAATTTTACAGAGATTTGATTCAAATTTCATTCAAATTTACTCAAAAAATGCTTCTGAAAAACAATAAAATTCATTTAATAAAAATTACTGTGCAAATGGCCATTTTTGGCCCATTCCTTTGCAGCCGCGGCCCACGGCCTACACGTGCGAGGCCTAATCCACTGGCGCGGCCCACCAAAATCGCCCACGGGCGGCCGGCCGAAAAGGCCCAATGCGCGCACGGCCCAACTTCACTCCACGCGCGTGTAGGCCAGCAGCATTCCAGCCCAAAAGAAATTGGCCGTCCGATCAGATCGGACGGCCGGGATTGAGCGCGGCGGGGTACAAGAGCCCGAAAATCCCTAACCCTAAAACAAAAGCACCGGTTCCTCCCGAGAAAACCGGATCTTGCGGGGCAGCGGCGGAGAAGAGGCGGCGGCGCACACGGCTCGCCCGGAACATGCTCTGATACCATTGAAAGGATTAGATCTTTAGCTTTTTAGGATCTCCTAGGTTAGATCTAGTGGGGTTCCTTTTCGGTTCGAGTTCTTGAGGTAAAACCGAGAGGGAGAGAGAGAGAGGTACTAACCGTCCGACGTAGAGGAGGAGGGGTTGGACATCGCGGGTACGTCGGTGAAGCTCTGCGCACGGGCAGCGACGGTCGAGGAAGAGCCTCGTCTTCTGTGCCGCCCTGGCCCCCACCTCTGTTTTATATGGCGGCGGCGACAGGGCCCACCAAATTTATTAATGGGCGCCCGATCGTATGCGGTCAAGGAGGGGGGCATTTGGCGTTGGGCCAAATACCCCTGAGATCATTCTAACAGAAGCAAGCGCCGGTGTAGTGTTCGATTTGCTTGTATAGTGTTCTCTCATAAATATCTTCGTTCTCCATTTATGGGGCCTCTTGTAGCCTTCTCGCTGCATGAAGATGCTCGTGTGGTCTTGTCATTGTGCAAAGGTAACTAGTGTGGTATTGTCGGTACGCCCATAGTGTATGAAGTTAAGTCAGGAAAACCAGTCACCCCCATCCCCAGGCAGGTATTCCACGAAGGAATTGGCACCTTCAGGTAGCTCGTCCCATAAGACAATGAGAGGAAGCATGTCTATCTAAGAGGCAAGCTCATATAGCCTCACAGCGGACAACATGTGCAATCCTATCACTGCTCAATATGTGCAATCCTATATTCACTGCCCAGGCACAAGACTTTCATCTCGCCAGAGGGAAGAAGGAGCATCGACAGCCCCGGCTAGTTTCGAAGAATGGTTTCCATGCATTAACAAGGCGGATACGCACTGCTGCAGGCAGAATGCTCATTGTGCATGCTAACAAGGTAATTGATCAATAACACCACACACACATGCATCCACTTCCACCGCGTTAAACACATACTAACACATGCACTCCTATATTGTTTTAGTATTGAATCATTAATAATACTCAATCCAAGGCGTACAACCTAGTAGGCATTAATAATACTCAATCCATATATATGGCTCCGCTCGACGAGAGGCCAGCCATTGCAGCAGCAAACACGTACTCAATCAGAGCCTCCAGACCAGAGGCTCTGCTTATTAAGCCGCGGATTAACGCGGACAAAGTAACGAGCAAGCAGCAGCAGCAGCATGAATGCAGCGCTGCGGCAAACAAACAGACAGGAAATCAACAAACTGCAGGTAGAGGTAGCTTGCTACTATCCGAACAACGCCGCGGCGATGCCGGCGAGTGGGTCAGCGTCTTCCTCTTCTTGTCCGTCAGCTTTGTCCGGTAGCTGAAGCTTGTCGGCCAAGGTCCGCACCCCCTTGAGCGAGAGGATGAACCAGACGAAGGAGAGGAACTCCCCACCCTCACCCAGGGTCTTGGCATGCAGGTAGCCCCTGCACATGCCGGCGGAGTAGCAGAGCATGCCCACCCAAACGCTTTCCATCACCTCCCACATGACGATGTCATCAGACTCATCACTAGTCTCTTTCAGCTTCAACAGCGCCTCTGCAAGGCTGCACGCTTGGGGGATGAGATGATAATCCTTCCCTGGCTTTGCTCTGCTAATGATCTCCGCTAGGCTTTTCGGGTCGAGCTCAGACGGTCGCGTGCTGTGCTTCAAGATGGACTTGACTTCATGGGCAGCTTCGGTGAAGAGGTGCTGCCTGGTGCCGGTCATCAGCATGTTGGGCCGAAAATTGAGCAGGTAGGCCATGTAGTTGGATATCGCCTCTATGCATTCTTGACGATAGGAGGCTACCTCCGTTCGACGAGAGGCGGCGTCGTCAGGCCGGGCGCGTCGGCGGCGGAGGCAGAGGTCGGTGGCGATGTGCCAGAGGAGGACGCTCTTGTCGAATGGCTCCTCCTGCAGGCTCCTCTCTATCTCGGTGCCGCGGCATCTGACCCGCAGTTCTCCTCTCAGAGCCCAGTTGTCTCCTTCGGGTTCGCTGAATATCCTGTAGCTGGCGATGTCGAGGCCTTTCAACCTGGTGCGGCGGCTCAGCAGATTTTCAGTGACATAAGTCGCGATTGCGGTGCTATTCCGGGCCCTGGCAACGCCGCAGATTTTCTCGGTCCATTTCTTCAGCCACCAGCACCGACGCGTCCTCCGGAGGGCCGAGTCAATGAGGTTATACTGGGCAACACTATCGCACAGCGGTGGGACCTGTGCTCTCGCCATAAGCCAGTAGAGCACCTCCCGGACGAACACCGCTACCACATCCAGCGCAGCGGTGAAGGACACCAGAATGTATGTCACCTTCATGTCGGTGCCGTTTTGCCCGTGCTTCTGGCTCGTTGCAAGGAGCGTGATGACGGCGATGTGCAGGGATGGGGCCAGCAGCAGATGGTAAGCCAGGTACGCAGGAGTATGGGCCACATTAGCCCTGGTGTAGAGGAGCCCAAATACTTTGCGCACCCACCCCAAGCCCATGTCTCGAGTTGGGTATAGTCTCTGGAGAACCGAGGGCAATCCCCTCTGACGCAGCTCAGAGTCAACAGACGCAAGCGACATGTCCGCAAGTATCATATGGAGCTTGTGTCTTTCCGACAGACCTGGATCATCACTCCTCTCCTGCTCCTTTTTGAAGAAAACCCTTCTTATCTTTTCCCTGCCTTGCTCGGTCTGCTGGGTGAAGCAGAATCTGAGCCACCTAGAGATGCCGGCCGGACACGTCGTCTCTTCTCTTTCTACCGTCCTTCTCAGGGACGTCGACACGGCCACCATGCTATCGATGGTGGCTCTCTTGAGAGCCCATGGCTTCTCGCTGAAGCTGAGGACCCCAATGACGAAGAGCAGGATGGCTGCCGCCAATAGCCTGCTATCGCCGGAGCTGGGCCACGACTTGTAGAAGGCGTACACGGCAACCGTCACCTGGGACACCAGGGTTACGGCATGCCGCGGCCAGAGCTCGTTGTCTTCGATGTTGTAAGCGGTGATCACCTCCTGCCCGCCGAGGTGGATGAGGAGGACAGGAGCCCATAGCACCTCCAGGAGGCTCCCCTTGCCCATCCCATTGACGGTGGTGTCGCAGTTGCTCGCCTTGGCGTGGCGGTTGAAGAGGGTGGCGAGCGCGTAGATCGCCAGAGCGTCGCTACCGAGGTACGCCATCCAGATGCATGTTTTGAACCACCACGAGATGGAGTACTTGCGCATGGGAGCAGCCAGAAGGAGGAACCACTGGATGCCGAGGCTGCCCAGGACGAGGACGCGCAGCTGCCACTCGTCCCACCATTGCACGGCACTCGACACATCCACCATCGATCAGCAATATGATCCTGATCCTGATCCTGATCTCTCTCTCTCTCTCTCTCTGTGTGTGTGTGTGTGTCTGTGTGTGTGTGTGTGTGTGTCGCTATCACTCCAGGTACGTAGAAGCTGGAGGCGCCCTGGCAGAGTTGCAGGCAGTGGCGCAAGTTTAGCCGGGCCCCCCCGACGATTATTAGCTATCGGTGGAATTTCAAGTGTTGGCTTTAGCGTTGGATTATCAAAGCCAAAAGAGCAAAAGAAAAAGAAAAAGAGCAAAAAGGCAAAGCCGTTGCATCACGTACTACAGTACAACTTTAGTATTACCAATCCAAGTGCACTCTGCTCAAAACAGGGAGATGTCCCTCGCTGATCGCTGCCCTTTGCGTGCCTGTTGTAATGTTCTAAACTCTTTGCGTGTTGGAGATGATGCATGCATGCATGTCTCTTCCTGTGCTTTATTCCTGTCCCTGGCTTTGCGTGCATGTTTGCGCTCACTATTAATTATACCAATCCAAGTGCACTCTGCTCAAAACAGGGAGCTCACTGTAGGGCGGTAAAAAAAAAACCCCGGGCCTCATGAGCTATTCGGACTTAGCTCACTAGACTCAGTTCCAGCTCTAAATGAGCCAAGCTCAAGTTTAATCTTGAGCTCACGAGCTTCAACGAGTCTGTAATGATTGAGTCATCGATCTTACGAAAATATAATAAAGGAGATTGTATTCCTTGGAATGATTCAGTAAGAGAATAGAGATGATTTCTATTGCTATGAACCGGTTACAAGATATCCTTGTTAAGATAGTACAAAGGGATGTAGCTAGCTCTAATATTTACAATCTTCCCACTGCTCGGAAGAACTTGATTGTCTGTTGTTCTTCGGATTCTGGTTTCGATTCCATGTCTGTTGGACTTTTTGTGTCTCCTCTCGTCAACTCTTAAGGAGCACTAAAGAAGTGTGATGAGGATACAGTAATCATCTAATTATTACATAATCGTATTCTCCGAGTATACCCCTATCGATAAAGGAGAAGTTTCATAAAGTAGCCGTAAGATATACCACAGCTGCTCCTTAGTCGTAAGTCTTTCTATGACCATGTAGTCGTAAACACTCTTATGACCACATACTCGTAAGTCCTTTTACGAGTACACGGTCATAAGTTATTCTACAACCATCTCATGGTAGTATATCTTCCTATGACCAGTCTATCACCGACTACCTTATTCACGACAATCTACCACATCGTGGGGCTGTCTGACAAGACAGCTAGAACGTGCGCTTATTCCTAATAACCGTACACGATCTCTCTCTGACAACAACCGTCTCACAACGAATGGTACATTATGTCTCTCTGATAGTAACCTCCATCAGACGGTTATCACCTAAAGCATTAAGACGTCTTTTAGCATGGAACAACGACCACTGCTTCGTCGACTATATAAAGAGTAACGCCACAAGGAGATGAGGATCGAAGGACATTTGGATCAGGGGATAGTACTAGGTATTTCACATTACTCTATTGTAATTGCATCCTCTGAGCAATAGCTATATAGTATGTTGGGTTATTATTCTCTCAGGAAAAGGCCTGAACCTGTATAAAAAATCTCGTGTCTTCGCTCTACATGTTTACACACCAAGTCTTCTATAGTTTCCCTTAATCCAAACAAATCATACGTAAGATCGATATTAAAATATCGACAGAGTTTCAGTTATCCACATGAGGAGATGTGTTGTTGAATCATCCCGTCTGGTCAAAGAGGTGATTGCTGTCAGAGAGATATCTGATAATAAATGATCTTCGGAGTACTAGCAGTGAGAAATAATCATGAAGATAACTGCATGATGGTTATTGTCAGAGATACATGACCAAATCCTCATGTTGTTTGAAACGAATAAATCACATACTTTATTTATACCGATCTAATTGCCCAATCCTAAACCCTTTGTAATATTCTAAACCCTTCGCATGTTGGAGATGATTGCGTCTTGTGCTTTGTTTTTGTCACGTGATTCCTGTCCCTGGCTTTGCGTGCATGTTTGCGCCCTAGCCTGGCATTTCGCGACGATCATTATTTATAGCGATCTGGTCGCCGAATCAACCACTTGAAGTGCACTTAGGAATTGCCATTTGATGCCAACAAAAGCAACAAGACTGACCACGTGAGAGAGATGGAACTAGCTACTACCATGCACTGCTGCTAATCGAAAGATATTGCTGCCCAAAACAGGCAGCTCACTGTAGGGCTAAAAAAAGCTCGAGGGTTATGAGCTGTTCAAGTTTGATTCACTTTAGACTCAGTTTGAATTCTAAATGAATTGAGCTTAAGTTTGATTTCGAGCCTGTGAGCTTCAACAAGTCTGTTGACAATTGAGTTGTCGATCTTATGAAAATATGATAAAGGAAACTAGATTCTTTAGAATGATTCAACAAAAGAATGGAGATGATTCTTATTACTATGAACTGGTTACAAGATATCCTTGTTAAGATATTACAAAGGGATGTAACTAGCCCAAATCTTTACACTCTTCCCATTTCTCGGAAGATCTTGATTGTCTATTGCCACTACTACAAAACGAACTATATTGGACGCCTACAGTTCATGAAAATCATCTGTGTTGTAATTATCATAGATTATTTTATAAGCGTGACCGTGTACTGTCTGTGATACGCAACTATCACAGACGGTTCTTGTTAACAATCGTCTGTGATAGTCTATAGACGGTTATTAATACGAATCGTCTGTAACAGTCGCGTATCACAGATGGCTTATGGTTGGAACCATCTGTGATATGTATTTGTACGCATGAATGGTGCTACATCTCCCCGATGTGCACCTCTTCGATCGTTTCGGCTCTCCGATGCATCTCTTCGTCTGCGTTGGATGTATTCCTTGTTGTATAAAAACAATCATCCACCACCGGAGATTAATTCCACATCGTTGATCCTATACGAGCACCTCGCCGCACGCCCGCCTATCTTCCTTGTATCTCAAGAACAAATAAATAGCTCCCTACTCTTCCTTGTCACCAGCATTCATGGCTAGCATGCCATTTCGATAGTTGATAATGTAGTGCTCTTGCACAGTTGTGATTTGAAGTTTTGAGCCCAGGCTTGACATCTATCAAGTGTTCAACTCCATTAAGTTTGTGAAGCGAATACAAAATGGGCAGCAGCTGGAAGTAGATATATCTATTGGTAGTGGGGGCAAGCAGGGAAACTTGTCACATGTATTTGCAGATACTATTATCCAAATTAGTTCTCCTAGTATGGTCATCAGCATGCATGCACAAGTCCCAACATAAGCAGTGCTTAATAACCATGGAAAACCTGTCACCTATATGTTAAATAAAACATGGTCCGGGTAAAACCATGGAAAACCTGTAATAATTAAGCTAACAATTTATCAATGAACCCTCCCAACAATTAGCACAACTAGAAGCCCAAAAGATGCTAAGTTTGAACATAACTGTCTGATGGGTTTTCAAGTTAAAACTTCCCAAAGCCAAGCAATGCTTAAATAAGGAGCCAATCAATTGATATGGCAGAATTACTAGGCTGGAAGGAGTAAAAGGGTGGGGATGAGAGTTGATGGGTGGCAATTCTGACCAATAAAGATAAGATGTAGTGTATGAGCAAACCGTCTTGTATAATACATTATGTCTCAAGCTATAATACCAATGCCTACATTTACAGGCAGATGATTTTGGACAACAACAGACATGTTATATAAGTGAAATCATATACTATTAATGTTTAGACAGATCGCACTCTATAAGATTAAGAAAGGGACAAAGTTGGTGCTTCTTAGCTACATAAGGCTCAATTTCCAATTCCAATAGCAAACTTTGCCTTATATACCTAGCTTATATAGCATCAACATTGCTTCAGGGTCATCCACAACATAAATATGGGAAATAGAGAAGCCGTTGAGGCAACTTCAAACATATAACTAAAAAATTTCCCTACATGGGATAAAAGATCTGTATTTCCCTCAACCCACAAAATTTCCCCCTTTCTTCTTTTCCTACACACACTTTAAAGTACAAATATCACACCTTTGAACGTACAAGCTGGAGGACGAACCACAATATTATAGTATAGGTACCATTCATTCTGATTAGAAAGGCAAAATTAGACAGTGATTAATGATATTTAAACAGCACCAGCTAACTAAAGAAGGCTACTCCTCTTCCTCAATGCCACATAGGCTAACTAATCGCCCTCCCAAGATCGTTTTTTTCCCATAGGCTACAGGGCAATCCCCAATACGGTCACAGACTCACAGAAGGGAATCGCCTGACCTTCTCAGAGTACTGGCAGGGGCCAAGAGGGGGTGCATCGGTAGGAGGAGTTCCCCTGCGCCTCCACGAAGCCCAGCAGCGACCTCCGCCCTCCCGAGGCCGTCGAAGCGGCGGCTGCCATGGCGATCGCGCGAGGGATCCAGCATAGGGCGGCCACGGCGAGGATGAGCAGCAGCAGCAACCGCCACCGCCAGGAGGTCGTCGTCGTCGCCTTGTTCGCCATGGCTGGTGCTCTCGCCGGCCTCTCTCACCGCTCCCCTTACACGGTTCGGTGCGAGGCGATGCCCTTAGCAAGTTGGGTTTGGTCCAGGGTGGAAAACGGTAACAGGATAATTAGCTTTATCCAATATTTGTATTTAAAAAAACATAAATATGGTAAATAAAATTTATATTTAAAAATATTCGTATTTGTATTTGAGAATATTTATATCCGTATTTGAGAATATTCGTATTCGAGAATATTCGTATCCGTATTCATATTCGTATTCGAGACTATTTGATTCGTATTCGATCTGTTTCTAGAATCCATGAAAAATCTGTATAAATTTTGTGATTCAAAATTTGAATTTAGGCGGTTTAAAACCGGTAACCGGTCAAAAATCGATGTTAGTTTTGAAAGTACAACTATTAACAACTAAATTGATGTTAGTTCTACGGCTACACTATTTATAACTATTAACAACATGTGATGTACCAGACACAACTACACATCTAATAATTTTAGTTGTTAACCTACCTTGATTTCAAAAGTAAATCTACAAGGAAGACTCAGCACAACTACATATATAATGATTTTAGTTGCTAAGCTATCATGGTTTTAAAAGTAAATTAACAAAGAAGTACAGGGGACTCATTGTTGTCGATGCGCGGACCTCTCCTCCTCTCTTCCTCTCCATCTCCTCTCTTTATCTCCCCCTCTTCTCTTTCCCTTCCTCCCTTCTCCTCCTCACGTCTGCTCTGTTCAAATGGCAAATGGAGCTCGGGCCGACGGGTGCGCGTGAGTTATAGCTCCTTAGTCGTCAACGGTTGAGCGACTAGTGGCTAAGTTGCTCAACGGTTGGTCGCTCAACTGATAGGCGACTTGAATACTTGGTGCGCAACCGTTGGGAGCTAACCTAAGTCGCTCAACGGTGAGGAGGCAGATGATTATTGGTGTAAAATGAAAAAGTATATTACTGTAATTTAAAATAAGAAATAAATTATTTTTGAAAATTCTCTTAATCTTATATAAGCTTCATCTACAATGGAGCGAATTGAACCAAGTTGCCATACAAACACTTTGGATGCTACCAAATCTTGCACTTGTGCGTATGACAAAGGGCTCGTTTGTGGGGTGGTGGCTCCTCTTTCCCGCGACTCATGGTGCTAGAGCTTCATGAATTATATGTGACCTCGCGTCGTTAAGGTTTGAGGAGAAAGCAATGCCTAGACTCGAGCTCGTGACCCAAATTTACGCCGGTGACCGGCCTCTGGCCCAGGGCTGACTTGCTATGCATCGCGATCTGTCATTTTAAAGAGAACTATTGGCAATGTTCACTAGCACCTGTACTGATGTTTTCCACTAAATTTCATGATGTTTAATTTTCTTCCCTGCTTCTTCTGGTTTTGTTTCCACTATTGCCAAATAGTACGTACATTCTTTGTCGATTTCCTTCAAGCATATAGGTTAGTGAAAATCAAGCAAGTAAATTACTTGTCCAATTCCATCAACTATGGGAGTTGTAGTGATGCATTGGTACCTTATGAGCAAGATGTTATGCCAGGCCTAGCATTTCGAGCGAGAAAAGCCTAAAGTAGATGCCTGACCTGACCTGACCTGACCTGCAGGGAGAATTGAACCAAATCTCCTCGCTGCAATAAAGCATCGAATGCTCTCACCGCAACGAAACAGAATGACGTGGGGCATAAGGTAATTAAGTACGGTATATTTGTTGACTCGAAGGCTAAGCTAAGTATAGTATTCTCCGCACGTCAGGCAAAAGAAAGAACGTTTTGCTTTCCTCCTTACGTTGCAGATAGCATCGAATGCTTTTTTCACTGTAATTAATAATCTTTATTGGTTGGTGTGTTCTCCCATCCCTTCTAATAAAAAAAAAATCTATGTTGACTGACTTGTGGATCTCTCCCACCCCGAAACTGTGCGCTACCTCCTCACCGAATCCCTTGCGCTGCCTCCCCCACCTCATTTCTTCCGCCCTCGCTTCATTTTGGCTAATGTTGTTACAAAAGAAAAATAGCTATATGATTTTGAAGTACGCTATTTCTCCAGTTTTCTACAATTTTGAATCAACAATTATGGAATATAAACTTCACAGTGCTCATTCTGGATAGCTTGCCTGTCGTTGTATGGCATTTACATTCAACGGTATATTTGTTGACTCGAAGGCTAAGCTAAGTATAACATTCTCCGCAGGCAAAAGAAAGAACGTTTTGAAGATAGCATCGAATGCTTTCACTGTACTTAATAATAAAGCCAAAAAGAGGACACGAATGGTGACTCGAGCCGATTAAACCCAGCATCATAAATAGCAACCATTAATTATACAGACACAGTTGCCTCAACCACAACACAGTTTCCAACCTCACAAACCAAAGCTCGAGAGCTAGCGGGCATGGAGGCGACGGCGGTGAGCGTTGGCAAGGCCGTGCTGGATGGCGCACTCGGCTACGCCAAATCCAAGGAGGCTGAGGAGATCGCGCTGCAGCTCGGCATCGGCCGCGACGTGGACTCCATCACTGACGAGCTGGAGATGATGCAGTCCTTCCTGATGACGGCCGATGACCAGAACAAGGTGCTCACGACATGGGTCAGGCAGGTCCGTGAGCTGGCCTACAATGTCGAGGACAGGCTCATGGACTTGGGCCTTCACTCGGAGTTGGAGAAGGCTTCTTCGAGGTGCTTTCCCCGCAATCGACGCCGCATCGCCATGGAGGTGAAGGAGCTCAGGGCCAAGGTGGAGGAGGTGAGCAGCAGGAACCTGCGCTACCGCCTCATCAAGGAGAGCCCCGGAGGATCCAAGCCCGCCTCTGCAGAGCAGCAGCGCAGAATTGCCAGTGCGGAAATGTTCGGCATTAACGAAGCGACGCTTGCCGCTGTGGAGCAGGAAAAATCCAAGGTGGACATCCGCCAGCTGATTTCCAATTCTTCATCCAGTAAAATATTCTTTATTTTAACGTATACTGTTACATATTAATAACATATACACCGTTAAATCAATTAAATATGCTCTAAGAATAATATCCTCGTGCAGGAAAAATCCAAGGTTGACCTCCGCCAGCTGATTACCAACGACGACGAGGACCTTAGGGTGATCGCGGTGTGGGGAGCAAGCGGTGATCTCGGGAAGGCATCCCTCATCCAAGAGGTTTACGATGACCCAACTGTAAGCACAAACTTTGGATTCCGTGCATGGGTTAGGCTGATGCATCCTTTCGATCCGAAAGAATTCATCCAGAGCCTCGTGAGGCAGTTTTATGAAAACTCTCCGGAGAAACTTGGAGATACACGGAATAGAAAAACCGTTGGTGTCAATGTTCTGATGAAGATGGAGAACATGACCCAAAGTGAGATTATTGACGAGTTTGATGCACAGGTGACTGACAATAGCTACCTGGTTGTCATTGATAACCTCTCCTCGATAGTGGAGTGGTCTTGCATCAAAACATACTTCCCCAACAACAAGAAACGGAGCAGGATCGTAGTTTCCACAGAGCAAGCTGAAATTGCAAGCTTGTGCACAGAGAAACCGTACCAAGTGTCGGAGGTCAAGCAATTGTCATCTGATCAAACTATTTATCTGTTCCACAAGGAGGTAACTCTTTAACTAGTATATCTCCCGTTATTAATCTGTTTCCTTTTTTCATGGTTGACTCGTTCTTCTTTTTATTTTTTTGTCCAACTGAATAATTCCCCTAAAAAATTCTATTGGTGAAAAATTTCGGTTGGATTGCATGTTTAACTATATATACTCGTTTGATTTATCTAAATATTTAGGTGATGTTTAATTTTTGCCCTCACATGATCTGTCTCATCACAAAATTAACTAGTTAAAGTGATATGCTATGTTTTCAGAAATAAAAATATCTATGAGTTCTTTAAGGGCTGATCCTGGTAGGCTGGTAGTTAGCTAAAATATATTTTTTAAATAAACTTTTCAAAGTTGAGGAAAAACGAAACTTTAGACATTTTCAGACATGCTACCTCCTTGCAATGGTAAACATGAACAAAGCAGCCTTTTAAACCTGCTCGTTGTCTACAACTGGAACTTCCTACATAAAGAGTAAATTGCATTTGCATAGTAGTGTAGCATTAGTACTACCTTTTAGTTGTGGAATATGTACAAAGAGCTCATGTTAGACATGTTTTGTCATTTGTTGTATACGGCCTAACAAAACGATAGACTTGCAAAACTTTTCATAGTAAGTCCATCTGTAATGTTTTTTTTTCAAACAAAACTTAAGATTTGTTCTGGCACTAGTTGTTGTGCTAGATAGAAGTGGTGCGCAGATTTGCACAGCACGAGTAATTTCACTACTCACTCTCCGTCTATCTCCCATTCGGTACCAAAACACCAGCCGCAAATTAGTCACCAGTCTCAGAGCAGATATTATCAGTATCTCTCAGCTCGTGCTAAATGTGAAACTGTGTAGAGCACAAGGCAAGTACGACATAAATTGCTGAAAGATCTGCTCTGCTTTTTTGTTCAGGTTATGCCTTCAATACAGGAGGAAGAACAGCGATCTAAGGATGCAGGTGGAGATAAAGTTTCCAACTCAACTTCACTGGTTGGTGAACTGCTCAGTGGCCGAGAAACGGAGCAATCTGAGGTGATCAATTTAGTTGTTCAACCGGACAACGGGAGATCTGAAGTCCATAAGGTGATCTCGGTGTGGGGAATGGGAGGTCAAGGAAAAACCACTCTCGTCCGAAGCGTCTACCGAAGCCTACAGCTTGGTGGCTGGAAGCGTGCTTGGGCCACTGCAGTGCGCCCGTCCAACCCTCAAGTGCTCTTCAGAAAGTTAGCGTCGGATCTTCTTGGAGCAAGTACACAAACAGCAACGATGGGACTCAAAGAGTTGAACGACAGGTTAACTGAGTTTCTAAAAAACAACAACAAGTGCCTCATTGTTCTAGATGATATATCATCAACTGCAGAATGGGATTTGGTCAAAAGCTGCTTGGAATCAGTTTCAGAAAACAAAAGTTGGTTGCAATATGCTCGACGTATCATAGTCACCACGAGGGAAAAAAAAATTGCCGAACAGTGTTCAAGAGAATACAAGAACGTGTACAGCCTTAGTGGTCTGAAAGATGAAGCTGCACTTGACCTATTCAAAAAGAAGGTACTTTTAAAACTACTGTTATTGCTTTCCCACTTTGGATGAGTTTACTTCACGTAATTTAAACATGGAACAGTGTCTCGTACTCCTTTACTTTGCTTCACATAAGTTTTATATAGAACCATGTTTTGGAGTAAATACTCCGCATCCGATATTCCACTTTAACACATATTTTATACCCCTATATCACTTTAGATGTACTTTAGGAACAAAGTCTATTTTACTCCATTCAACTCTCGCTTGAGTCCAAAAAAAACACCATCAATGCAAAACTGCGCAAGTGGGATAGGGTCCTGCCCGTCTCGATTTGCCGCGCTCAGCGGCAGAGCAGAGGGTTGTGCAGGTACACCCGTGCCACGCACCACTATAGGCCCACACACACACGTAGCCTGTGCAGTGAAGGTTGATGCTTTTATACCATCTGTAACACCATATGCCCCATATTCGCTAACAGCCTAGCCCTATGCGGATAGATTAACAGTGTTAGGGTAAATATGATATTTTTTATCCGTAGCAAAGCATGGACACTCAATTAATCTTAAATAAATTCAAAGAAGTTGCAACTGGTTCTATCAAGCTGCATCATCAAAAATGTCATAAACTCAAACTGAAGATGGCCGAATATAGGCCGCTCCAAAGAGCTTAAGCTTCTGGCTTCTGGCTGTGGCTATTGGTTTTCAACTGAAGTTGCACTACAACGGCTATTAGTTTTTTCGAGCCATTCAATTAAAGAAAAATGAAGAAAAATTGAAAACACCATTATATCTCCCCGAACAATGCAATGGAAAAAGGGGAAAACAAAAGCAAAAAATTGATAGTAGAGGAGAGCTTGAGCTCATGGAAAATGCTCATGGAGATGCTACTTGCCTGAGATACGACATGGGCTTGAAGGAGCGCATGGGATAATAAAGCTAGGCCAAAAAAGAACATAATGTTTCATATTTCAATTTCTAACAATTTCCATTCGTTATTTCAAGTACTTAACGATGTTTAATTGTATTCTTCCTAGGTATTTAAGGACAGCACTGAAAAAAATGATCTACGCCCTGACATGAAGGAGCAAGCAATACTTATCCTAAAGAAGTGTGTTGGACATCCCCTTGCAATATCGACAATAGGTGGCTTCCTAGCCACTAGGCCTAAAACTGCTATTGAATGGAGGAAGATGAATGATCGCATTAGTGCTGAACTGGAGATCAATCCAGAACTTGGGACTATAGAGACAGTCCTCATGAGAAGCTACGATGGTTTACCCTACAGTCTCAAGACCAGTTTCTTGTACATGTCCATGTTTCCAGAAGACCACAAGATTAGGCGGAAACGCTTGGTGAGGCGGTGGATCGCAGAGGGTTACTCAAGGGAGACACATAGCATGACTGCAGAGGAAGTTGGTGCCAAGTACTTTGATGAGCTTTTCGATAGGAGTATGATCCTGGCAGGTGAAGGGCTAAATCTTTACACTGGAAAATTTGATTTTTGTCAACTTCATGATGTCATCCGTGAAATATGCATCTCAAAGGCTAGGGAGGAAAACCTTGTTTTTACACTAGAGGAAGGATGTTGTTTGGGCAAGAGTACACAAGGTGCAGTACGCCATCTTGCAATAAGCAGCAGCTGGAAGAGAGACAAGGATGTGTTTGAGAGCAAGCTGGACTTGTCGCACGTACGATCATTAACTGTATTTGGAGAGTGGACATCATTTTTCATCTCAAATAAGATGAGGTTTCTCCGAGTGCTGGATTTGGAAGACACGACTGGACTTGGAGATCATGATGTCGATCAAATTGGGGAGCTCCTTCACCTTAGGTACCTTTCTCTTCGAGGGTGTCATAATATTTTCCACCTGCCTAATTCTTTGGGGAATTTGAGGCACCTCCAAACATTGGATGTCAGAGACACAGGGATATTTGAATTGCCAAGAACTATCACCAAGCTCCGGAATCTACAGAGCCTTCTGGCAGCTGGTTTGTTTCGAAATCCGAGAGGGATTGGAAACTTGAAGGCCCTGCACACAGTGGGTATTCTCAGTGTTTATGGAAAGGGAGAAGCAACCATAAAAGAGCTCGGGGGGCTTACTCAGCTGCGTAAGCTAGGAGTATCTGGTATGAGGAAGAAAAACGACAAGAAGTTTTGGTCTGCCATTGCTGGTCACAACCAACTTAAATCCTTGTCAGTGCGTTGTTACGCCGAAGGAGATGAGTTAGATGGTTGTTTGGGCGGGGATTTGTTGCCACCAAAATGCCTCGAGAGCCTCAAGCTGGACGGCAAGTTAGTGAAGGTAACAGAATGGATCCATCATCTTCGTGATCTATCCAAGCTGCAGCTAGTGGAGACCAAATTGTACTCAACTGACATACAAGCCCTTGGCGAGATGCTACCAAATCTTGCAGTTCTACGCCTGAGGCGGGAGTCGTTTGTGGAGGAGCAGCTCGAATTCCAAGGCTCATCTTTCCCCAGTCTCATGGTGCTGGAGCTTGGTGGATTGCCAAGCCTGAAGGAAATATCTGGGCTAGAATTTCTGACAAGCCTCAAGGAAATTCAGCTGGATGATAGAATCGGAAGTGAGCTCAAGGAAGAGGTGCGGAGGCAGCTCAAGGAGGATCAAAAGTTGACGTTACCTCACGTCGAAGCTGGCGTAACTGATGAGGCTAGCTAGTATCAAATTGTTGTCGCAGCATGTCGCGCCGCCCCCTCTGCTTGCATATACATCTCACTATATCTCTCTCAATGTTATATCCTTCAATTTAACTCGTACGCATAAAAAATGTTCCTATTGTGTGCTAACAAAGACTTTGTTCTTCATCACTACTCTGTATGCTAACTACAAAAGCCGGCCTTCGGCGTGAATCCAATTTCGTCTTTCATCTCCCGAAGTTGGCTACGTGATAACTCAATTTCATCAGACAAACATGAAGCTTCTCCCAGAAATCGTCGAGGCTGATGATACCTGCAATCGATTGTTCACCTTCCAGACTTGTTTTGTTCACATTAAACGTCAGGTGGACCTGATCCATGCAACTGACGGCCACTACTAATGAATCTATAAATATAGCTGGTCTTCGCTGATTTGCCTTCATCACGGACGGCAACCAAGATGCGAGCTAGGTTCGCAGACCCGATACTTCTTCGGTTGTCATGGAGTACTAACTTCCCTCGCTTGCCGTTTCGTACTTCTGCAAACCAAGCAACCAGCCAAATCTCAAAAAAAAGGGAAACATATGTGCAAAAAATGGAAATTAGACATATAGATGGAGGTAGGGTGAAAATGAATCGGATACGGATACGGATCGAATTAGTCAATCCATATTTGCACCTATGTCTGTTTAGTCAAATTCTAATATTAATTAATTTGAATATTCTTGTATTACAATATAAATCAGGAAACATTTATTATGAATTTTAGTTGAATTCATGCTCGATTTGGTTCAACTCAGACACCCATATAACTTGCACACTGGCTTGATAATAATGATGGTTTTATATTCACATTTCATTGTAATTTTTGTAATTAAAACCAATGAATACGAATCGACACTATGTTACATCCCAAATTCTAGAAAGTTCAAAAATAAGTAAAATTTAAAACTTTTTCTTGCATCTTATTTCCTTGGCTTTTGACTGGAGTTCCTTTGAAAAAATAACTTGTAAATACAAATTTTTGAAAGGAATGTACAATGGATGAAATTAAATTTGAATTAAAATCGAATCTAAAAAGATGATCCATAAAGTGGCATAGGAGAATTTATAGTAGAAACCATTTCAAAAACTCAAAAACAAATTTATGGTGTTGGAAATAAAAAATTTAACAGTTTTTTTAGCATGTTTCTAAAATTTTTGAAATCAAAATAATGACTTTTCTAATAAAGCTGTGACCTTCAAGGAATTTTTAAGAAAAATCTAAGAAATATAAAATCATGGAAAATTACACAAGACTTGCATTTTGTCAAGGCCTCCATAAAATTTTTCATAATTTTTTAGCTCTTTTGCTATGTTTAAAAATTCCTCAAAACAATCAACTGAACAAAAACCGCCTTCTTCACTTATCCTTTCCGCTTTCTATTTTGCGAAGGTGTACTTCTGAGAATGCGGCTTCTCTTTATCCATTTAACTCCTGACACTGATGAGTGGGACCAGATCCCACCTGTTAGGACTTCTTCTCCTCTCATCGAAGCGCCCGCCCCATCCATCAAGCATTGTCTTCCACCTCTTACACATGTGCCAGGCTTTACCATCGCCGGCGCGCTAGCGCCCATGACCTCGCCATCATCTCTCTCTCTCTCTCTCTCTCTCTCTCTCTCTCTCTCTCTACGATATGCCTTGGGCTGCCACCTCGCTGCCCCTAGCTCGCTGCAGCCTCATACATGTTGTACGCCGCACACAGCTCTGTGCCACGCCTGTGTTGCCATTGCTGTCTGACCGCGCCAGTGCCGCACTGTCTTGCCCACATGCGATGAGGCTACCTCGCCGTGTCCCATCACTACTGCGCTCTCATCTGAACCTTTGTCCACTTCCTTTGTTCGTTCGCACGGAGGAACCATGCGTCGTGAGTTTCTCGCCACGGCAGCCATTCTTCTCGTCTTTCTCACACCTTTCTACTCACCTATTTAAGCCGCCTCTCCATGTCATTCTTCCTTAGCTCGCGCCCTCTATCTCTTGTGTGTATTATCTGAGCTCCTTGAATCGCCAAGAATTAGAATGTCATTCTCGACGCCAGCGAGCATGCCACTACGTTCCGACGACTCTGGTGAGCTTCTCCCTTCCGTGACCGCATCATAGTGTACCTCACCTCCCCATGAACTCCATTCTCATTCAATTGCTTTGAAATGCAGTGTAGAGCTGGGTAGCTGTCGTCTTCCCCATCTCCGGCCAGGATCGCTGCCGCTCGCCATTCTCCCCCTCCGATGAACCTTAACTCAGATTCCTTTCATTGTTCCACCACATGCACGCAAGCAAGCTTACGTGCACCTTCCCGTAGCTTCTCCATTATCAGAACTTGCCAGTGCCGTGGACCTTCTCTTTGCCGCCGCCGCCACTCAACGCCGACGAACCATCTTCGGCTGCCTCAGAGCCGTCCAAGCCCTCCATGAGCACCCTAGCGACTCACTAATGCTCATGCACCGGTCAATTTGGCCAGTAACTATAGTTTGCTAAGACGTTGCCATGGCTGACCACATAATCGCCACGGGAGACCTCACAGTCACCACTCTGGTGACCATAGGTCCACGAGCCTATAGCTTCACCATGACCTCCTAAAGTCGATTCCACGCTCAAATGAGACCTTTAGCCATGCTCTCTGCCATGCCGCAGCTCACCCGAGCACAACCACCGCCTCTTGCCATCACACCGCCACCTTCGATCACCTCTTCGGCCACTCCCACCACCCATAGCTTCGTTGTGAGCCCATCATTCCAGTGCTTGGACATCACAATTTTCATGAAGTCATGAAGATGAGTATAATAACAGAGTTCGAAACCAATTATAAGTTTCTAACTCAAAAAAGCATTTGGACTAGCTCACAACTCACAAGACATGGAAGGCCAAATTAATGCCAAGTCTACCAAGGACAACATGTGAAATCCTATGTAGAGTGTACTGTACAAGTTCCTGTGCATCATCCACAATTTGGAGGCAGCCCCTGATTGTATTATAAAGGTATGCCTATATGTCTACATCCCACTAGTATAACTACTATTGGAGGACAACTGCTGCATGGTGAATGGCCAAAATACAGTCAAGAACATGAGAATAATCTTAGCCAAAATAGAACACTGCTGGATGGATGCATAAATAGGAGACTCAAAAGAAGAAAATTTTGCTCAATATTTTTGTTGAATCAAGTGGCATTACAATGGCACATGCAGTTATGCAGTAACAATGACAAAATTGGTCTATCTCAAAAAAAATTCAAACAAGTGAGAAAGATCCATCTTAATCACCATACAAAATATCTTATAACACTAGTGATCATGCACTGTGTAGAAAATATTCATTAAACAATTCCAGTGAAATCACTAAAAGTGCATTTTCACCTATTAGCATTTGTGCGCAATAGTTCAATACCAACTAAATAAGCATGCCTGCGACATGTGTAGTGCCAGTGTGGTTCAAGTCCCACTGTTGCAAGGTGCCCAAATGGGAACAAGAACGTTAATTGGAATTTATCTACAGATCATTTGAGTGCAGCTGGCAAATCACATGATTTTTTTTTCATGCAGCATTCCTACCATCCAACTGGCAATAAAGTAACATTAGCACACTAGCACTCAGAAACTGCATTTCATAACCCATACCAAGTCCTACCTAGGATCACAAACATTACTGAAGCCGCACGCAAAATTTTGATTTTTGCAGCTAAATGCAGAGCAGAAGTACCCAATAGAACTTACTGAGCATCATCACTCCTATATATAACGGAGTTGCGTCCTATATATAACGGAGTAAAAGTTCTTCCTACTGCCTAATGACGACAAGTCTTTACCAACCATATCTAATATTTATTCGCCACATGTCCAAATGTCCCCACAGTTCTCATCTCTCGACTAGAGTTAGGGTCAGCTCAAATCCTCAACACTAGATGCGCCAAGAAGGCGGCAACCTTGGAGTGACTAGGGTTAGGGTTTGGGCAGTGGATGGATGTACCTCGAGCTCGGCGGACTTCATGGCGATGGGGATGCAGACGAGGAAGACGCCGAACATGGCGATGGCGGTGTTGCGGCGCCAGTGCACGGGCCGGCAGTAGGGCCCGCCCGTCATGCTCCACACCTTGTGACGGAAGTCGCCGCCCCCGTGGCCGTGCCCGCCATGGTCGCCGCCCATCGTCGCCGCCGCCGCCGGTTCTGCTCCTTGGATTCAATCGGATCGGGGTGCGGGTGCGGTCTGAATCTGACCGTGCGGTCGTGTGCGTAGAGATGGCTGGGGATTGTCTTGTGGACATCACCGCGTTACATGATACTACTATATTGAGAAATGTTGAGAATGACCTTGCAAGATTGTTACAATTTGAGTTTTACTTTATTTAATAATATAGGTATTATAACTTGCAAAAAAGCTTCATAGGAATTTCTGGAATTCGCAGAAATTTCCCATAAAATAGTCGAGTTCCGCAGAATTCAGGAAAAATTCCTATAAGATAGTTCTTCGCAGTCAAAGCCAAGGATCATTCAGATAGAAATGGTCATAGTACGACGTATCCAAGACAGACGGAGACTACAAACCCATAATACTGAGGATATTGTGCCCATAATAAGTACTCAACCACTGCAATGCAGCAGAAACAGGGTGTCACACGATTGATCGACGGCAACGGAGTTGTTCGTTGGTTAGGGCAACTACGTTGGGGTAACAAAATCATAATTTGTTATATATAATACAAGGGATTTGATTCAAGAAAGCAAAGCACAATGAGACTAGCCACACTGTGGTTTCTACTCCTGTATGACCTAACAAGCTCTTCGCCTCTTCCACAAGTACGTGTAAATACAGTACAATGACAGGAAAAAGGGGCCATCAAAATGATACACCAATTCAACTTGAGCAACCGATCCATTAGTGCTCCATGCTAAAACCTAGGAGGGCTTGTTGGTATTCTTGTAGCCCCCTGCATTAGAATTGTACGTCTTCTCCGAAAATATACAAATGGGCCACTTATGAGCAACATTCCAGTCATGATTACCTGCAAAAACATAACTCCGTGATTCAGAACCACGGAAATAAGCAGCACAGACAATAACTCTACATTGTCAATATTTCATGCTTTAGAAAAGAAGTAAAACTTGTCTTGGATAATCATCAACCAATGAAAACCGAAAATGAAAGAATTTATCAACAAATGCGTTGTGATTAGTAACAATCAAGTGAATCGTGCTAGAAAAGTACAACACATGTAGTTTTTTTATTGGAAAGTGCGAAGTTTTAATCTATGTAAGTATTTGGAATTTGCATCACACTGCATCAGTATAAAGTTAAGCCCCAGAGACCCACTGTCACAAACTGAGAAAAATGGGTCAGTGTGTTCTATTGTTCAAGTGTGAGATGAGAGCCCAGTTTGCAAAAAATCTGAAATAAGCCTAGATCTGATTCTCACTTTCTTAACACCCTACAATTTTAGTTTGAGCAAAAAGTTTACATTAGAGGGAACAAGGATGCCATGGCAGACAGATACAATATTTATAACAACAAAAAAGAAAAGTTATATGATTTTTATACCTCAAAACCAAGAACAGATAACTTCTCTTCATCCTCCAATGGTGCACAACTCCTGTAAGTAATATAATGCTTTGCACCACCTGATGTGGATGGATCATCCAACACCTTCCTTTGCTTGCTTTTGTTTCCTTCTTTTGCACCATTTTGTACTTCTACACATTTCAAAGGCAAGCGGTAGCCGGTTTCGCTGCAACAGTACTTTTCATCGTTCTAACCAAAAAAGAAGACAAAATGATATGTCAACGTTAGGCCAGTGAGATTTAAAATAAATATGCAAGCATGCCATTTCAATAGTTGATAATGTAGTGCTCTTGCACAGTTGTGATTTGAAGTTTTGAACCCAGGCTTGACATCTATCAAGTGTTCAACTCCATTAAGTTTGTGAAGCAAATACAAAATGGGCAGCAGCTGGATGTAGATATATCTATTGGTAGTGGGGGCAAGCAGGGAAACTGTCACATGTATTTGCAGATACTATTATCCAAATTAGTTCTCCTAGTATGGTCATCAGCATGCATGCAGAAGTCCCAACATAAGCAGTACTTAATAACCATGGAAAACCTGTCACCTATATGTTAAATAAACCATGGTCCGGGAAAATGATACCGTCCTGTAATAATTAAGCTAACAATTTATCAATGAACCCTCTGAACAATTAGCACAACTAGAAGCCCAAAAGATGCTAAGTTTGAATATAGCTGTCTGACCAGTTTTCAAGTCAAAACTTCCCAAAGCCAAGCAATGCTGAAAAGAGGAGTCAATCAATTGATAGGGCAGAACTACTGGGCTGGAAGGAGTAAAAGGGTGGGGATGCGAGTTGATGGGTGGTAATTCTGACCAATAAAGATAAGATGTACTGTATGAGCAAACCGTCTTGTATAGTACATTATGTCTCAAGCTATAATACCAATTCGGACAACAACATACATGTTATATAAATGAAATCATATACTATTAATGTTTAGACAGATCGCACTCTATAAGATTGAGAAAAGGACAAAGTTGGTGCTTCTTAGCTACATAAGGCTCAATTTCCAATTCCAATAGCAAACTTTGCCTCATATACCTAGCTTATATAGCATCAACATTACTGCAGGGTCATCCACAACATAAAGATGGGAAATAGAGAAATCGTTGAGGCAACTTCAAACAATATAACTAAAAATTTCCCTGCGCCTGATGGGTTTTCAAGTTAAAACTTGCCAAACAACATAAGCCTCAATTTCCAATTCCAATAGCAAACTCTGCCTTATATACCTAGATTATACATCCACAACATAAAGATGGGAAATAGAGAAACCGTTGAGGCAACTTCAAACGTACAACTAAAAATTTCCGTACATGGGATAAAAGATCTGTATTTCCCTCAACCCACGAAATTCCCCCCTTTCTTGTTTTCCTACACACACTTTAAAGTACAAATATCACACCTTTCCACGTACAAGCTGGAGGACGAACCACAATATTATAGTATAGGTACCATACATTCTGATTAGAAAGGTAAAATTAGACAGTGATTTAATGATATTTAAACAACACCAGCTAACTAAAGAAGGCTACTCCTCTTCCTCAATGCCACATCAATCTAAATAATGTCAAAACAACACACAAACTAATTTGAATAGGGTGAACACCTTGGACCTGATCTTTGCCACTTTCTAAAACCAAAATCTATCCCGTAAACCAAACGGAGATATGATATATTTGGAGCAAAAAAAAGGATCGACTATTCCAATCGACATTAACCAAGATCCGATCTTTTCTTATTACATGCTTCATTTACTCCAGCCCAAGAACACGGATCACACATAAGCTACATAGAGAATAATGGATGCAAGAAACCACGCAATCCGCAAGTCACACCAGAATAGCAGAGCTCTAACATAATCTTCATGTTTCGCCCTTCCAAGATCGATTTTTCCCCCATAGGCTACAGGGCAATCCCAAATACGGTCAGACTCACAGAAGAAGGGAATCGCCTGACCTTCTCGGAGTACTGGCAGGGGATGCAGGGGCCGGAGGGGGTGCATCGGTAGGAGGAGTTCCCCTGCGCCTCCACGAAGCCCAGCAGCGACCTCCGCCCTCCCGAGGCCGTCGAAGCGGCAGCTGCCATGGCGATCGCGGGAGGGATCCAGCATAGGGCGGCCACGGCGAGAAGGAGGAGGAGCAGCAGCCGCCACCGCCAGGAGGCCGTCGGCGTCGCCTTGCTCGCCATGGCTGTTGCTCTCGCCGACCTCTGTCACCCCTCCCCTTCTACGGTTCGGTGCGACGCGGTGCCCTTCCTTGCCCGTTAACCCGATTCTCTTTCTCGGGTCGGGGACGCTTAACGGGTTCGAACCCGTGGGCCCGCTTTTATACCACTTGTCCAGTTCTCCTGGTCTGTCGCAGCCAAACCAACCACCCGCCGCCACTTCTGCCGTCTTCAATGTTCCGTCGCCACTTCTCCACCTCGACTGTATCGAACGCCACCCCTACGCTCTACTCGAGCGGCACCACCCCCGTGTCCCTCCTCTCCTGGGGCCGCGGCGCGTCCGGCTAGCTCGACGGCGGCAAGGAAGAGCACCACCTCTATCCTTCCCCCGTCGCTCACCTCCTCCTCCCCGACTCATCCTCGCTCCTCTCGCCCACCCCTGGACGCCTCCCTGCGGCTGCGGAGACCTCTGGCATGGAGGTGGGGATCTCCTGCGCTCTTCCACTCCGCACTCCTCGCCGACAATGGTGCACGGTGTGGGGCAAGGGTGATGGCGGCCGCCATGGTTGTCACGGCGACCACGGCGAGAGAGTCGCCGACGCTAGGCGACGCCGTGCGACGCCAGCCAAGACCGTATCTCATACCCTCATACGGCCTCATAACCCTCGGTCCTCTCTGCGGCCCGCCTCCTCGTATGCTGCTTCAACCTCTCTCCGCCTCCTGCCTCTCTCCCGACCTCTCCGCCTCCTGCTCTCCCCGCCTGACCTCTCCGCCTCTCCCTCGCCGCCTCCCCGCCGCCTCCTCTCCCGCCGCCTCCCCGTCCGCCTCCTCTCCCCGCCGCCTCCGCGCCCGCCTCTCTCCCGCCGCCCGGCCCCACGCGATCTCCGAACCCTAGCCGGCCAACAATGGGATCAGCGAGGCGAAACCATGGCGTCCTCCTCCGGCCGCCAGGACGCCTCGGCGACGCCTAGCCTTGGCCTCGGAGATGAGACCTCCGCCTTCGTTCCCCGCCCCAACCCCAACCTCAGCGAACTCCGTGTCCTCGCTACAAGATCCACTCCGTCACCGACCGCCGCCTCAAGATGTTTCACCTGGTGAGGAAACTGCCACATTGCTCATTTGTATGTACGTACGTACGTACGTATGTATGTATATGTGCTCATAGTACGTAACCGATGGTAACTTTTTTCACAGCCGATGATAACTTTTCAAACAACCGGTGATAACTTGTTGGAACGTAAAACTGCATGCAGAGTACACGCATGCGCAGAATAGCGCTACCGTATGTGTGTGTATACGGTAGCGCTATTCAGCACCTACGCGCATGCTAGCATAGGTCTTGCTACCTGGTTTCCTGGTATAAGCTGTGTTGATTCGATAGTAACTATTACACGTGGAGTTACCATTAGATAAATATGAAGTTACTTGCTATTGGTATAAGAAAACATGAATTTTGCAGTGTCGAAACATATTCAACATGTATATTGTTTTATTAAGCTCGTAATTTTGAACGCAATGGCACAAACGGATCGCAGATCGGACTTTGTATGAAAGAGTTATTGTATTTTTTTACTTGTAAACAAGAAAAAAAGTCCCTACGTCAACTGTAATGCTTCAGCATGCATGTGATAATTTAGTAGATTCAGTCGTGAGGAAAGTTATTGCCTATTGTAAGTGAAGTTATTGTCTGTCGTGAGGAAAGTTATTACCTGCTATGTACTGTGAGCGTTCAGCAATAACTTCACTCGCTATCGATAGTAACTTCATTCACAATGGATGATAACTTGATTGCATACAATACTAACTTCACAATGGGATGAAACTTTGTATGGAGATGATAACTTCATTCTATATGAATGATAGCTTCATGAGTGACAGAAAATAGCTTTGCATCACATATAAGAGGTGGTAATCTGCATATAACTAGCTGTGATCCATAATTATATTGCATATCAAACATGAACAAACTCTATGATTACAATTGTGGCGATAATGGTTGAATTAATCTTGATGACTTTTAAGTGATCAAAGGAGCAGTTGAAGCAGTGATCAAAGCTATGGTCGAAGGAACAGTCAAAGTCATGGTCGAAGCTACAATGAGTGATCGTAGGGTCGTACAAAAAACACAAGTAAAAATCAATACAAACACTCCTTATAGAGTGGTACAAAGGTTAAAGGGCGACGAAGCCGCATCTAAGATGCCACTTTTTTTTTTTTTTGAGCTTTTAGTTTCTCCAAAAGTTAAAACAAATAGAGCGATTTTTAAAACAGATTCTTTAAATAATTTCTAAGCCTAAAACTGTATGTGTCATCTACATCAAAAAGAGCAGCCAACAACATCCGGCGGTAACCCAAAAGAATAGAACCTAGTGCAAGGCAGCATCCAGTTCGAGTGCGTGACAAATGAAGCGGCAGTGAAAGAAATTATTAAAAGCAGCAACATATTCCTCGTTTTCTTTGCTACTAATGATACACATCACGCTACTGTCGGTAAAATGATGCCTCTAATTTATCATCAGATTTCCAGAGTTGAAAGCGTCATATTTTCAGGTGACAATGGAACAACTGATTTCTAGACTAACATTTTTCACTCAGGTGGAAAGATAGGACAAAGCTCTCCAAGTCAGATCAACACATTCTTATAACTACAGTAGCTCCAGACCTCCAGTCACTAGCTAAATGGAGTAAGTCAAGAACAGCCTGAATAAGGTATCCGGGCTCACCAACTGTACGCCATTACTCCTATGCACGCACAGGTGAATCCATCGGTGAATTGCATGGGGCAATCTACCAAACATGGGCCCATATTGTTCATAGGGCCATGCGTCCAGCAAGCCGACTTTCTGATATTCTTCGATCAATCGCTGCATCAACCGAGTTCATCTGTTCACAAAAATTGTGAAACAAGAAAGATGATGTTAGATTTGATCTCTGTAACTTAGAAAAAAATAATCGGGCATTTAAACTTTCACTCTTTGAACAAAAGTATCAGGCTCACGGGCCAAACGAAAGCTGACCTGGAACCAAACTCTTGGCACATTCTCGACCAAATTTAAGTTACAATAAATGCTACGGTATTGGCAGAAGCTCAGCCACCTAGTTCTTGTTACAAACCCATATTCACACGTAGTGAATCGTAAGCAATAAAAGTAATGCTTCAATTGAAATTAATACATACATATTTGCGAACTGTCCAGGGCTTGGTCGATAACCCTCAAGTCATTAGCACCATGAGATTTGTCAGATTGTAAAAAATTTACTCGCAGGAAGAACAATGTAAATACCTACTTGGAACTCCTGATGTGCGTGAAATCAGCAGGATATAGATGATCAAACAAATAAACACCAAGGAGATATCATGAAAATGTAGAAGGTAGAATACAGGGGGCCATCTCACATATGCAACTACTGAAGGAGCATATTTCATATTCCCACAAAACGTTACAAAACTTCATGCCCCCCTCTGATTAAAGTTCACAATTCAGTATGTTCTACAAGTGCCTACAGTTCATCACACAAGAGTTATGTCTGTGCTCCCAACAATCCAATGGGCAGCAAATAGTGATGTATGCACAAGATTGCTTCATAAATTGATTACCAGTGTGCAAAGCTACAATAGATTGAAGGTAGCAAGCATCTGATGCACTTTTGCTCATCACTATCATAGGACAGAGGTGCTACATAACAGAAAATAAGACGAACAAGCAGAGAACAGTTGTTGGATTTGAAATCTGAATATGCTTTAGAAAGAGAGTGCCTGGAGTGGACGTAGAGATAATATCTTTAAATTCATAGCCCAGTGATAGGCTCAAGAATTGTTTATATTACCAAATGCTGAATTTACAAACTGCAATTATTGTGTCAAATTTCTCTCTATAGGTTCACACATGAACTTGACTCACCAAGCTAGCGCAAAAGCAGAATGATAAACCACATCCAAGTTAAGAGTAGTGAAACTTGCCAGGCTGTTTACTCACTACTTATGCACAAACATGCAAAGCAAGTTATGCCTTTGATGTCATTAAATTAAATGCAATAATTGAGGTAATCCAGCACCAATTGCAACAAAAAGGAAAACTCTCTAGAATGAACACTTGCAGAACTTCACAGTTAAGAGCTTCCTTATAATAAATAAACTTAATAATTCACAGGATCGTTAAAATTAGAAACATAAAAATCATAACTTACCTGGCTAGTTTCATCATGCACCACGTACTTGGGCAGCGATAACCTTCTTTCCTCCTACATAAGTCAACAAACATTTCAGACAACTGTCAAACTAGTATCAGGATAATGTGCCGAATGCACAAGTGTCCCCAGAAGAACAAGAACTAAAGAGAAGGGAATAGTACCATTGACATTGCTTCATCATCCCAAATCAAATAGACCTCATTCGTAGCAGATATTTTATTATTAGATACAGTGGGTGGAGGTCCAACCGCTGGACCTCCTGTACCTGAAACAGATGAATGCAAAAGTGAATTCATGAAGGCATACCGAACACCAAGAGCAAACATAAATATCAGATAGAACAACACCGTCCATAAATGCCCCTATCATGCACTATAGCAGTTCTACACATAAAAATGGGCAAAACAGAGTACATTTGCTCTTGAACTGGTTTGTTTTTCAAGAACACAGCACAGCAAATATTATGCAAATATTCCTCTTAAGAGGTGTTTATACTAGGACGTAATTTGTCTATATACCTCTTTAATTTCCTCTACATAAATTCAAAGGTACATATGCTTATATCACCGTATTTACTCGTCACAAATAAAAAGCTAGCCCATCTACGAATGTTGATATAGGTAGGCTTGTAAGCTGTGAGAAAATCAACATACCTTGGTTACTAGCTGCATATCCAACTCCTGCAGTAGCAACAGATGCTGGAGAGCTTGCTTGGATAGTTCCAGGTGCAACAGATGCTACATATGGGGAACTTGCTACTCCATTGCCATCAGAAGTGTTGACAGGAAACAAAGGCTGGGAAACCTGAGGGGCAACAGGTGAAGGTGCTCCAGGTGGGGCCATAGGGAATGATGTCTGAAGTAAATTAGCAGCCACTGATGTCATAGGAGCAGGCATATTCTGAATGGGAAATAGTGGTTGTTGTGGTGCCAGTCCAGCAGCCATAGGAACTGAAACTGTTGGTTGTTGTGGAAACCAAGCTTGTACAGGTGGAGCAGGCCAACGCGGAGGTCGGGCCATCAATGGATTGAATGCAGGATTATAGCTGCCAACAAATGTGAAAAAATTAGAAAATGTTCCAAAAGAGTGCTTACACTATGATTGCAGAAGCAACAGGTGATAAACATTTTTTTAAAAAAGTAGATTGATTCTCAAAATACAAAATAAGTAGAAGGAAAAAGAGAGCATACATTGGTGGGGCTACACCATAAGCCGGCCGTGGAGGAAATATCAGATTAGGCATAACAGGAGGCCTTATCGGTGGCACTTCCACTTTGGCCACCTTCGATGAAGGGTCTTCCTCTGCATGTGGAATAGATGTCAAATAAAGGAAAACAGTGTGCTCTTATTCCGGGAAAAAACATGGCAGATTCAATCCATAAGGAAAATTAATTTCCTACACATGCATACTTCCATTTGTAGATCAAAACTTTCTCTAACATGTGAACCTTGCAGCGCTGTTTAGTCAATATTCAGGAGTCCCATAATTTCTATCATCATTGGTCAATGGTCATCATTATGAGAAGTCAACCCAGCAAATGCTATGAAAACAAGAAACTACAGCAACAATGCCCTTCTAGATAACAGTAACTGAGAAACTACTCTAGTTCTCCAAAATAAGAGCAAAACTGAAAAACTAGTCTACATATTGCAGTGGAGAAATTGTTATTGAGGTACCTTCTCCATAATGAGCAGCAAGTACATCCGGAGGAATCCCTTGCATTCCGAAGATCTCAATCTCTGTTGACTCCCTCTCAGGCTTTGCATTAGGAACCCTGTAGTCAAAATAGTTTCATACATCCATAAGTAACAGGGTAGAGATGTTAACTGTGCAAATAGAGCAGTTGCCGTACCATTTATTTCTTGAGGAAATTGCACAGCTGAGGAGAAAAACTGGACAGAGCTAGTTCAAGGGCACCAGAAACGAAACACAACGCATTGATATGTGCATAATGCCGCAATAAGCTAAATAGGGAGGTATCCATCAAAAGCTAGCATCCATTCAACACGAATTAAACATAAATAGTTAATCAAAACATCATTCAAATAAATTAAAGCCTTGAACTAAATAGCTTGTGCCCAGAATGATCCAATACTGAAAGCAAGACATGAACTAATCCCAACACAAACGAATAACGGGAGAAACCCCGAACTGAGCTCTCCTTTAACAAATCACAGCCTACAAACGGGACGGCCACCAAGTAATTACAAATTGAAGACGTAACTCGTAAAGCGCAGGTGCAATCGTCTACGCCCTTGTCGCGCGCACGTGCAACAATCGATCGACTACGCCACCAAGGGTCCGCCGTCCGACTCGAGAATCGGTCTAATCAAGCATCAAAAGCATCGGATTTGGAAGCAATCAGTATCGCCTAATCCCAAATCTCATCTATTTCCGCCGGATCGAGGCGGACGCAGATCGAGGAGGAGGGGGGTAGGAGACGTACTTGGTGACGGACTCCTTGTGGACCTGGAGGACGTGGATGGCCATGCCGCCGGCGGTGGAGAGCTTCTTGTGGCAGACGTGGCACTTGAAGTGCTTGGCCTTCTGGTGCTGCACGAGGATCTTCTCGTCGTCGAACTCGCGGTCGCAGTAGTAGCAGAACACCTTCTCCACGCGCTTCTTCTTCTTCCCCATCACCCCCCTCCTCCGACTGCTCCGGCGGGCCGGGCCGAGCCGCGTCGAGACCTAGGGTTAGGGTTTCGGCGAGGCCGCGGGCGCGGGCGCGGGCGCGGTGGGAAAGAAGGCGACTCGCGACGAGGCTCTTCTCGTGCGGTGCGGAGTTGCGATGCGGTTTTGGGAGGAAGTGGTCGGTGCAGGGAGAGATTTGGAGGGGGCTTTTGCAAATATATCGTGGTCGGATTGGGATTCTGACGTGTGGGGTACGATTTGCTTTTTTTGTCCCCACCCCCTCCCGGTTTTCGCTTTTCGAATCTTCCCGTGCTCATGCCGTAGCGGGTAGCGATTTGGGCCTGATGGTGTATTGGGCTTCTTGGGCTCTTACATCGACAATTTGCCTCGACTTCTGAGAGCACGTTCTAATAACGTGACTTCTCTAGAAGTAATTAATAGGATAATATTTTATAGATATTTTGAAGCGATTTATCGAGATAGCTTTTAAAAGCGGCTTATTAACTTTCAGTTCGTTCGCACGAGTAATTACATTAGGGCCAAAAAGTTATAAGCTACAACCTAAAAGAACAGACCTTGAGTATTACTCCCTCCCCCCGTTCAAATAAACGAGTCATTTTGAATATCGACGTAGTCTCTAAAATATAATATTGATCACTAATTACTATTATAATACTCTTATAAAATTCAAAATATATAATATTATGAAAATACTTTTTAAGATTAATCTATGCATATGATTTCTATATATCAAATTTAAATATTTAAAAAGATACCGATAATTAAAATGTTTAAAGTTTAACGGCATGTATTCTAAAACTACTTGTTTTTTTTTTTTGGAAGTGAAGGGAGTATCACTTCACTGGGGCGGGCTGCATCTAGAAACATGACCGGGCCTTGGGCTGCCACATTCCCATGGAGTATGTCGAACCGCATGATCAGGTCATTCAATTGCACACATGCATACGCGCGTTTAGTGAAGCAAGCACGCGGCGGCAACGATTTGGAGTACAAAGTTGCTCAAGTTGGTAATTTTATATCTGATAGCTCGTACTATTTATGGACAGGCAACGATGATGGATTGACAAATATATGTGACGAAATGCAGTAATCCAGCTAGGAAGGTAGCAACAGTGCAAGTACAAGTACCCCGGCAGACACATATCGGCGATGATAATTCCGACAGCATCTGCGGCGGCTGCGCTGCTCGTGTTGCAGCTCTACTCGACCGCAGCTCAGCAGGTAGGAGGAGCAGGCCCGCCGCCCAACCAGCTGCGGCAACGTGAGCTTGCCGTACCCGTTCGGCGTCAGCGACGGGTGCTACCTCCCGGGCTTCAACCTCACCTGCGACCGGACGCGCCGCCCCCCGCGGCCGCTCCACTGCGACGCCACCCTGGCCAACTCCACGGTGCGCGTCGTGAACAGCGCCGGCGCCGTGAACATCACCTTCGACGGGGCCACCGACGTCATCGGCGCCGGCAGCACCGGCAGCGGCGGCAGCCCGTACGTCGTCTCGGAGCGGCGCAACCGTACGCCCAAGCCCGTACGTCAATCATCAAGATAATTATTTTCAATGATATAATGAATTTTATTAACTTGTTAAATTACATGGGATAGCTGACTCCTTAAAACTTTACCAAGTAAAAACACAACTTGAGAAAACTTTGGTAAAGAAAAAGGAGTACAGCTTATAAAGCTCATTAGTGACTACATCTCAAGAAAAATATTAAAAATCCTATTCATTGCTATCTGGATATAAATTCTCAAAAGATTCTTCTAAATCTCTATTCTCTGCAGTATATTGGAGTCTTGATTCGGTTTGTTCCCAGTCTTCGACGGTCAGAAGGATTCCGAGGATACTGTAAAGACAGGAACAATCAACACATCTCGCGCTAATATGGATAACACTGGATACGTTACTTTCTGGGTTTGCCACCATGAGAGGATGTTCAACTCTTGTTCGAAACTGACGCTATCATTGTTGAGATAGCTTGATAGGTTTTCAGTGCTTTGTCGTTTTCCTCCTCCTGACTGATGTGTACCTGCACCTGCATGAGAATCTCTATAGGAAGAACAAAAAATCTAGCCCCATTGCATAGTCCCCCTAGAGGTGCTAGGGGCTACCGGGTTTTTTTTTTCAAACGCACGAATCCAAACTTATTTTTATATTTCTCATATATCCCATATAATTTATCCTTAACTACTCTATAGTATGTATAATAATCTAAACCGGGAGCATCACTTAAAAGTTGTAATACATTTATATATCCTTAGAGTTTGGCCCTAGAATCCAAAATAAAGGCGAATACATATAAAATAGAAATTTTCCTCTAATATTTTAAAATCTTAGTTTTCATGGCAACTACAGCATCCCTTATGGGACTTACCTCTTATCGATAAGGGATATATTCAAGAAATATAATGACGTAATAATTTGAGAATTATTCTATCCTCATCAAGACTCTTTCCTTTAATCTAGACCATTACCTCTTTCCTTAGTTTGCCCGATCTTTCACGGTGGGACAACCCGAACAGGTAGCAGTCTTGCGAACTCTATAGTAGATGGCCTCACTATATAAATTGCACGACCCAAGAATGAAGTTCTTTATCTCACGCAATAAGAAGTAATCCCTAATGAGGCCAAGGGTCTATATGGTGCTCCAGTCCCTCACTTTTGAAACATTGGATGCTATTTATAGCAAGGACATTGCCATCGGAGAAGGTGCAGAAGTGTTTGGGGAGGTTGTTACAAACTTGGAGAATGAAATTGCTGCTAAGATTGGGAATATGGAACAAGATGAAGAAGATAGGATGTCTAGAGAAGCACCTAAATGATTTGTGGACAGCTCCCATTTATACACCATCAAGTTTTAAGAGACAAACGAAAGACAATGCACAAAGAAAGGAATCTAAATCAAGTGATCCTGTTTTGCTCAATGGCAACAACAATGAAGTGTGAAGCTGTGATGCAGGAGATAGCAATGCAAGAGGAGCCTCAACAGAAATTAAAAGAGAAAGCAATTGCTGAATTGCTTAAGCTTGGTTTTCACTACATCTGAAATTGTCAATGCTGAAAGCATATTCGCAAGAGCGTCGGGCTCATATGCTTTGAAAAGCATGCATAAGTTAAGTATGCTATTAAAATTCATGTTGTATGGGGTTAACGGGTTTTCTCCAATTGTGCTAGTGGATAATATTTAATAGAATTAGATGTGAGCTGGTTGTCTCATTTATTTAATGTGTTAGGGATGAAAGATTACAAGCCAACCATCCAATCATCTCAATCACTTCAACCTTGTATTTTAAGGTTAGTGTTAGAAAAGTGTTGTGTTGTGATCTTTTGTCTTCCAAGTGGAGTGGCTGTAAAAGCTCCATCCTCAAGTAGCAATAGATCAATTTTGTTCATCACTCATTTAGTTTTCTTGTTTTGGTTGATTTGCTCTTGTTCTTGTTGGTTTTGATCTTTTTATCTCCCATTTTTAATCCTGTTGTGTGCCCAGGACATGTAAGTAATACAGATGACTCATGGAGATAGTATCCCATCCACCTAGGCATCAAATCTTGCAAGATAATGAAGTTGCTCGATTTTAGCTGGATTTGTTCTCATCTTGAGATTTCTTGAGTCCAGAGTTTTTGCTTTGAATATTCAAGAGAAATAGCTTGCTATGACATGTGGGAACTCATCTAGAGTTATCTTGGTTCTTCTCTACTCACAAGCAAGTCATACCTCAAGATTTTGAAGTTTGCCTGATTTTAATGTAATCTTACTTATTTTTGGGAAAGTTTGAAATTTTGATCAAGATCCATATGATCTTTGGATGGAATAGGTTCCTAATACTCTAAGCAAAGTGTATGCAAAGTTTTACCTCTTTTGGTTGAGTATGTTAGGAGTTACACCATTTTTGATCTTAGCTCAGGCTACTTTTCTATTCTGGAAACAGGGAAACGATCAGACCGCGCTTAGATCCGATCCAAACGGCGACTAGTCAGACCATACTCTCTATGGCAGTTAGACCGGTGAGGTGATGAAAACTCTATCTCTAAGTTTTTGAGTTTGTTGCTTTACTCTAGACTTGTAGTTTTGATCTTCATAACTTTATAGCTATTAGAACGAAGAATTTACAAATACTTTGAAAATTTCTAAGACACTATTTATGCCATCTCTATTGCCATTACCGGTCCTTCCGAGATGTGCGTTGATTTGTTGTTGCACTATTAGTAGTGCATGTAAACTTAATTAGTATCAAGAGTTCCATTCAAGTCAGACTGTGAGAACATGGTGTGGAGACTGTGAGAACATGGTGTGGAGTTCAAAAAAGAAAAGCAAAAGGAAAGGACAGGAAAAAAGAGAACAAGTGCGAGAACACGCATGTGGTTTGCCTGTGTTGAATGATTAATCGAAGCAGCCAGCGTGATCCATGTTTCCAAAAACAAGTTCTAGTGCTTTTGCGATCCAGTTCTACTGGCTTTATTACACGAGCTGGTAAAGTGAACTACTACTAGTCAATGGAGCCGCGTGGGAACCGTTCGCTCCCTCCTTTACATACCCGTGTATTGCAACGAAATTTATTGAATGTATAGAGAATTATGCTATAGAAGATAGTTGCTTTGATCGGTTGGAAAGTGAAGAATGATGAGAAGTTAAAGGAATAGGACGGTTGGAGAAGAATGGACGTACAGCTACCATCTCGTTCTTTTATAATAGTAAAGATATCGTGTTAGAATGTATACTGCAATCAACGTTTTTAAGCTAATATATATAAAAATATTTGGATTTATCACGTGGTAATCTGATTATAAGATTTGTCTAAAAAGTACTTTTATATTATTATATTTTTTCTATTCTAACTAAATATGTAATTATAAAAATAATAATCAGAGGTATATATCAGTGACTGCATCAATATTCAAAATAACAATTAAAAGAGGCCACGGCAAGCAGCTATGTAATCAGCTAGCTAGCTAAAGGTCCGCACTCTCTCTCCATCCGTTTGTTTGTTTTATTTGGGTCCGTTTATATTAGCTTTTGTTGATAGCTTTTAGTTTATACATAGTATCATCTTGTAGAAAGCTGTATGGAGAGACCCGCGTGTGATGTTGGATGATATAAATGAAGTCACTACAATATGTACTATAATCAACTAGTAGACACCGTCTTAAAAAGATATTCCGTTTAAAAGCTAGGTTAATACGGATACACGCATATCTTACTTTTTCAGTTAAATATATTATTTGACTGGAAATAATTATTGAGTCGCCTTAAATATTATAAGGTGAACTCGTTTTTAAATAAAATAAATTTTGATTTACATGCAAATTGGTAAGTACCTAATGCTAATACTTTAATTATGCTTATGTTTATGGGCGAAATTGGTGTCCAACAGGAAGTGTGAGAGGAATGACGCTACATATGTGAACTAGTATTCACATGAAATACTGTTCACGTATGATGGGAATTGCATTCGGTATAAGGAAACCAGTAGCTGCCCATAGAGTTAATTCAGCCAACAAGAAAATTGTCACTATCTTTGATGGATAATCATGCTCTCAAATGCGTGAATCTGCACAGAGCTTTGACGAAATGGTTAGCACGAACTGCACACAGAAGACTTTCGGTGATTGTGAGGAAGCTGCTGAAAACAAAGAGTATTCATATTGAAGGAACGCTCTTCCAGGAGTTCAAAAGGCAAGATGGAACAGATCAGAAGCCAAGGATTTACTGGGTGCATAGATCCAGCCGCAAGAAACCCAGCTCATTAAAATGATCTAACGAATTCCCATACAACTCCGCTAAAATAAAATGATTAAATTTCTATCTAAAACAATTCGGCCGAGTCCATCTAAGGGTCTGTTCTTTTTGGCTGCGGCTTGTGGCTTTTGGCTGCGGTTTGTGACTTTTGGGCTGTTTGTACGAGAGATTACAGAGTAACAAAAATTCATGTGCGATTTTTGCTGATATAAATGAAGTCAGTAAAGTATGTACTATAATTAATTAGTAGACCTTATCTTGAAAAAATACTCTATTTAAAAGCTAGTTACTGTAGAAAAGCCGAAAAGAAGCTTTTAGAAGCTGAAAAGAACAGGGCCTAAATCAGAACTGCGTGTTGTTTGAAGCCAAACCGAAGTAGTTCTGTTTGAAGCCAAACCAAAGTCGGCTGTATTTTCTCTTGCTTTCTATTGTTGCGTGTGCGTGAGTTGGGCGGTGCCTCAAATACCTTGGGTCCTCTTGTAATCTTTAGACCACGTTTATTTATATTAAAATTTTTACTTTTGATTCTGTGACTTATACTATAACACCTATAATAGAATAGGAAGTTGTAATCTGAATATTTCCTTCGTTCTTCTTGTGAGTCCTCGTGTTTTGTAGGAAGAATGTCACGTCTACTTTTGCGTGGCCAAACAGATGAGGGTCGAAACATGTGGTTAGACGAATTTTTTTGTCATATGTTTCTGTATTGAGACAGTGGTTGACGCTATCGGTTCATCAGATTACACGGACTCAAAGTTATCTTTGATCCTACGTTATGAAGATCGGGTATTCCCGTATCATAGGTACTGTAGAAAATCAGCTTTAGAAGCCAGTCCTGCTTTCCGAGAGGCTAGCTAGCTAGTACCCCTCTGTCCAAGTTTATAAAGTGTATTTTCTCTTGTAATATAAACGAAAGAGAGAGTGAAAATGGATAACCATAAAACACGATATATTCAATATATGCATATAGAAAATAGTAAACAAAGTTGTGTATTTAATAAGAGTATAAAGAGAACATCACACTAATTTTATATTAAAATATAAAATATGATCTATATTTATGGACAAAAAACACGTTATATAAACTTGGATGGAGAGGGTACACACCAGTACACACCACATAGCGGGTTGGTAGTGAGTATATATAGCACCGCGCGCGGCGTGAGGTAGGATATATGCATGATGATGATGATGATGATGATGATGATGCAAATCTCGGTAGCGATATCAGCCGCAGTAGTAGCAGCACTGCTGGTGCTTGCAATGGCGCAGCGCTCAGCTGCAGCTTACACACCAGCTGCTGAGACCACCTGCGCCAGATCAACCTGCGGGGACATAACCGTGCCGTACCCGTTCGGCATCGGCCCGGCCGGCTGCTCCCTCCCGGGCTTCAACCTCACCTGCGACGACCTCGCACAGTACCCCAGCAAGCTCTTCCTTGGCAATGGCAGCCTCCAGGTCGCCGACATCTTCCTCCGCAAGGCCACTGTGCGCGCCATCGCCACTGGCGCGATAGGCATCCGCCCCGACGACGGCCGCGGCACCTGGGACATGGGCCTCGGCGACGGCTGGCCCTACGTCGTGTCGGGCGACGGCTCTAACGAGCTCGTACTAGTCTCTGGGTGCAACGTCACCGCGACGCTTTTCGGGGGCGGCAGCGACGACGTCATAGCCGGCTGCTCCTCGTCCTGCTCGGGATCGATATCACACAACAACTTGACCTACGGACGAGCACCCTCCGGCGGTAGCGGGTGCTGCCGGGCGCCCATTCTCAGAGGCCACACGTCGTACCGCGTGCGGCTCAGGTACCTCGACCGGCGCCCGGAAGACGCCATGGTGTTCATCGCAGAGAAGGGGTGGTTCGGGCGGGTCGCCGACGAGCTACTGCAATCGAAGGAGAAGGCTACGACGGCGGCGGTTCCCGTGGTCCTCAGGTGGGCAGTGGCGCCCCACGGGATGAACCCGCAAACACACCACACGGCCGCGCCAGCTGAAAACGTGAGCTCCTCGCGGCACGCATGCCGCCAGGACGCTGCCCGCCTCATCTGCAAGAGCGCACACAGCTCATGCAGCGACACGGGCAGAGGCTACACGTGCCTATGCGACCGTGGCTACGACGGCAATCCTTACATCCCCAACGGATGCCAAGGTTCGACTTATCCATCAGTTGCTCTTTGTTTACAACTTTGGAATTGATCGATTGATTTGATGCATATATGCATGCAGCTAATATATATAAACTTAATTACATTTGCCTCTCTATATGTATGGTATGGCTATATAGTAAGTATATACACATCTTAATCTGGGCTCAATTTCGTCTCATGTTCCGGAAGACGTTGGCTGCTTCGGCAAGTGCAGAATTTTGCCGGGAACGCACGAGTGTCGGTGTCCGCCAGGATCACGAGGCGACCCCACCCCAAGGGATGGCCATTGGTACAAAGGTACGTGGTCAGCATCACTGAAACTCAAATACCTTCACCGCCATGCATCGATCCCCTGATTAAGTGACCGTCCACATCTTTTTCGCATGTATGCATGCGTGTCGAGTGACTATTGCCAAGATAATTGAAATTTTTTTTGTCTCTTAGTCACTTGAAGTTACACTCTCAATCAACTAAAATTGCACTATGCCTTTTTTTTAGTAAGCTTGCCAAATTTGATAATATGTCATTTTGTTAAAAGTACCAGCTCTATCATAGAGTTTCACCATACCACCTAAGCTTGATATATAAAAATTGACAGCGGTATATATATATATATATGATCTCAGGTATGCTCATTCCTCTATATATCGGAGGCGGTAGCGGCATCGGTGGTCTATTTTTGGCTATTTTCTCGACATACGTGTTTCGCAATCTTGAACATCAGAGGACAAAGATGCTCAAACAAAAGTTCTTCAAGCAAAACCGTGGCCAATTGTTGCAGCAATTGCTATCCCAAGGGACCGATATCGCTGAAAGGATGATTATTCCCTTGGAAGAGCTAGAGAGGGCCACAAATAGTTTCGACAAAGCTCGTGAGCTCGGTGGTGGAGGCCATGGCACAGTCTACAAAGGGATTTTATCAGACCAACATGTCGTAGCTATCAAGAAGTCAAAAATAGTGATCCAAAGAGAGATCGACGAGTTCATAAATGAGGTTGCTATCCTCTCTCAGATTAACCATAGGAATGTTGTGAAGCTTTTCGGATGTTGCCTTGAGACACAAGTCCCTTTACTGGTCTACGAGTTTATTTCCAATGGGACTCTTCATGATCATCTACACAGGGAAGCACCAAGATCACTTCTTCCTTGGAGACTTAGGCTGAGGATTGCAACCGAAATAGCAAAGGCACTTGCTTATCTTCACTCGGCCACCGCAGTTCCTGTAATACATAGAGATATCAAGTCTTCAAACGTACTTCTTGATGATACCATGACATCGAAGGTGTCAGACTTTGGAGCTTCGAGGTACAAACCTGTAGATCAAACCGGGATAACAACAGCAGTACAAGGGACTGTAGGATACTTGGATCCTACGTATTACTACACAGGGCGGCTCACAGAAAAAAGTGATGTCTACAGCTTTGGGGTCATCCTTGCAGAACTGCTTACCAGAAAGAAGCCGTTTTCACGTAGGTCCTCAGTAGGCGATGGACTTGTTGTAGATTTTGTCACCCTACTTGCACAAGGTAGATTGGTTGACATACTGGATCCGCAGATAACAGAGGAGGGAGGTGAAGAGGTAGAAGAGGTGGCTGCATTGGCGACATCGTGCGTAAAACTGAGAGGGGAGGACCGACCAACCATGAGACAAGTGGAGATGATACTTGAAGGCCTGCAATTGCAAGCACCCAAGGAGCAGAAATTTGAAACAAATTATCCGTCAGCTGAAGGAGGAGCAGATATGCAGGAAGCAAGCAGGCGATACAGCCTAGAAGAAGAGTTGTTATTATCAGCGAGATACCCTCGGTAGATGTAAGTGAGTTGAGTTCTTATTGGCACGGCAGCTTTTTTCTCTCTCTCTACAATTTATGTGTACTCTCTGGAGCAAAGATGATCCCCTGTTTTTGTTCTGGTCGCTTGCTTTTATGTTGTCTTTGAGGCGGAGCGTATCTATTCTTTTTCTTCTTTTTTTTCTTTTTAGGGAAAGGTACAGTGTAGCCGTGACTCCTTTGGGTGAGTTTTCGGCTGCAGCTAGAGATGGCAATGGGTATCCGAAACCCGATACCCGGTGGGTTTTTACTCTATTAGGGCATAAATCTGAGTCAATTTTCTAACACATTGGTCTCTTAATGGGCAAAATGCCCAACCCATTGGGTCTGCCGGGTTCGAATACGTTCCTATAGTACCCAAACCCGTAAACACATGGGTAATATAAACCCGATCCATAGGAGTTATAAACCCAAGCTCCCAGCCTCCTAGGCAAACCAGCCTAGCCCATAGCCCATTAGTCAAGTACAATGAGCAGTTGATGTCTCTTCTTTTGGTTTTAACTGAATTGTGAACTGTGAACTTGTAATGATATGCTATGCCAGTGAACTATGAACTGAAAATTGATGGAGTGAACTAGTGATGTGCATTGTGGATTTGTCGTTGCTTGTTTCATGCATAGTAGCATATAAATTGAACTTATTGTTGACTTGCTAAGCACCGCACCGCTCGCAATCTGCACACTCGCTGTTGTCGGGCACGGGCGACTCATGGGTACCGCTACCCGAGTGGGCATGGGTCTGGGCAAAAATCTGCACCCGTCACGGGGATGGATTTTTTAGCGGCACGTCCAACTTTCATGGGCACGGGTTTGGGATAGCAAAACCCAGCGGGTTTGTGCCCGTTGCCATCTCTAGCTGCAGCAGATATGTTTGTTTACTCACTCTTTTGCAGCAACTTGTGGGCGGTGGAGGAAGTACCCCATGCTCGTGGACGAATGCGGCCCAGCATAGCGCAGCCCATCCTGGCGCGGCCCAACTTGTGCACTACTACTTGCCGTTGGCTTCCCTACCTCCTCTCCTCTCCATCGCGCCGCGCGTGACGTCCACCCCGGCGCGGCGGAGGCGACGAGGAGGAAGGCCGCCGGCACCACGGAAGGTGTCGCTTGCGATCGGAGCGGCGGCGGGGCAGGGTCACCGGCGCCGCACTAAGCAGCCCCTTCCCCATCTTCCCTTCCCTTCCCCGCCTGGGGTTAGTACGTCTTCGCTTGTCTGCTGCTGCTATTCTTTGAGGAATATGGGAGGCGGCGGGTCGGGTGGGAAGGGCACGGGTAGGAGCCAAAGCGGTGCGGTCGGGTGGGAGACCAAGATGGCGCGGGGTGGGAGCAGCAGGGGTGGGAGCGGCAAAGTCGGGTGGGAGGCGATGGGGTTGAGGTGGGAGCCAGGCGGTGGGGTCGGTGGGAAAGGGTTAGGGTTGGGTGGGTTATGTAGTAAGGGGAGGGTAATTTTTTTGATTTAGTCCTCACAGTTTCTAAGAATTACGAATGGATCCTTTCTTCCATAAATTTCTTCCTATTTAGACTTCTCTCTCTCTATATGTATATTAGGCGAATCTTAGAATCTTAATTTCTGAAGTTTACCGAATCGGACACCCGAATCTGAGTCGGACTCCGACACCCGTGCCCGAGTGCCGGTGACACTGGGTAAAACCAAAAGTGCTACTGTCTGTTGTTATCTGTGACTGAAACCTTAAAGCTGTTTAGTATGAGATACTTTGTTTCAGACTATGTTGTTTGAGTCGTATGCGGTGGGCTTTTGCTAGAATATCATGCGAATTCGGTCAAGCTTTCTTTAGCTTGTATGCCCTACTTACGTTATTTTGCTTTCCTTTTCTTAGTCTTTAGTCTCGTAGTGTTCTGAAGTTGAGTTGTTTCAAGGCAGCAAGGGCAGTTCAGAGCCAAGTACTAGGTCAATCGTAGTCTTCTGCCATTTGTTTGCTTTCTGTAATTCCTCATTGTACAGCTGGTATCCCCAGCATGTAGGGATGGGCATTTTTATACCGAACTGAACCGAAAAAACTAAAAATTGCAGTTTATTCGGTATATGGTATTTGGTGCGGTTTATATTTTCATGCTATTCGGCTTTTGGTGCGGTTTTTAAGGCACAAAAACTGAATTAAATGAAATACCGAAATATTATTTTTCCCTTATGTGAATTTGTAGTAAACAAAGACTATTCTCATTTAATTTTATAGGTATTTTTCAATATCTCAAAAGAAAGAACATTAGTAGTTTCTAGAGATATCATTCGCTTAAAAATGAATCTGGTATGATAACACTGGACTAAATAATGTTATTATACGTTAAAACGTTATGCATATTTTGGTTAATCAAACCGAAATAATTTGGTTAATCAGCACTGTGCAATTCCGTCGACATAGACACCCTCCTATAAGCTACAAACAAGGCATTGGTTTCTCATGATCGGTTCAAGTCCGAACCATATACAGCGAGTCTGCCACACATCTTGTCCACTTTGCATTTACATTCAGCTTACACATAGTACACCTGCCCAACATTCAGCAGGCTCTCATGGGGAACATTGAAGATGGCACTGTTCTCCCTGCAGATCTTCCTGAGGAAAGCATACAGGTAGTCGATAGCAATCTTCTTGACGATCCCCGAATCCCTGCGCGCTCTGATGATCGTGTTCCCGAGGATGTGCACCACTCCGGCGTCCCTGCACGCGTTCAAGAACGCAATCTCGTCCCCCACGGTCTGGAGCGTCTGGCCTGACGACACGCTCCCTGTATGATTCGCGGAGTGCACAGGTATAATGGAGTCATGGGACTTGCAGCTGAGCTCCATGTCGGAGCTGGTGCCGATGACACTGCCCCTTGGATCGGCGTTGCTCGCCTGGTTGGTGCTGTACTCGTCCGAGTCAGTGTATTCCTCCATCATACTCTCCAGCCGGACGAAGAGCAGCAGGCTACCAAAGAGCATCTTCTCGAAGCCGTCATCCTTCTTGTGGTTGTCCTTGTAGCCGTACCGCGCCACGCAGCGGAACATATGGAAGTCCTTGGGACCAATTCGCTTCACGAGGAACCTTTCATCTGCAGGCACGGTGTAGACCGGGAGGTACTTGACGCAGACGAAGACCAGAGAGGAGTGGATGGCCGGGAGGTTGGTGATGAAGTGCGAGAAGATGTGAGGAACACCGCTTGCCAGCTCGGTGTACACCAGGCCTATCCCGGGGACCCTGACCAGACCAAGGCTTGGACCAAGGCCTAAGATCCACGCCATGGACACCTTGCTGTGCATCTCGAATTCGTAGCGCTTGAGTGTGCCATAGTGCCATACGTACATGATGAGGAGGAAGGCCGCGGCGAACACGAGCGGAACCCAGCCACCCTGGTCGATCTTCCGGACGACAGCAGAGAAGTACGGAATCTCAACGGCCAACGACAGTACGGTGAAGAGGACGACCAAGGTCCAGTGGCTGCGCCACACCAGCAGCATTATAGGGATCATGAGAAATGTTGTCACAAGCATAACCATAATCACAGCAGTGCCTGTTTACACAGCACATGTCAGCAAAACAGGCTTTGTTGTCGTGGATTTTGTATACCGAGAGGGACGAGGGAAGATCTTTACCGTATGCATTTGCAATCTGGGACTGGTTTTTAAACCCGGCAGTGACAGCGATGCAGAAAACCATAAGAATCCAATTGATATCAGGACTGTATATCTGGCCGAGATACTTCTTGGAAGTATGGATGATCTTCACTCTGGGGAAGCACCCTAGGGCAAGCGCTTGCTTGATAATCGAATACGTCGCAGATATAGTGGCCTGACTAGCAACTATTGCTGCAGCTGTTGCGACGACAAATGCTGGCCAAAGTATACAACCTGCGCCAAATAATCATGTCGTTTTGTATTCTCGTAGATATGGTAATCGAGGAGTTCATGTGTCTGATTTTACCTGGAAGAGAATAATAGAAGGCGTGGGAGACACGATCGTTGTGTGCAGCTATAAAGGCAGCTTGACCAGTATATTGCAAAAGAAGGCATGGAAAGACAACCACAGTGAAAGCAATCTGCATATCGAAATGATAAACGATGTTGTCAGCAAGCAATCAAATAGGTTGATTTTTGTACTCGTGCGAAAATCTGTTAAAAATGTTGATCTGCCTCTACAAAATTCTGTTGAACCCATGCTTCCTATCAGAACATGCATATCCAACAACAGTGACAACCAACAGATGGTACCTGAATAGCTTGCACAGGAAAATAGGAAAGGTCAGCAAACAGAGCTTCTGTCCCTGCAGCATGAACCAAAAGGTCAGTTTTGGTTATTGCTAATTTATAAAGGACAAGCTGCACCATGAAACCAAGGGGTTCAGACCTGTTATGCTGAGCATAATTCCTCCTAAAGAAGCCCAGCTACTCTTGCCTCGCTTGAAGTACCAATATACATAAACCGGATTGAACGCTTTGAGAACTGACCGATCATATGTGCAAATGTTTACAGCTCCCAGGATTCCAATGAGTATGAACCAAAGGAATACTATTGGTGCAAAAAGCCAGCTGACTTTGTCAGTACCATAGTGCTGCATGCTGAATAACCCAATCAATATAACCACGGAAACGATTACAACCACATCTGACATGAAAAAAAAAGAATTCAGTTATCCGCACATATATCTAACTCTTGGTATTATGATTATATGTCTAGTCTGTCTTATCATAGCAACTATAACTAGCCCCATGTACAATACCCACCCCTTCAAAGTTGATAGAATAAAAGGCAATGCTACAAATCACAGTTAGCACGTCAATTCTATCATTTACGTAGACAGAACAGCTTAGAAAATTACTCACAGTGGTTATCCACAGTTCTAGTCAAATTAACATCAATGACAAATTTGACATCTTCCTCAAGTGCAATAGCAGCTAGATATGAAAGTACAAACAGTAGATGCTGATAAAAGCAGAAAAAAATACTAACATCAACATTTCACATGTACCATTTCTCATTTTGGATTCTTCCACCTTTATTCCACCAGTTGCAGATAGAACTGCAAATTGCAAGGCAACCGTTAACATCAATTCAGTTGGGCAAAGGGTGATGATAGAACAGTGACATAGCAAGCATCACAAAAGAGATATGCATTATAGTAAAAAGGGATGGAAGAGCACTATAACAATACTTGCTTGTTGCGATCATATCAGAGCACTGTTTAAGACTGGAATGGAGCAATGCAACAGGAGTATAGGGTTAAAAAGGACACCACCATGACTAAAATTTTCCATCTAAAAGCATGAAAACAACATCTATATATTTTATTTGTGGTTGCTGGGACAAACATCACTAATTACAAAAATTGGTACAGTATACGTCGAAGGAAATTTTCTCTGTGCATTTATGTGGAGAATGCTTTTTATTAACTCAGTCATTTCAAACCAAGTTGATGCTTAGTAAGCTACGGACATAAATTTTTTGAACGAACATGATGCTTACTGGTTCATATTAGATTAAAAACCTAAAAATTCTCCTAACCATATTAGTTTTAACTTTTGAGCAAATATGATACTAAAGCGATGATAAAACATAGAGATACTCACCTGATATGGCAGGAGTGAGGATTCCATCTCCAACAGCCATGCATGTACCAAAAAGTACTAGAATAAGAATGACATTCTTTCTGAATTGGTGGCCCTCTAACCATCTTTTGATCTTTGCAGCAAGAGACTTCTCATCATATGTGTGACGACTGTATGTTGTTAGCTCTTCATCAGTTCTATGTTGATTGGGAATAATGTTTATCTTTGCATGCCGGCAAAGCAGTGAATAAAGAGCAAATGTTCCACCTGCAATTACAAATAAACCTCCAACATGTTGGTATTCATAGTGGAAATTGGAAAAGGTACACAGAGAAACAGAAGGTGAATTAAGAATAGCAGTGAACTCCTCGCTATCACCATTTTCATCCACAATGGCTGTGCAAATGTGCAATGGTGTGTGTTGAACCAATATGCTGGCTTATTTTCATGTACTGAAGATGATATCATATTTTGGGGCACAAACTATGTGCCTACATGAGAGCAATTGCACAGACAAAAGTGCAGCAACTTAGCAAATGGTCACAGACTCATTAGAAGATATGTCTCACCTAAAGTGAGGCTTTCTTGAAAGGTTTTTCCTCTGACAGAACTACTTAAATATGAAGAAAATTAATTAATTCTTTTGAGAGGCGCTGATATTCTGTTTAAACTGAAAATTTCAGAGTGACAAGGCTAATCTCTTTGACCAAGTACCATTCATTCAGAGCTGAGCAAATGACAGGCCTAACTAACTATACTGTAGCATGGAATGCATGAAAACAAACTGAAGCAGACAGTGAATGAGCGCTTTGGGCAAAGTACACAAGGACAATTGCAAAACAGCGTTTTTCTGCTGTTCTCCTGACAAAGAACTTTTGTAGCAGTAACTGGAGCAACTTTCAGGTCTCAAAGTGATAGGCTGGTAGCTAGATCTTTTCTTCTATATTTACGAAGAAATTGACTAGAATTTGCTTTGCATGATTATACTTATACCCTATGTCCCTAACACAAGCACTTTTCATTTTCAGGGAACCTTCAAATTGCTGTAGAACACATTATAGATTTTACTGCATTATCTCAACAAATAAGACACATCACTTATATACAGGTTTATCTTTAATAAATGAAGCAAAACTTTCAAGGAAGCAAGAAATGTTCTTACCTTGGCCGTTATCATTTGCCCTCAGGACAATGAAAACATATTTGACAAGTGGAATGAGAGTAAGGGAGTAAATAATAAGTGAAAGTGCTCCAATAACTTGTTCTGTGTCTTCTATTTCATGAGGAAAGATGTTGTAGAAAACATATAAGGGCGATGTGCCTAAGTCTCCAAATACCACACCAAGGCTTTGGAAAGCTAGTCGTAGCAGCAAAATTGTTGGGTAGGTCTGCACATGCAAAAGGGAAAACAAAGTTATTTAACATACTTTGGCAACACATATTTTTCGGGAGCATGCAAAAGCTTTGCACGCCATTGAATTAATAGGGAAAACATTACAGAAAAGTACAAAGGAACTAGGCAAGGAAGTAAGAGGCAAGATTACAAATGCGCCTTAAAGAAGAATGGCACTTTAGACTAAGACCTACGCAGAGAAGCTACAAGAAATAGAAACTAGGAAGTTGAAAGCATATAGGCCCCTAAAAATGGCTTTGGTAATTAACGAATTTATATGAATATAGGACTGACATGTTTATTAAGTTCTTAAAAGGCTTAGTCCCTAAAATAATGATGAGACGCATGCTAAGGATCGACAGGAAGATCAAAGTGGTTCAAGGCAAAGGTATATGTAGGCTAGGATCCTTTTCGTTTTTACCGGTCTTAGGAGAAAGGATGGAAGACCGGATTATAGGCTAAAAACCGTACCATTAAGAAGATCATGGCTAGTAGCTTGATAGCATATGTTTGTGCTATTTGGATCAATTTAGGATCATGCATTCACTGAAAACTAAAATTGATAGCCAAATCTGTACTCTGTCTGGAAAAATGGAAGTACCGGAGATTCAACGGCGGAACTACCGTAGAGCGGTAGTACCGTAGCCTGAATAATACTTGGAAGCTCTGAAAAACCAAGCGGAACCTTTTTTCCGGAGAACACCCTCTGACCCTATCGGTGCTCTGTCCGGACAACCGGAAGTACCGGCGTGCAAACCGCGGTACTTTCGCTCCCCGAAAGCTCCGTTAAAACCGAGCGGAACCTTTTTTTTCCAAAGAGCACCTCGGGATAATTTTATGTCTGCGACAAACAGAAGTACCGGCGTTTCAACGGCGGAACTACCGTAGAGCTGTAGTACCGCAGCCTTAAACGGTACTTCCGGAGCACGGAAGCTCCGAAAGCTCGGACGGAACCTTTTTTCCAGAGAGCGTCATCCCTTGGCCTCAGATCAAACGGAATTACCAAATGACTGGCATTTTCTTCAGCTCTGTGATCAAAAGTATTTGCCTTTCCTAACAAAGCTCTAAAATATTTTTCAAACCAAAAATTGTTTTTAGAAACAAAAAGCTCTGAAATATGAACAACAAAGTGCCAAATTGTGATGACCTTTGTTGAACTCATGTTATTAACATAGCATATGGGTTCTGTTAGTAGCTTGTGAACTTTAAATGATGTTTCCTGACCTTTATGAAATGTTTAAAACAAAAACTTCAATTCTGTTCACTAAAATTTAGATATCCAAATGACAAAGACCTTTATGAGCAGTTAAATGATATGTACCTTTTCTCTGTACATATTCCTCAATCTCCCGGCCTCTGCATCCATTGGCTGATCAAGATTTCTCTCCAGCTCCCACATCACCCCCTTACCGGAATGCTCATTTGTTGAGCTGGTCTCCATGAGTTCAGTCTAATCAGCAGCACTATCTTACAGCCTGCAGGCATCAAGAAAATCTTATTCTAATTGTTGTTTTCGCTCTTATAAAGAAAATATCTGCCAGTATCCAACACCATACATGCTGATCACTACCTGCATGGCAACTAACAAGATCATCTAACAGAAGTCCATTCCCAAGTTGAGCATAGAAAACCTTTGTTCCAAAAGGGCCACGATACAATCGGAATTAAAACTGGTGATGATACACCAAACCATTAAAGACAAGAAGGAATTCTTTACTTTAGTGATTGCAGACATGAATGGAAAAGCCAGAAAGAAAGAACAAACTACAATCCAAATTTGAAAGAGGGTGCAAACAATAAACCCAAAACAATTGCAGCCACAATCCAAACTCACTAGGTTAAAATACTACGGGATCTGTAATTTCCATATTTATTAAGGAAAAAACCTCTGAAATAAAACACAATTGAAAGGCAGCCCAAGAACTTTTTTTTTAAACGCAGGGCAAGGTCCCCGATTTTCATTAAGAAAACCAACAAAAGTCCAAGAACATTTTTTAACGGTCCTATGATCAAATTTTACTTAATCATTAGAATTGAAAACCATAATTCAGGAAACGAAATATCAATACAGGAGTCTTCTTCCAGCATTAAATCTGACAACAGGATTCCAGTGACATATGGGAGAGTGAACCCGGAGCAAAGAGGCATCCATGACAATTTTCAGCATACAGATTGCAGGTTTACAAACTAGTAATCACGAATAGCAAAAACTTTGATGCCATTTTCGCGACATCTACCAGCAATCGAGGAACGAAACCGTTGCTAACCTTGCAAACAATTCAGAGACACAAGGAATTGTCGGATTCCAAGCTCACACAGAGCACGCCAAGATCAAAACCTGTCCCGATTTGCTTGCTCAGAACAGCACTCCAAGACGCCGGCCGACGACCCCCAACCCTCCAAGGCCATTGCCAAGATGGAATTTTGATCGCACTTCCCTGCTCACCGCGTAGATTGGCGGGACCGGGACGAGCACCCGACCTCGGTGACCATCAAGAACTCATCACCCATACCATACGTGGAGGCGAGGAATTCGCGTGAGATCATCAATTCGGGGACGGGGATGTGTGAAGGGGAAAAAGATTGGACTTTTCCAGAGAATTATTCGCGCCTTTTTTTTTTTTAGTATGATAGCACTTCGATTGGTGTAAACGGAGAGGGGTGGAGAGATTTGGAAATTTGTCGCTATTTGGTTTGTCCGCTCGACTCAATTATTGAGGAGCAGCAACAAATAGATATTATTGTACAGTCAATTATTCACCCAAATATTCGAAGATTATTAGCCGCCGTGTGTGTGACGTCCATGTCAAAATAGTGGCATTTTTTTGTTGTCGTTGCCAGTGGCGTGTAGCTGCCCTAGCGCATTTTCATGCTGCCTTGGTATGTTTTTTACTATCTAAGGATGATGTTAGCTGCAATGATGCTGCTGTACCCGAGCATAAGATAGTAAGCCCGTGCATGATTGCATCAGATAATTAGCTGGAGCAACTGTATTGTTCATCTGCCATGTAGGACAACACAAGGTGGATAGAATCAAGTCTCGATAATACTAGCAATCTCTTGCATTCAGCACGATTACTGAAGAAAGAGAGGAGAAAGATCTAAAAAGATGTTACTCTAACAAAAGAAACCTGATCAGAAGTGGGTTTGGAGGCTCACTGTCACTGACAGGAACACAAACCTAACTCCACTTGGCATCTGCAGGTCTACAGTTTTTTTTTTTTTTGAGTGGATATGCAGGTCTACTAGACTACTAAGTACATTGACAGAGACTTGTACTGTGCTGACGCAGAGCACCCTCCCCTAGTCCAATCTCTAATCAAACTTGTAACCAAGTTCCTAATACAATTCCTACTCGGATTCCGGTTTCAATTATTACTTGGATTCCTACTCCCTCTCCTTCTCCATCGGCAAGCACCAAAGAGGGAGAATGAACACAATGAGCTCAGGCTCCTCTGTCTTTGGTCGACCGCTGTCGTCAAGCCCCAATCAGGCGCTTGGGCGGGTTACAGTGGTGATTGCCTTGTTAATTGAGTTTGCCTATCCCTCCTTTGTCTTGTGCCCACATAATATTCCCTTGTCTCCCTCAGGAATGGCACTGCCCATTATGTCTTCCTCAGCTCTAATGGTAGCCGTGCACGTCGCTTGTCTCCACCGAGCAGCATACACCGCTTGGGCGAGCTTCAACCTCGGCATTTGTGTGCCCTAGATTGAACCGGCCTCCTTTTTTCCGTGCTCACCTTTGCCTCCTTCCTCCCCCTTAGGATCGGCCGGAATGCCACGAGCTCTGCCCTAGTGACGGTGACCAAGCCACCACCTCCTCTCACGTTGCAGTATCGTCATCTTGGCCAAAGCTACGAAATTATTCGCGTCGCTTCATGTTGTAGGAGTAGGAAAACATGTTAGGGTGATCAATTTGACCCCTGGAACCTCACTGCACCGCCACACCGTGTCTCCTCTGTCCCTATCGACGGCCATCGTGGACAGGCTTGCACAGAGCATGTCGAGTCAGGTTGATAGTGCCAACAGAATCCCCTCGAGCCTTAGAAGCTCGTGCACACGCTATATTTTGGATTTTCCTGCCTTCTAGTCGTCACTCCAGTCCAGATCGCCACCGCTGCCCTACACTGCTGCCTACACCTGGTCGTCGCCCCGACCGCCGTTCATGCCGCCATCGTGCGCCGACGCCCACACCGCCACCTCCTATGACATCCCGTGGTCGTGGCAACCCATTTTGCCGGTCGCCCACATCGCCCACCTCTCCCCTCACCAGCACCGTCGTCCTCCAGAGCCGTCGTCGCCTGCCCTCTATTTCCCATTGTGTTCTCTGGTCTCTCTCTCTCTCTCTCCAGAATGCCAAAGGGCAAAAGTGTCATTTGTAATTTTTGTCTAACCTAAATAGCGATTAACATAGCAAATGGATGAAAAGCTACCGGTGATGGCATTCTCTAGAGTTTTTGTGTTTGCAATGTCATATCTAATCTCGGTCTCTTTATAATGGTATTTTGCAACTTGTGAACAATTGCGATGGTACTGAGCAAATTAGCTCAAAACTACTGGAAGCCAATGGTTGCCAAATCGTTGGCTGGGCCCTTTTGCTCTAATAAAGCAGGGCTATATGTATACCTTCTGGATATAGGCAGCTCCCAAAGGGATAATTTGATCATGCCATTGGTTTGTTCTGTATGTCTGGTTGTTCTCCTTCAGAGTTGGGGAGTGCCACTGATGTCAACCGGGGTCTCCATCATCGGCGCGCTCTGGCTCCATGATGAGCTGGTGCAACTCCGGACCTGAGTGGGGCAGATTCAAGAACAAGGACCTGTCGGTGCTCTTCTCACAGCTCAAGGACACCACCTACGACGCCGAGGATTTCTCTGCGTGTTCGAGTATCAGGAGCTGCAACAAAAGATAGACACCAATCTATTCTCGTAATATGAGCTGCCTCTTTTCTGTTTGGTCTTGCTTGCATATGCTGTCGCCTTTTCAGGGTGTATTGCAGCTTATGTTTTCAGTAGCCAACTGTTGAAGCATTAATGCAGCTCGATGTATCTAAAACAATGTTACACTTTGATATTCTTCTTATACGCAACAGTTCTCAGATCGAATAAGAGTTTATAAGATACGGTACGAACATACACAATATCAAAAACGAAGAAAATAAATCTCATAGAGAACCAAAATAACGACATTGCAGCAATCACAACAAGAGATAAAAGATTTAACGAAACCGACCATAGAAGTCACAAGCTCTTTGGTCCAAATTCCACCAGCCTCAAATGTTCCTTAAAAGGAACATCAAAAAGGAAAATAAATAAAAAAATCGATCACGATGGGACTCGAATCCACATTTTTTATGCGCAACAGTCCTCAGATCGAATAAGAGTTTGTAAGATACTGTACGAACATACACATTATCAAAAACAAAGAAAATAAATATCATAGAGAGAATCAAAATAACGACATTAAAACAACCACAACGAAAGATAAAAGATTAAACGAAACCGATCACAGAAGTCACAAGCTCTTAGGTCCAAATTCCACCAGCCTCAAATGTTCCTTAAAAGAAACTTCAAAAAGGAAAATAAATGAAAAAATCGACCACGATGGGACTCGAACCCACATTTTTTATGCACAACAATCCTCAGATCGAATAAGAGTTTGTAAGATACGGTACGAACGTACACAATAACAAAAACGAAGAAAATAAATCTCATAGAGAACCAAAATAACAATATTAAAACAACCACAACAAAAGATAAAAGATTAAATAAAACCGACCATAGAAGTCACAAGCTCTTAGGTCCAAATTCCACCGGCCTCAAATGTTCCTTAAAAGAAACTTCAAAATGGAAAATAAATAAAGAAAATCGACCACGATGGGACTCGAACCCACAATCTCCCGCTCCGGAGGCGAGCGCCTTATCCATTAGGCCACGCGGTCATATTGTTACGGATGTGTAGAATCTCTTATAAATATGTATATACCATCATCTTCTGCTCTACTAAGCCTCTTACTTAATGAAGTACTACGAAAGCTAACATCACAAGCAAAATCTCTCGATAACCGTTTAAAGTTCATGAGCTGAGCTGAGCTTTCACACAGTCTATTCTTTACGTGCAAAGTTGGTTGCTTGATCCTAAACGCGCCTCGTGGAACTAATCAACTGTCCGACAGACAAAACGGCAACGCATTCTGCCAGCCAGTTCATTCACAAAAATGTTGGCTCAAAAGCTTTCGTTAATAGTATTGCTTTGGAAATCCAATTATTTACAGGACAGAGTTCAGCAAAAGCAATCAAATACAATAGCTCTTCACATGCCCCATCCAAAACCATCAGCTCAAACTCCAAGCAAACAAAGTTTTTACATTCTGAAGCAATTGCAATAACCAAAAATGCAAGTCACTGATCCAGTACAACAAAAATCAAGATGCGTCTTGCAATAATACATCAGGTGCCAAAATGGAAAGAAGGCTATTCCTTCTTGATAGCAACCTTGCTTCCAGACTTCACTGACGACGAGAAGAGCGGGGTGTGCTTGTGGTGCCTGATCACCATGAGCATAACAAAGGTGTTTGCAGCCAGGAACACAAGACCTGCAACCCAAAGCTGTACGAAGACGTTTCGGCCCTTGAATTCAAGCAGGTAAGCCCACATGAGGCAGTGCAGTTGAGAACCCATCACACCAGTGTAGCGCACCTCGAGGTGGGCGTCCTGCCACTCCCCGAGCACCACCATGGTGAGCCGGAGCGTCACGGCGGAGGAGGCCATCGGGGAGCAGTCGCCGGGCAGATCGCCGCCGTGGTTGGGGGAGGCGAGACCGTGAGATCCGCGTTGCGGGGCAGTCTGGTAATTTTCGTATCGTTTACGGGGACACTGAGATGTACGTGATCCCTCGGATCACAAACTGACGGCCAGGATCTCTCTGGACAGGGCAGATCGGGAGCCCCACATGTCAGGTTACTCTTCCGTCGTGTCGTGTCACCATTGAGGAGGGGGATTGCTTCCATCCTGTCTCCGCCTCCTTTTCCTCCTCCACCCACCGCGCGGCGCCGCCGAGCGCGACCATGGCATCGCCGTCCATTCCCACCGCTCTCCGCCACCCGCACCTCGCCGCAGTCCGCCGCCTCGTCCTCCACTCCGCCGGCGACCCCTGCCCGCAGTCCACCCTTCCATTCAGGTAAAATCATGGCCCGAATCTCTTTTTCTTGCTGTCTCGTCTAGTTCTGGGAAGCCTCTCCTGTTATCTTGCGGTTGATGTACTCTAGATAATTGAATTGCGTTGGTAGATCACCAATCAAATTGTTGATTTGCTCATGCATGCTCGAATAGATTCCTTGCTGCATCGACTACTGAACGGACGAACACATAAGGCCGCTTTTCCCTTTATTTCTACTGGACTTCAACAATATGAACCAGGAGACGATATGTCTCTTTGTTTTTCTTGCTTAGTCAACCCTCCTTGTCTCGTCCTTGACCGATCTTTGCCTGGCTAAATTGAGTGACTAAGTTAATTAATGAATTGCTAACCATGGTTATGTGGTAGCTGGTTGGATTACTAATATAAAAGGGGAAAAAAGCTATCGATGTTAATTGTATCAAACTACACTACTGTCATAAGTCGCTACCTGTGCCATGTTTATGTTGATGGATTGCTATGTCATGCTTTTCGTGGAATTGGTTTTACTGAATGAACCGTGGTAGTAATATTTTTCCTATGTTCTTGCTTAGGCAGGCTAGGTGGACTGTCATTGAGAAAGGGACATATAGGCGCTGGCACTGTATCAGCCACGAGGAGTCCTGGTTTGGGCAATGCAGAGAATCTGCGTGAGGTGTGATCTTGCAAAGATGTTGGAATCGTGATGTGGCTTAGTTGAATTGCCGTGCCACAGAGTTTGCATTGACGAATTGTGATTTGTTTTGATCATTCTTTAGAGTTCGAGCTTATCTAGGAGCTGGGAGTTAAATGGGCAGATTGGTGATGACCATGATGTTCTTATAGAATGTAGGGATGTGCATAAGTCCTTTGGAGACAAGAAAGTATTGAAAGGCATCAGCTTCAAAGTGAGTTCTCCTGCAATCCTTTCCATTTTCTACTTACAAGTTGTTTTTTGTACGTGTCGGGCATTATTTGAAATCAATTATTAGGACTAGGGTGCTTAGATGGCTTATTTAAATGAATCTTCGTATTTAGTGCTGAATCCAAAGTTATATGTGCTTTATAACCGATCAAAGAAAATTAAAAGTACATATAGAATTGTGAGTCATGTTGTATTGATGTTACCTTTCTGTAGTTCCCACAAACTAGTCACTGGTTCACTTACCTTGATCATACTCTCCACAAAGCAGTCACTATGGCATCTTACCTACTAATTTGATTTTAATTATTTGACCTTTCTGGGTTTCATTAACTTATACTCTGCGTTTTCCATTATGATCCAAATTGATACTGTGTTATTATTTAGATTAGACACGGTGAAGCTGTTGGAATAATTGGCCCTTCTGGAACTGGCAAATCAACTGTTTTGAAGGTTATGGCTGGGCTTCTGACCCCAGACAAGGTTATCCTATTTTCTTGTTTGTATCTATTACAACAATAGGTTTTTAGGAGATACCCATTTGATGTGATACTGGCTGTCATTGCCTCATTGGTTATAATTATTTTTTTTGATTTTGCAATAATGAGCAGGGTGATGTTATCATTTGCGGAAGAAAAAGAAATGGCTTAGTTAGTGATGAGGATATCTCAGGTCTTCGGATTGGCTTGGTATACTTGCTAATTACTTCCATGCATTTGTGGAAAGGAATGGCATGATTATTTTCCCATCCAGCTGTTCTTGAAAATTTAGAAACGGAATTGCTTATGCAGGTGTTTCAAAGTGCAGCATTGTTTGATTCTCTCACTGTCCGTGAAAATGTTGGATTCCTTTTGTAAGGATAATAGCCTTTCCAGGAAGTCTATTGAGAGTACTCAATTTGCCAAACTGTTCTGATCTCTGTTTCCTCTGTCCTCTGCTTTTAGATATGAAAACTCCAACTTACCCGAGGAGCGAATAGGTAAACTAGTGACAGAAACTTTGGGTGCAGTGGGCCTAAAAGTAAGTCAAGATTTTGCTGTCTTTAACCTTTTATCCAAGTGATAGGCATTGCTTTCACAAACAGCCTGACATGGAATGTTAATGTATGTGTATATGATATCTCTATTTTTTTTCTGTATATTTGGGGGAAAACATACATGTTTATTATTTGTATGCCATGATAATAGCATTGTATCACAAGAGCTTTTATGCCTCCTGGACCATGAAAAACTAGGTGTCAAATATCCTAGGTTCTTAGTAATTGAATAATGGAAAGCAAGTATTGTTTAAGTATTCTAGATTTTTGTTATTAGCTTTGACAAGACCAAAAGATGTCTACATTTTCTCCTAGTACTTGATTGTAATAGAGAAATCATTATTATCTGTGCAGGGTGTTGAAGATCGAATGCCATCTGAATTGTCCGGTGGCATGAAAAAGCGTGTAGCTCTAGCTCGTTCAATAATATATGATGATACAAAAGAAACAATAGAGCCGGAGGTATGCCCTGATTGATTGATTGTAGGCCAATATCATCATTTATCTCATTATAACTGAATTACTGGAAGCATTTATGAAATGAAAGGAGATCAAACAACTTAGCTTGCTATTTCTCTTATCTTCTCGAGCTTATAGTCAAATCTTTTTTCATCTGCCAGGTTCTTTTGTACGATGAACCTACAGCTGGACTTGACCCTATTGCTTCCACTGTTGTTGAAGACCTTATACGCTCCGTGCATGTGACAGGGAAAGATGCTCTCGGTAAGCCCGGAAAGATAGCATCATATGTGGTTGTCACTCATCAGCATAGCACAATAAAAAGAGCTGTTGATAGGTAATAACGAGCATTGTATTCTTTTTTTTTTTTTCTAACTTTCTATTGCCTTAGGCTGAGGCTCTTGCATTCTCTTTTCAGATTGCTGTTTCTCCACGAGGGAAAGGTAGTTTGGGAAGGAATGACGCACGAATTCACAACATCATCAAATCCTATTGTACGACAGGTAATGCAGTGTGTCTTAGCCGTTCCTCTTTTTGCAAGAAGCTACTGTTCGATTTTACATCTGTAGCTTTCGTCTCACTCCGTGGTCATTTGGTATCTGTAGTTTGCGTCTGGTAGCTTGGATGGACCAATACAATACTTCTAATGATTTATCCGAGCGTTCTGTCAACTATTGGATACCTTTGGTATGAACAACCACAAGAAGACATGTCACAGACTCTCAGGTGCCCTTGGGCAGGTGATCTGGAGATATATAGAGGGCAAAGCAGAATACCTTGTCATTATTTGGCAACTAATAGTTGTGTTGACACAAGAACGTAAGTCTGAATTTGTTGGACCTTAAATGGAATAAATGACAGCAATATGAGCTTGTTGAACATTTCATTGGCGACTGCCGTTGGTGTGATCGTAGTGCTCACTTACGTTGGACGTGTTATCGATGACGTTATTCTTCTCTTTTGACGAAGGCTGAATGCTATGCATGGGTCTTTTCTAAGATCACTGATGGCAGTCCATCACTGCGTGTTCGCTGATGTGGCGCCACTATGGCATCAACCATCCACCATGTGCAATGCATTGCTCTCAAACTATACAGCAGCAAATGTTGGCACATGGCAAAATCACAAAACAGGCAAACTTGACAGAATCAGCTTGCAAAATCTAAACCGTACCTCTTTCTTTGGATACCAATCCATCGCATTTCTTATCTTACAGAAATTCCTCAAAACCACAGCGTACAAACAGCACAGAACGTAATTGTTGCAGTGCAGTGTCGACCCATTCACTTTACATGATCCCGCCACACTCAAACAAGAACAGTTGGCATGGAACATACACAATATCAATGAAACCAACCAGTCACATACCGCTCTAACATTAAACATGCAAATGAGAGTAAAACAGATTATTAAGGTTATACCTTCTGAAATGGTTTGCGCGTTAAGTAGGGTTCGCAAAATTGACATTAACAGGCAGTAACTAGTCATTTACCAGCTGGGTCAGGAACACTGAATAGCATACAAAAATTCAGGCCAACTCAAATCATCGTATAACCGGTTTAAGAACCACTGACTCAGTATATGTTGGTGCTGATTATAGCATTGATTGGGGGAAAATAACAAGTAAACCACCAAATTTGCAGTTTTATTGGACAGAAATCCAAATCTAAACTAGCCGGATCCTGGCTCGTTTTCATTAGAGTCAATTGCTGACTGGCATTGAACCAGCTACTCCCATAGCCAAACAAAAACCAGTAGAATATTTGTCCACCTAATGCATATTTTGAGTAGAAGCTATCAGTGCTCTCAAGTCTGATTATGCTCCCAAGTACAATCCTCAAGCCTACTCAAAATAAACAAAACTATGAATTAGAGAGCAGAATGGTTTAAGTGAGCTCAAATCTTTTTTGTGCAATAGGAGTGTATACAGTTCATGCATAATCTTTCGAGTTCAGACAAACTCCTAGCATGACATGTAGGTGAGTAGGTCCAAGGCATAGTTATCTTTACCATTAACTACCTCTATGGCAATATAATTGCAAATAAGGTTTACAGTTGCAGCAGTCTACGTAAATATATTATGAAAAACCGATAGTTTGATCATGCAGCTAACGCACTGATACAGATAATTCTAGGACTGTCTACACATATAGATATTGCTTCTTCTCCTCTGAAAATGGGATTGAAACTTATTTCGCTGATTAACATGAAAACAATTATACCATTGGCCCAGCAGAAAGGGACTTTTTTGGGTTTTCATGGTTCAGCAGGCGGCAGTATTGATCAAAGTCAGGCAAGCACAGTATGAGAATAGGAACAAGGTTGAACATATGAACAAAGATGTGAATAATGTGTTGTGCAGTTGTGCTCTATTTTAGCTGCAAGCTCTGCTGTGTCCCTCTACCTTTAGGTGCAAAGCCTATCTAGCACCATCGCACAGATCTCCCTAGAAAAGCACAGCTTTGCACCAGGTATTCAATCAAAACAGAGAAACAAGAGCAATAGATTAATTATCAAACAGGCGCCATGGTCGATCTCAACTTGCAGCTATCAATGTGTTATCCACTTAGCATCTCTGCTACAACGATACCACACCACATTGAAAGGAAAACTACAGAGAGGCACTAGGTGTGCAGAAGTAACGTCCCTGTGCACTCTACGAAACACAAACCACACAGGCATAAATCATGATCAAGACCTAAATATAGCGAAGGGTGCAGCATCTCCATCTATAATAACAGATCACTGGACGAGGCAATTTGGTATTGCACGGAAGAGGAGCCGTGTGGAATCCAACCAAAATCATCTAAACACATGAAGTGAGCTACAGGCAGTGGTCAATCATTCGTTACACGGAGCTCTTTCTCCCTATCTCTCCCCAGCATTTCCTCTCTTCCACTTTATGGATCAACAATTTAAAAAAGAGTCAAATCAACAAGCACCGTAAGGAGTGCAACGGTGGGAAGCGAATCGAAGCAGAGCGGACGAGTTGGTGTTCACCGGGAGGTGGTTCGCTCATGTCTGGCGGCGGAGTCGCTTCCGGAGCTTGCGGAGCTTGTGCTTGTTCATCTTGCGCTTTCGCTTCTTCTTGACGCTGTCGGCCCACACATCCGCCCCTTCCCCGTCGCCGTCTTCGTCCTCGCGCGAGTCGCCTGTCGGAGCGAGGGACGGGTGCATCTGGAGCGCGGGGTGGAAGGAGAAGAGGAGGTCGCGGAGATTCGGGGCTGGGGTTTGGCTTGGGATTGAGCCTGGGAGGGGAATCAGGGGAGGCGCCGCGGCTGGGGCTTGTTGGATTTGCGTCGGGAGGTGGGAGAGGAGCGGGGCGGGGAGGGGCGGCGGGTTGCGGAGGCGGATGCGGAGGAGGAGCTTGCGGAGCGGGGCGGCGGCGGCGGCGGCGGCGGCCATCGGAGATTTGCGGGGAGAAGAGAAGCGGCTGGAAGGGAAGCGAGGGTTTGGTGGCGGCTTGGGTTCGTTCGGGAATTGCGTTTCGTGGGCCTAGGCCAGCCTAGCCCGGTTCGCTGGTCACAGTGTAGTGTTAGGGCCCATTACTTCGGCTCCAAGTATTGGCACACACATCTTAGCCAAGGAACGAGCCTACCACACATGCAGTGGCGAATCTAATAAATTATAGCGCGCTAAAACTGCGCCAAGAATCAAACTTGCTTAGACAAAGTTTGGACAGCGAGCCCTTATTCTTATTGTTATCTTGACACTGATACGGTCTCTAACGAACACCTTTGGTCATTAATTTTTCTAATTAAATATTGGGAAAATTCTAAAAGTATTCTCACACAAAAATTAATTTTTTTGATTTCATAGTCTTCTGCAGGGCCGGTGGTGCTCCAGGCTGCTGATGGCGCCCTCCGATGCTCTTGCGATACGTTGTGTCTGCTCCAACTGAAGTGACATACGAAACAGGTTTAGTAACGAGCAATATGAATTTTTTGAATGAAATGATAAGATATTTGAACTGTCTTATGCTGTCATGCCGCCGTAAAGCGTTGTGGGGATTGATTGAGCATTGCAGACGTCCTTGTGCGTGATCTGTTCAGGGTAAACTGAACTGTCGTATCGTGCACTATGGCGTGTAAGCCTAAACCATGTTCAATATTTCTGTGGCTTTGTTCTCCAGTGTTTCCAGTAATAATACGGAGGAATTTTTATTAGAACAGGAATCAATGGCATCGACACTGAATCACATCACGTGATCCATCCATCTAAAACCACATGAGTTGCAAAGGCCAGTTACAGAGGTTCACATATTATAAAACTTATTTGGACGTACTACCATCTGAGTTAACGTTACCTCTTCCTTCGTCTTTATAAATGGTGTATAAGCTCCAAGCGGCAAGCATGTGCGCGCGAAGGAATTAGCTCCAAGCCGACGGCTAAGGCAGCTTCAATATGGCTTAAGCTTATAGCTTAAGCTTATTTTTACACTATTCATAATTTCGTCTTTTTCTGAATTTTTGATTTTTTTTTTGAGTTTTTTTGTCGGTTCTTTTTTTCTCGTATTCGTTTGCGTTGTCTGTGATGGGCTAACATATTTTTTATATTTTTCAATTTTTAAAAATTTAATTATGTTAAATAAGCCTTTCTCACCACTGTGTTTTTTCACCACTCACAAGTTTTCGACCATAAGCTTTCAGCTTTCAGCTGAACCGATCACCACCTAAGTTGCACCACCGCTTTGATGTCGCGCCGTCGTTGCTTGTCAAAAACCATGCCAGAAGCCCTACCACGGCCGCACGCTGGGAGCCGTGCTGCCGCTGCTCACCGAAAATCTTGCCAAACCGCACCGCCGCAGCTTGCCTAGAGGAAAGAGAGGGGAAGAGAGGGAGAATAGGGAGAAGAGAAATACACAAATCTCAACACAATCTAACAGCAGAGAAAGTGTATAGAACTTCATATACAAGTGGGAAATATACTCTTAGACATTGTTCATACTGGTTTCTGTTTTAAAAAACAAAAGTTAATATAAACACATAGCTTTTTGAAGCGACTTCTTTACTTATCTTGTTCCTGTCTCGCTCCGAGGATAAGTCAGATAGGTCATGAGTACCTATTCCTCTCGCTCCTATCTCGTATACGTATTTGTTTCTCACTTTTTGCACCATTCATCCTTCCTTCTAAAAATTATTTCTTTCAACGGTTACTATTTATGTTCAGTTAAAAACATTCAATTACAACTAAAAACTATTAGCAGTAAAATATTACTGCTAATAAGAAAATAAGAACGTCTCTCGTAACCACTCACCCAAGAAAAAAAAGGTTGGGCCTCCCGATTCACGGGCTCTCTCTCATGAGTCAACCCTTGCAAACCCTACTACTCACCTCGAGATCCCCGTTCAGCAGGTAGTCCCTACTACTCACCTCGAGATCCCCGCTCCGCCGCGACCAGAATGGAGGCCGCCGCCGCACTCGCCGCTCTTGTGCCCTCCTGGAGCGCGGTGAGTCTCCCGCCTCCCGTCCTCGCGCGCTCAGGACATCCATCCATCTTGGATTTCTTAGTGTGTGTGTGTGTGTTTGACTCTGTTCCCTGCAGGTAGTCGTGCTCCTCTCCTACCTAGGGTACCTCGCCGCCGCCGGTGCCATCCTCCCCGGCAAGCTCGTCGCCGGCGCCGTACTCCCCGATTCCTCCCGCCTCCACTACCGCTGCAATGGTGCCTCTGCTGCGCTAGCCTTACCACACAACCAATTTCTTGAATTTTTAAAGCACCTACGTTGTTCATTGCCTTCTACTTAGCCTAATTGACGTGTGGCTGCCAGGTTTACTCACGCTCCTGCTGCTTCTGGGTCTCTCTGCGCTTGGTGTCTATATGGGATGGATGTCTCCTACGGTGAGCTTGTTCAGTCTCTGACTCTTAACGTAGTGAGCGCCCTTGTTCAGTCAGGGACCTATTTATAGATTGAATAAGCAACAGTTGTACTCAGGTGATGTACAAAGTTTATTTTATGAATTGACCAGCATATCGTTTGCCAATGCTTGCAGGTCGTAGCCGACAGGGGAATTGAGCTGCTGTCAGCAACCTTCGTCTTTAGTGTTCTTGTAGGTGGCGCCGCTTCTGTCTTCTATTCTTGTTTATGACGATTTTTATTCCTTGATACACATTTGGTGTGTTTGAATGCTATGATCGGGGAAACCAGCGTAATAAAGGGAAAACTTGCACATCTGTGCAAAGAAAATATACAAGCCAAATAAATTCTAGATGATGTCTTGCTATCGCTTCTGGCCCTTTTCGAAATCTTCCGAATTATGAACAATGGCCCACTGGTCTAATTTGGCAGAAAAGTCCCTGACGGGATGACCTGGTCCTGCAACATATGCATAATATGACACTAATTTTCAAAGATTCAGTTAGTTCTGTTCAAGCAGTGTTACATCATAACATCTAATGTAGGTGCCACCCACATAGTCTAGTGGTACAGCACAAGGTTGTGGTGGTTGATGTTGTGGGTTTGAAGCCCCATTTTCCATAAAAGCAAAGATGCAAATTTCGTCCTGCATACTCTTGTTTGTCCATAACATCTATAATGTAAATGTAGATATGTCGAATACTGCTTTGCCAAACTGACATTGTTTGGTCATGGTATGTCTAGTTTGTGCCTACTTTTGGCCTACCTACTGTCACTATAATTTGTTACAACCAAAATTTAACACAGGAATTGGCCATTTGGCCAGAAATTTGCAAGATAGTGAATAGAGATGACAAATGTGAATGAAATCTTGCCACAGGTTCGGTCATGAATGAAGCACCAGTCAGATTTGGCCAATGCTATTAAAATTTTGGCATGCAATATTTAGTAACATTTGGTCACATACTGACAAATTTAAAACCATTTTGATTGACCCTCATTTCTTGCTGTTTGATTTCAGGTTTCGTTCACGCTCTATTATATAGGTTTAAGGTCCCGCCACCAAAGTTCTTCTCTGAAACCGCATGCTAGTGGGAGCTTCATACAAGATTGGTACTTCCAAGAAACTATATTTGATCTAGTACCCCCAAAAAAAAAAAAAGGAGGAGAATACAGTGGCTTGTTTTCAACACTTGAGATCTTTTCTCAATGCTTGTAAATACTGAAAGATCAATCAAACAGGAACTTTCATGTCTCATTTTTATTTTTGAAAGTCTAGGAAACTAGCTACTGTATTTCATTGCAGCTCTCTTATCTTTTAGTATTGATACTTGTTATGTCAATCACTTTATTTAATAGGTGGTTGGGAGTCCAGCTTAATCCTCATTTCATGGGAGTTGACCTCAAGTATGTTGGCAATTTCTTTCTTATGTTCTTGCTTAATTTATGACATTTTTCTGTATTGAAAATTTGAAATGGCATATGATTGCCATGAGAAATCGTGTTATTGGTTGACTGGTGTTTGTTTTCTAATGGTATTTTTGACCCTTTGACAAATTAATAATAAGTTTTCTAATACTGACATCAATCAGTTTCATATCTAATTACCTCTGGTCTATAGAAGATTGCCAAGTTGGCTTCAGTGGAATGCATAGTGATTGTTTATTGTGCAATTAACTGTCTACAATGAGGAAGAAGTGCTGTTCTGTGTAGCTTCTGTTTTTGAAGAAGTGCTGTTCTGTGTAGCTTCTTTTTTCTAGGCAGACGCATCACGCATGCAGATTACAAATGCAAATAAAGTTAGATTTTTTTAGATTGAAGGACAATCAGAAATGAAGTTACATATGCTACATAGCTATTTTTCAGTTTTCTTTATTGTCTCCTCAGTTCCATGTATCATTGCTTATTTGTGGTGGCAATTACCGTGAATTTAAATTAATGTTGTATGTAAACTATATATCCAGTTCCGATAACTTTCCCTTGGTGTTGTTTAATTTCTCTCTCAAACTACAAGGCATTGAAGGAAACTAGAGTGCCTATAATAATTTTGTTTTCTGTACATCATGGTTGTAGGTTCTTTTTTGTAAGGGCTGGAATGATGGCATGGTTATTTATCAACCTCTCTTTGCTTGCAAAGAGCTACCTAGCTGGTTCAGCTAACCTTTCAGTCATTCTCTACCAATTCTTTTGTGCGGTATTGCACATGTCCATCTTATTTGATCATCGTCTACCATGTTATTTGTGGAAGTAATTCTGTTTCTTCATGCAGTGGTATATTATAGATTACTTCGTTCACGAAGAATTCATGACCTCAACGTAAGTACAACGTTGTCTTCTTCTAGTAGATAGAATATAATATGCCTGAATTGTTGCCTACAAAGTGAATGGAGTTTATGATGGCAAGGACGAAGCGTCATACTTTGTTATTTTTTCCATTCATCCTATTCTCTTTATCATTACCTCCAGATGGGACATCATTGCAGAAAGGCTAGGTTTCATGCTGGTGTTTGGTGATCTAGTTTTCATTCCTTTTACCTTCACTATTCAGGTATATATTTCCATTTGTTGATAATTTGATATGTCTCAATTGCAAATGTTGAGTCATGCCGCTGTTGGATACTTTACGCAGAGCATTCTTCCCTAAATTTGACTTATGTTCATATCAATTATAAGCTTTTATCACATTTGCAAGATCATGTAAAAGTATTGCCGCCTCTTTCACTAAGTCAAGAGGTCGACAATTAAGATATTCACCAAATTTTGTAACTTGTTGACCAGGGTTGGTGGCTTCTGAGAAACAAAGTGAAACTGCCCCTTTTGGCTGCCTTTGCTAACTGCTTCATTTTCCTTATAGGGTACTCTTCCTGTGTCTCCAGAACCTGCTGTTGGATTATATATGCTGTATGACCTGTTTCTTGCATTCTAATATCTTTGACCATGCTTTACTCCATTTGGCACACAGCTATCTAGTGTTCAGAGGAGCCAACAAACAAAAACATGTGTTCAAGAAGGACCCTAAAGCTCTTATATGGGGTAAACCTCCCAAAGTTGTTGGGGGAAAGCTACTTGCATCTGGCTACTGGTAAGATACATGCATCTTGTGGAACACGTGCATGTTTTATCCTTAGTTAACCAGTTAATCTGTATATATGCCGTGTTATGAAGTGTGTGCTGTGGACTATTTCAACATCACACAGTAGCCCTTTTCTGTTTATGGAGTGGAAAAAATTAAGACCCCGCATACACCCTTTTGTTGTCTAAAGATTTAGTTGGTCATGGTTAGTTGAAATAAGGGTAAATGAAAGAAAAGCAGATGTAGGTGAGTAGGTAAACAGCCAATACAAATGTGATGAATTTCTTCCGAGTTAGAACATAGTGCACCTAGCTGGTGTTTATCACAGCTGTATCATTTATTCAATCATTACATTTTTACAGAACTTTGTGTGTGTGTGTGTGTGTGTTCAATTATTCAAACTTTGAATGCTTCCTTCTCTCTTTAGAGTAATCAAGCTTGTTAAGTGCTGTTTTGATTGTACAATAACAAACCCCTTCTTCCTCCAATATAGGGGCATTGCAAGGCACTGTAATTACCTAGGAGATCTGCTGCTAGCACTTTCATTCAGCCTGCCTTGTGGAGCCAGGTGACTGATCATCCTCTGACATAATTCTCTTATCTAATCAAGTATGAATAACCTTAAACCTTTAAGTGGTGCAGTTCTGTGATCCCATACTTCTACCCCACGTACCTGCTCATCTTGCTGATATGGAGGGAAAGAAGAGATGAGGCAAGGTGCTCACAGAAGTATAAGGAAATCTGGGTACAATACTGTAAGCTTGTGCCGTGGAGGATCCTACCTTATGTGTACTAATCAGAAGGCATTGCCGTGCCGTTGCATCATTGTAGAGCCTAGAGCAGTGGGTCTTCGGCTAGTCAATCAATCTTATTGGTCTAGGGATGTCTCTGAGGTATCGTCGTATTTTTGTGAACTATGAACATGTAAAATTTCGCGAGTGTTTGTTGTTTTTGGATATCCATAATCCATTTTCAAAAATCAAGGACAAATTTGGTTGAAAGAGGAAGTGATGTCAATTGTCATTGGGCGTCACATTCTTGACAAAACTTTAGGTTAAGATGGTGCTCTAACTAGTGTTTGGCCTAAGATTCTAGCCGTGTCTTTTTAACTGAAATTGTAATGTAGCGGATATTAGTCTTTTTTAAAAAAATAAAAAAATTTAAAAAACCGTTATATCCTCACAGATAATATAAAGAAACGAGGAGGGAAAGGATAAAAAAAGTCAAAAATTAGAAGTCAGTTTGTAGTTTAAATAAGTTAAAAGAAAAAAAAACGGAAGCCGTTTGGAGCCCTGTACTCCAGTGTTACTGTGAGAAAATGTCTACGTGTCGGCGTGAGTGAGATTGAAAAAGGAGGGTTGGTAGGTGGAAAAGCTCAAGCTCGTGAAAGGGGAGAGCAATCCCCCACCAACCATGGCCCATTGCCATCCTCTCCTCGCCGCGAGCAGAGGAGAGCACGGCCGCCCGTATAAAACCGGCGCGTCCCCCTCGCTGGCCTCTCTTCCCCCCGCTTGGAGAGACACCAGCAAAACTCGCTCGGCATCCATCCCATGGAAGCCGCCGCCGCCGCGGCACCGCCGCCCGTCTTCCAGAAAACGGCCTTCGCCTTCGCCATGCTGCCGATCCGCCCGACAAGATCCGCGCGCCGCCCGCCGTGCGCGAGCCCCTTCAGCCGCTCCGACTGGCAGACCAGCTGCGCCATCCTCGCAAGCAACACCAACAGCATTCGCAGCAGCAGCAGCAACTCCTCCCACGCCGACGTCAACAACCGCCCGCCCGCGCCCGCGCCGAAGGTGAACGGGCACAACAGTAAGCCGCCGGCCTTCGCCGACGGGCCTGCCGCGGCGGCTGCGCTGGATCTGGTGCCCGTGTCCAACCTTCCGCGGCCGCTGAGCATCAGCGACCTGTCGCCGGCGCCGATGCACGGGAGCCAGCTGCGGGTGGCGTACCAAGGGGTGCCCGGCGCCTACAGCGAGGCCGCCGCCGCCAAGGCCTACCTGGGCTGCGACGCCATCCCCTGCGACCAGTTCGAGGTCGCCTTCCAGGCCGTCGAGCTCTGGATCGCCGACCGCGCCGTCCTCCCAGTCGAGAACTCCCTCGGCGGCGGCATCCACCGCAACTACGACCTCCTCCTCCGCCACCGCCTCCACATCGTCGGCGAGGTCCAGCTCCCCGTCCACCACTGCCTCCTCGCGCTCCCGGGCGTCCGCAAGGAGCTCCTCACCCGCGTCATCTCCCACCCGCAGGCGCTCGCTCAGTGCGAGCTCACCCTCAACGCCATGGGCCTCAACGTCGCCCGCGAGGCCTTCGACGACACCGCCGGCGCCGCCGAGCACGTCGCCGCGGGCGCGCTCCGCGACACCGCCGCCATCGCCTCGGCCCGCGCCGCCGAGCTCTACGGCCTCCAGGTCCTCGCCGACGGCATCCAGGACGACGCCGCCAACGTGACGCGCTTCGTCATGCTCGCGCGCGAGCCCATCATCCCGCGCACCGACAGGCCCTTCAAGACCAGCATCGTCTTCGCGCACGACAGGGATGGCACCTCGGTGCTCTTCAAGGTGCTCTCCGCATTCGCCTTCCGGGACATCAGCCTCACCAAGATCGAGAGCCGGCCGCACCGCCACCGGCCCATCCGGCTCGTCGACGATGCCAACGTCGGCACGGCCAAGCACTTCGAGTACATGTTCTACATCGACTTCCAGGCGTCCATGGCCGACGTACGCGCGCAGAACGCGCTCGCCGAGATCCAGGAGTTCACATCCTTCCTCAGGGTGCTCGGCAGCTACCCCATGGACATGACGCCATGGGACACGGGATCAAGCTCCTCACACATGGCCAAGGACATGGACAGTAACAGCAACCCCTTGCAGTAATTGGGTCTTCCTGAATCGCTCTGCAGATTGCTCCGACAAGTTTGCTTGCTCAGATCAAGACCAAGGCTAATTAGAATGCGCAAGAAACGTTTGGTTGCTTGGTTCGTTCCTTCCTTACTTGATGCTCTCCTAGCTTTTTATTGTTTTCGTTGTCAGAGAGAGAGAGAGAGAGAGAGAGAAGATGGCTGCTGCTGCTTCTTTGTTGTAGTAGGTGTGCATCTTGGAACAAATGTATGTGTATTCTCGATACATCTGGGAGCTGCTCGGATGCACCATTTTGCCTTGCTTCGACTAGTATTTTTTGATTGGTTGAATCGGCAATGCGATCGCTTCTCTTGTTACCGCATTGGGTTTTTTGGATTGTTCTATGACATGTTTTGGGTGCCATCAAGAAATCCGAGGGCTCCTCAAAAGCAAAATAGCATCGTCCTTCCTCGCTCGCGAAAATGGTGTCTACTAAGCTCTTAACGAAACATGCTGCACAGCACAGCACAGGTAAGAAAGCCAAGTCATGGACTTCGTGCGTCAATTTTGGTGAGAGCATAATGGTGTAGGCATCCCCTTCGACCCAGCCTGGCTTTTTTTTTTTTTTTGTCAAGCCAAGCCCAGCCACACCATCCTTGCAAGAATGAGATTGCTAGACGTGCCAGTACGTTCAGCATAATGGTGTAGGCATCTCATTATTGCAAGAGATCGCGCCAGCTTTACTTCGTAATAATCCACCTCACGTTTCAATTAGTATTAGAATTCGACTGGTTTTTCTTGCAAACAAAATCAGTACGATCACGCAGACAATCCCCTGGTTGAAACCTGAGTTGAACACGCCAGATCAGGGGTCAGGAGGCATTTGGAATTTTGTGATCTTGCATGACGTAACTCATCAGAGGTAATCACATGGCTCATCGGAGACTATTAGGTGGGATTTGAGGTCACAGTTTATGCTGGGCCTTTCGTGCTTGCTGGCACGTTTCTGCCCACATAAAAAGAGGACATGGAAACCATTCTATCTTACGCAACACAAACAAGGATAAAAGGGTACCGAATGACACTGATGAACACGACAGCATGCTGGCAGTAACTAAATTGTTTAATTATGTCTCATGATGTTCTATTATCAGCTTCTTACGTACAAAAATCGCTAGTTCTCCGAAGATGAGAGAAGGCTAGTCCAAAACAGCAGTAACTCAGTGGCGGCGTCACCTTTTTCTCCTCGTAAAGGAAACATACAAGACCCTCTGAGCAGAAAGATGTAACCAAACATCCACACCTCGTAAAATCTTGATTCGCCGTGATTACCAGTTGGCATGGCCGAAGTGGATTGGGGATTTATTCCTTATGTAAGCACCTTTCTACAGGATAAATGGTGAGGTTGAGGGATGACTTCAAACATTTGCCCAAAATTTGCTGATGCAGCACGCCAGCTTCACACTATTCCACCTACAAGTCATCGCTCCTCAACCCCTTTGCATCATTTGATTCATTTCAGCTGCTGCTGTGCATCTCCCTCATGCAAAACCTGCCTCCATGATGCCATCATTTGAGCTTCTGCTGAGCACCGTCATGTTAATCCACCTCAATGTCATCATTCGAGCTGTTGCTGCTGTGCTTTGACAATCATGCTAATCCACCTCCATGGCATTGTTTGAGCTACTCGGCATACATCTTGCATGGACTATGGGTACAAGCTCTTTACTCTCGACGCTGTCCCCACAGCTGCCTTCTACCTTTGAGTAATCAAAATAGACCGCATCCTTGTACATCCAGTCACCCCTCTCAATGGAGTAAATGTCATCAAATGGCTCCCCACACAGTGCACATATAATCTGGCTCTCATCTGCAGCAACCATAAACTCACAAACTTCCGCTGCAGAGCCCAATTCTACATCAGAAGCAGCGGACTCCAGGTAGCTGTTCTGCACTTCATGTGATCCGTCAATCCAGTTGTTCTTGCTAGGGTACCATCTTTCAGGTGCGATACCAGTACTTCTAGCCTCAGATTGCCTCAATCCGTGGCACGCAGTGTGCACATTGAGCTCCTCCTCAAGTTTGAATCTTAAACCACATGTTTGACATTGATGGCTTTGGTCATCAAAGAGGCTACTGATCACATGAGCATGGTACTTGCGAAGCATCTCAGGCTTGAACTCAACTCCGATAAGGTCTGCCATCTTGATTTCCGCGTGTTGGGGCAACAAAGTCTCTGTTGGGGCAGATGAATCTTGATTAGATGTCCCCTTGATAACTGAAGGCTGGACAGTCAACAAAGGTGTAGCTGAAGCAGTGACATATGGTGTGTTCAGACTTGATTTACTGGGCTGCTGTGGGACTGCAGCAGATGAATCAGTGGACGGTGAAGAAATTAATCCCTTTGCAACCAGGGAACTGAGAAGACTTGAGAGCGGTGCAGCTTTCTCAGCAGTCTGTGCTGTCGGGCAAACAAGTGATGAAGAAGGTGGCGGACCTGGTGGCAAAGGTGGGTGCACAGAGTTTGGTGCCTGAGACTTCAAAGTGGCATTTTCAGTAGCTGGAAGCTGCAGCGAAGAGGAAGTAGCTGGAAGAGATGTCAAAACATGTGGAGGTTGCCCACCTGGAAGAGGAGGCTGTACCCTCGAACTAGCAAGATCGCTGGGGTTATTCGGTTTGAATCCACTCTTTATAAGACCAGCCAACAAATTACTAGCACTGATCTGATCTGAGCTTATAGGGGTGGAATCACTGGGCAAGGAGATTTCCTCAGGATGCTGATGTCCCATGCCAACTGAAAGAGGCGTCTGGATAGAAGGTTTAAACAGCAATGAAGAATTTTCATGTGAAAAGCTTGTCTGTGGTTGATCAAGTGGTTTGAAATGTTGCTTGGGCTGCAAGGTAGGGTGCTTTTGGGTCTGCTGGGGAGCCTGTGACGGAGTTGCCTGCAGACTAGGCCGGCCCTGAGAAAGTGCATCATTTTGAACCAAGGCATGAGCTCTTTGGTTATATTCTTCCTGAGGATTTTGACCCAATTGCGAGAATGATCTGGAAGGGTAAATATCAGGCTCGGCAGAACTTGGGGAACTCTGGCATGCAAAGGATGCAGTAGATGAAGGTGACTGGACAGGTGGTGACGAAGATGACCAATATCTATGTTTTTGCTGCCCAACAGTCTCAGTTGATCTTGTCGGTACACTAGTTACACTTTCTAGGCTTGATCGTCCAGCATAGGCTCCTGATAATCCAACAACAGGTACAGATGAACTGATGCTTGCTGACAAGGTTCCAGAATAAACGGTAGGCCTGTCTGCTGACTGATCAGAAAACCTTGAGATCCTACGATCCGGCCCGATGTCTGGGAGAGTTTTTTCCTGGGATAACCAGAGTGAGGAACCACGAGATGCTGGGAACTGTTGTCCTTCAGGCCGCATTTCCCTATCAATTCTTGGTTCCACCTCACGCTTACCATGAAGGTGCTCTTCATGATCCTGAACAGTTAAAAAAAATTCAGATTATAATCATCTCTTCCAAATATAGTGCAAAGGTGGAATACATATGCAGAAAATTTAGCATAACAACGTTGAAACTTAAGGTTTTGGAGAAATATTATAGATTGCAAAGTTGGAAGCATGCCAGCACTTAAAAACATTTCTGATATTATTATGTACAGGTAAATTAGCTTCTCGTGACTATTGAGTACTGTGTATACTTTTCCAATAGTTTTTCTCCGCATACCATATATGCTTCCATCCTTCTATCTTGGCCTGTTGCGTGTCCAAATCTTGGGAAGCTATCTAGTTTGTGCGAGTCAGGGCCCACATGGTCTCCCAGCTCTGCCCACTTAACCCTTTGAAAGCCTGCAATATTGCCATCATCAACCATACATTCTCCTTTTCTTGCAGAACTGGTACCTCCATAATCTCCCCATTGAGAACGTACATCATCCCACATGTACTCTTCTTCCTCAGAGTTCTTCCAGCTTTTGTTAGACGATGGCCTACCAATCCTTTCAGAATTACTGACAAAAGTTGGGACAAGTGCACTGTCCAAACGTACAGATCCTGATGGCCGAACATCCTTGTTTGCATAAAAAATATTGCGTTTGTCAAATTGTTCTTCAGAAGAACCAACACCAGTATAATATGGTCCCCCAATTCCATCCTGGCCTTTGGATTTTGAGCGAACTTGACCAGCTCCCACAACAGGCTGTTGTGAAACGTTGGAAAACCCAAGGCCCCTCACATCTCTATCTGGCTTTTCATGAATAGGGTTGCTAAACGGGTCCCTTTGGGAGCGCTGTAAGTTCTGCACATCGTAGTCAAAATATATCAGAAAAAAACATGCAAGCAAAACAGGAGTCTAAGCATTTTTTCTGGCTATTTTACATGTAGAAATTTCAAAGAGCAAGCAAAGAACTTACAGGCCTAGTGTTCAGAACATCCAGCCGTCGCCCTGCACTTCTATCAATAGATATCCTGTTAGCCCTCTCAATATCATCGCCAGTATCAGAGATTAAAGCTGTCTTGGCACCTGCCCCCAGTAGTCCCTGTCCAAATTGAGGCAAAATCAGTATCAAGAATTGAATTACATAAGGGACAACATAATATAAGTATCACTGCTTTAATTTGCCTCTCAGAGGTCAGAGCAGTGAATAGCTTCATTTAGAAAACTTAAAGAAAGAATATGCCGCTTGCCTTATTGGGTTGTTGGAGCTGTTGCCTTGCTTCTAAATATTTTGGATTTACATGAATACTGTGGGATGGGCGCTGGGATTGAGAATCAGGCTTCGATGGTGCAGCACCTGACGATCCGTTGGCAGATGATTGAAAACCAAGTTCCTTCTCAATCACTTGCAGTGAAGCTGGAGAAAACACTCCTTTCCATGTTCCAAAAAGGTGCCTCATGCTATTATGTATAGAAGGATCAACTTGTCTATACACCTTGCAGAACACCTTTAGTAACAAAGAATACCAAAGAAAACTAAGGTCCATCAGGATGTCCAAATCACACTCATAAGAAAAGAAACTAAGGCTCATTAGGTTGCCATGAAGGTGGTCATCTCAAGTAAAAAAAATGATAAGGATTAGAATAGACAAGATCAGATACTAACCTCAGGTAATCTTGCAGAAAAATGTTTAACATAATCCTTTCCTATATTCTTGACAATACTATCAAGCAGATAAAGAGATGGTAGCTTCTGTTCACTTGGAACCTACAAGCACAGGCAACCGTCAAACGAAATAGACATACCACATCCACCTATAATGGAATACAATTACATAGACAAATATTACAGGGAAAAAAGGAAGCAAGGAAATGATAATATAAGGCAACAGGGAAAAACCTTTCAGACGTCAATCTGATTCACTAATTGTCTTTGTAAGACTATTATTTCTTTAGTGTGAAGTACCATTAGGAGTTACCCCTACTTCCGGAGAAGTCTATTTTTTTCCTTTTAGAATAGAAGAGATGAGAAGAAAACGAACCTAGCTGAAATGCTAGATCTAGCAGTAGCTTCCCCAACCTGAGGAGAGCAGCAAGATTGCAAGAGGAAAGAAACACACAAATGAAAGCCATTTCAATGCCCAGCGACTATCCAAAAACAAAAGGGTGAAAGCACAGTGTATGCCACATCAGAGGTGTAGTGTTCCCGCATCGTTTCGCCATTCCATTTTTACAGCTTCATCTTCTCACAAACATATCATAGAGCTCAAACTAATCCGCAGACCAGATAGTGGAAGAGTAGGAATGAGGCTGTTCCAAAGCCTGGTTCATTTTCCACCCATAAGTCAACAATCTTTTTGATGTTTTTAGAATCACTGAACACTACTGTAGCTCTCATATTACCAAAGGGTGATTCAAACCCTTTAACACTAACTTTTATTTTGTCATGCCACAGGAATCTGAAATTCGTAAGGTGAATGACCCCATGGTTGGAAAACCACCATACACTGGCTTGGAAAAAGAGTCCATCAAGGAACTTGACAACCATAAAGCATATAGAACCATGCGCATTAGCATCATACATGAGCGCCACACACACACACACAGAGGATGATTCGTTTGGCTTGGTGTTTACATATGTTTTGTAGCGCACGTCAACAGAAACAAAATGAAGTAACTTGGTGAATATTTAATCTTGCGTAGGAAAATAGGTCAATCCGCATTCATATTTTTGCACAAATTTGTACATACCACACAGCCCTTGGCAACATCACAACACAGCGATATTGAATTAATGATTAGCTATCATGTAGGCTACAATACAAGATGGTCGTTCATCCAACAACAGCAACTGTACCTAGCACAAGATATACACGCGATACTAGTACTTGACGGCGCCTTAGTTTTACATGATGAGACAGTGGGGAACAGAGTGTGGCAGTGCTAGCGTAAGAGAAGTCAAAGGCAAAGGTCACCTCGAGGATGTTGGCGCAGATGAGGGATGCGATGGCCTTGGCGGCGTGGAGGTTCTCGCCGGCGATGATAGTGAGGTTGGTGATGATGGGCTTGGAGTTGAAGGTGAGCTCCCCGAGCGCCGTCCGGTACTGCGCGACCAGCTCGTCCACCTGCGCCTGCTCGACGCTGGCGGCGGCGGTGCCATTGGCGGCAGCGGCGGAGGTGGCGTAAGATCTGGGATCCCGCGCGGCGTGGGGAGGCGGATGGGCGAGGCGCGGCTTCTTGGCGCCGGGGTTGGGGGCGGCGGAGGAGGCGCGCATGGTGGCCGGCGAGCTAGGGTTTGGGGGGGCACGGGGGAGTTAGGGTTTGCGAGAGAGAGAGAGAGAGGGGGGCGGCTTGGCAATCGAGTCGAGTTGGGTGGTGGAATTTGTTTTGGAGGTGGAGGTGGAGGAGGAGAGCTCAGCGCAGAGGAGCCAGCTTGATTTCAATGCGTTTCCTGCCCCGTTCGTCCGGGAACTCGACCATTTTCTTCTAAAAAAACGTCGCGCCTTTTATTTTTGGGAAACTTGATCATATACCCTCCCTTTAGTTGGGAAATTGAGGATTTACCCTCCGCATCTCAATGACACGTGGGGTCATCATAAGTCACCGACACGTGGGCGGGAGGTAAATCCTCAATTCCATCTAAAGGGAGGGTATATGATCAATTTTTTCTTTATTTTTAGCAGACTTTATCAGAGGCAGTTTCATGGCACAACAGCTAAAGGCCTCTTTGGTTCAAAGGAACTTTATAGGAAAAATGGATAGATTCAATCCCAAGAAAAATCCCTGTGAGCAATTTTTGGTTTGTAGGATTACTTGAAAGAAATTCCAAAAAATCTTATAAATTTTAGGGGAATTATAGCATAAGCTCTAGCATCATGTTACCGATTCCTTCCAGAGTTCCAATGCATCTTCTCTTTTCCTCTCTCTGTTCTATCTCTAATCGATTAACATTTGATCTCATTAGGACGAAGATGGAGTTCGTATGCTCAGGAGTGGAAAGACAAGTTTGGTGAAAACACCGTGCAACTTGGCGCGCATCTTTGTCCAGCGTTTCTTAGTTTGGGTTCTTTAAGCTATTAGTCGGGTACCTATACATTGCAACGGAAACTCGAAATTTTAGAATATTCATATTTTTGCATTGTGACTTTGTCACTACTCATTGTCAAAATGTAAAATCAACATCTTATTAATGCTACCACAGAATCCTCATTTCTCCCTAGACCGCTGTGAACATACTGCTCAGATTTTTTACACAGCACAAGGATAATACTGCTCTTCGTAACCACACACAGAAATGCAGCTCAGAGATAATTTACTCGAATAATCTAGGTCCTTGTTTATCCGCAACAACCATATTCTTGGTATTTAACAGATTAAGATCAATCCTAACAATTAAACTATATGATCAGTACATGGTATATTTGGCTGTTAAAAAAACTAATATATGTTGTCTGATCAGTACATGATATGTACAGTCTACAGAAGCAAGAACTCATATGAGAATCAATGTAATGTAGATCTCACGTGCGGTAATCTTCAACACAAAAAATTGTATACTACAATATCAAGCACAAATGGTTTCAGTTCAGCTGCCAAACTAATCTTCAGAAGTTCTGCCAGATTAATCACTGATAAAAATTCTTTCCGAAATCATTGCTAACAAAGTAAGCAACATGCTTGCTTCCAGCTCATAGGAACTCCAATTCTTATTCAATATCAAACATGCAAGTCATCATATTTGCACAGCTGAACATCAAAGATTCTTATTAGTAGAGATGAAGCATCAGATATCTGAAAGGAAAAATGCTAACCTCCAAAGACAACAGCTGAGCAAGTTCTACCACTTCATCTCCGAGAGTGTTTCTTGAGGTTGCCGCAGCGCACCCTCCCAAGGACGCTATATGTTCCTCTGTATACAATGAAATCATAATAAACCAATGAAATGATATAATGAGAAAGAAACTAATAAAATCTCAAGAGTACTATATGTTTCTTCTGTATGCAATGAAACCACAGTACTGTCTAAGCCTAGAAGTTGATCTTTGCAAGAAATCACATAGAATGCAAATATGAAATTGCAAGTACAATGCAGTTAGGAGGGGAAAAAATACACGAGAGCAATGCAGAAGATAGAATTGCTACAGACTGCTAAGATCACCCTGATAGAACAATAAGGTCGTCCAGACAGAGTGCACTGCATTGTAATCGCATGGAAGCTGTATCCTCGAAGTTGCTGGGTTCTGAGATAGCAAAATCATGTCGATAGAATAGGTGGCAACTAGAATTAACTACAGGAAATGGTTCATATGGGTTGAGCTTTATAAGATTATTGAACATGCCTTCCACAAAATTTTACAGTTCTGACCGGCTGTCAGTCACTCGCAGTCCCTCCCTATCAAACATGCGCTATCATACTAACCTACCACGAAGCATCAGTAACGTAATCAATTACAAGTACAGGAACAAAAGGCAAGTGAAGGAAGCTGTGAGCTGACCCAGAAGCGATGCGACAGGGACTCGGCAGAGCGGCACGGGTGGGAAGGGCCGCCCGCTGCCGCTCCCGGAGTCGCCGGGATCGAGGAACCCCGGGTTGTCGGCGCAGAGCCGGAGAGCGAGCGCGAGCTGCAGCTGGTACGTCTCCGCCGCCTGCCTGCTGCGCCCAGCTCTTGCAGGGCCCGCCTTGGGATCGAGGTGAAACGAAACGATTGTGGTGTTCAAATAATCCAAGGTTATTGTAATTTAGCATACTAGATAGGTTCTACTCCTGTCCTATGGAAGTAGCTCGACCTTGCACTAGCTAGTGTTTAACCTGACAGAAAGAATTGTACGGCTTGGCTTCTTTTGAGGTCCAAACGACGAACCTCACGCTGCGCTGCATGCTAGCCTCTCTCGCCGACGGTGCAATGCATCCATTCCATCCATCCATCCATCCTATGAGGAGTCTTAAATGCTGGACGGCCGGCCCGTGCCCGCCCGGCATCGTGGAAGAAGAGCAACGCAGAGCGTCTCCAAGTTAATGGCCGCCGGCCGGCCATAGTAAAGCGCCGCCTGCCAAAGAGCAGCGTCACTTGCATCTCTCCGTCTGCTGTCTACCGGTAGTCCAGTACTCTCTCTCTCTGTCTTAACCTAAGCCCCGTGAGCCTCGTGAGGCAGGCAGCGCAGCAAGTAAATGAGGTAGGAAGTAGACAGGCGCACACACACACACACACAAAAGGTCGTAAACTACAGCCAATTTGCTCCTTGATTGCAGTGTTTCGGTTGCCTCCATGTTCAGCAGCACATCATCGCCCTGGTTAATTTGTTTGTCCCGGTTGATCTATTCCAGTCCAGTCTCCAATGGTATGATGATTTCTCAGAAACGTTTGGATTTGCATCAGAATTCAGAAAGGACAATTCGATCACCGATTAAAAAAAACAAACCAAACAAGCAGCAGATGCAATTACCCACCTAGGAAAACAGCAGATGCAACATGTTTGTCATTTGTAAGTTGTATCCATCTTTTATGGTGACCTCGCCCAGCGGCTTTCTAAACCTGACGACGGACCTGAAGAAGAGGACAAAAGATTGGCTTTCTCATCTCAATCATCAATTCTTCGACGAAAGAACAGCAGAACTATCAACGTCAGGAAAGGGATGGGGGGATGAGATGGAAGCGGGAAAAAAAAGTTGGAAACTTGACAAAAGAATCACAACCAAACAACAACAGAACAATCTCGCCGGCCGGCGAGCGCCGCCACCGCGGTCACCGCCGGTAGCACTGCATGTGCAGGAAGAAGCCTCCCGGCGGCTGCCCCTTCTTGGCCATCTCCTCGTCCATCCACACCCTCCTGCCGTCGCCCGTCCCGCGCGCCTTCACCATGAACTGCGCCCCGCCGCGGCCGCCCCCGGCGAACCACCAGTCGTGCACGTCCCACATCACCTCCACCACCACGCCGTCCCCAGCACCGCCGTTCGGTTCCCGCGGAAGTTCCACTTCACCCGCCGCGCCTCCACTACCTTCTTCCCGTCGATGCTCACCGCCACCTCCCGTCCCTCGAGCCCCACCTCTCCCGCGGCACACCACCATCACCTCGTGCTCTGCCCCGTCGTCCCGGAACCTGCACCGCGTGCTGTGGGCCAGCGCGGCCGCCGGGGAAGGGGAGCGCGGAGCTGCTCGCGCCGGCTCAGGAGGGCCCGGCGCGGGGCCGCGGCGAAGCGGCGGGCGAGCTCGCGCCGCCTCGCCGCCACCGAGGAGGAGGGCGAGCTCGGCGTCGGCGATGATGGCGAGGTAGTAGTCGCGGAGGGCTCCGGGACGACCCGGCAGAGTACTTGGCGTCGGCGGTGTCCCAGTAGATGGCCACGAACGTGCCGGCCTCGGTGACGAAGGACCGGCTCCCGCGCTTCTTCTGCAGGAGCTGCTGGGCGATCGCCGGCATCAGATCCGCGCTCGACTTGCGCGGCGTGGCAGCAGACGCCGCCGCCGAAGGAAACTTCGCGGGGCCCTCGTCGATGGCCACGGCAAGGCCAGTGGCTCCGGCGGCCACTGCGCCGCCGGCGCCGGCGAAGTTCCGGGTCCAGGTGACCTTGACGAGAAGTTCCTTGCTCGACGACAGCGCGGCCTTGTACACGCTCGCGGTCGCAGCCTGGAGCGAGCGGTCAAGCGCGGCCCCTGCTGCGGCGGCCGCGGCGGCGAGGCCGACGGAGCCGTCGCCGAAGCAGGAGAAGTCTCGCATTGCCCACCCGTTTGTTGGATCAGCAAAGCGGACGACGACGACGACACGAGCAACCGAAGCGAGATGCAGCAGGGGTGTCGGCTCGCGCGTGCTCTAGCCTAGAATATGTGTTTGGGGTGGGCTCACAAGATCGTCAAGTACTGAAGCGGACAAAAAGAGAAGCTTGTTTTATGTTTTTTTTTTCCTTGTACCTGAAATCCGAAACAAACAGGACATACATATCTTAAAACTGCTTCGCTAAACAACTTTATCATCCACCGTTATCTCAAAAAACACGGTAAAAAACCAAGCTGCAGCCAAAAAATGTCCTATTAAAGCTAGATTAGCTACACATTTGGGCAGCTTGTGGTTTCTAGCTTCTTACTTGTTAATTTCGTTTTTTCTAGTATTTTAAGGTTTTATGACTTTTCTTTTTTCGTATTTCTTTGCATTGTTATAATAAAAAATGTATTTTTAAAAAATTGGTTTAAATTTAATTATGACAAAAAGTTTACAATAGTTACGGCGAAAAAACTTAAACAGTAAAAAAAGCCGAAAAACTAAATCACTGTTAACGACCAGTGATGCAATTGTTGTAGCCATTATTATTATCGATACTTGTAACGCCCGCTTCCGGGGCGTCACGACGACACGACAATCCGCAACTATTCACGCTGAACAGGTTATGGAGTGTCGCGCAAGAGTATACCATTGCACGCTTACAACAAAAGACCAGCATATATTTTACATATGGATTAACATCCAGTGTTTTGACAGCGGGGCGTGCAAGCCCAAAGTATAATTACATCACAAAGCTCCGAATCCGCTTGAGCGGCGAAGACCTCATACCACGGATCCTCGTCAAGAAGAGGCCCTCGTGGACTTCCTCAACGGGAGACCTTCACCTTCGTCTTGATCTTCTAAAGAATTGATTAGCAAGCCGTGAGCCAACAACCAGCTCAGCAAACCGCAAAGGAACCCTATCTTACTACTTGCACGGATTCGCAAAGGCATGGAATATACTTGGTTTATTATTCTTGAGTGGATGCAATTTTGTTTGTAAATCTTTTGTAAAACTTGCCATCAAAACTACTCCTTAAACAACAGGGGTTTTCATAAAGAGTTAATTAACCAACTAACCAGATTAAAACATTCAGAAAACTACTTAGGCTTTGCTGACGGGATCACCCAAGTGGCACAGCTCCATTAACCGGGAGCACGGCGTATCCGAATACCATTTACTTTGACTCTGCAGAGTTTGCTCAACTTTACCCACACGATCCCTTAACTCCCGCGACAGAGTTAAGAAAGCCAGGTCGTTTCACTGCTCAAGTCTTTATATAGGCTCTACCCGGTAGAATTCACTCGGGTCTGGCACATGGAGACTCCCGTCCGCTTCGAGTGAACCCTACCGTTATTAGGTATCCGCAGCACGGCGTACCTAATCCACTTCCACACCTCCAACCTTCTCAACACCTGTAGAGTTTCAATCGAGTTGAGCAGCTACTAAACCAGTGTTGACAAGTCAACTCCTGTGGTTGAGCGGTTACTATGACGATCGCTCAAAGATAAGGGTTTCGATCCTTATATTTTCACATGGCCCGCAACCTCTCCGGTCGCGACCACAACCTAGGGTAGCGGTGGCGAAGACCGACCCGCGGTTTCCCACAACGCTCTTACCCTTCCTTGCACACCGACACTCTCCGCCCTAGGATGCGGTGTCCCATACCACCCCACCCTAGGGACGGGTTTTCAAGTCTACCGGCCCGCAGCCACGACCTTGTCAGTAAAAGACTTTGCATGATAGTAATAACCTATAGTGATCTAGATTAACAGATAATTATTTCTAGGGTTACAAGGCATGGCTACAAATTGAATCGGGTATTTTCGGTGGTAGGACATATCTATATCACATGTCATTCTAAACATTTTATTTTACTTTAAACTAGCATTTCACAACTAGCATAATGCAAATAATGTAATAACATAACATGTAAAGCATGGGATTCAACATGATCAAGGTTTTGCGACTTGCCGTGAACTGGAATGATCTCGTGAGCTCGAACGTCGACGCTCCTGGATCCTGAGACTGCGCTTGAGCTTCCGGGATCTCCGACACTAGCGCAAACATACAAAATAAGTAAGTCCTAGCTTGAGAATAATCAAGCAAGGGAAAACAATCTATAAAAAGAATTAAAAAGAAATAAAATTGCATAAAATGTCAAATGAAAAGGGTTCTTGGAATTTTTAGATTTTGCTGGAGGAGAATTTTGGAAATTGGAGTTCACCACTGGGTTCAGGATAATGAAAGGAGCAAAGTGGTGAAATTTGGGAATTTTTGGGATTTTCTGTGATTTTCTAGGATTTATTTAGACTTTCTGGATTTTTGGAAAAGAATAAATCCCTGGAAATTCGGTGAACGATCTTGGTAGGCCCATGGCTACAGATCAGCCCACCCATCATGCTGCCCGCTGCAGCGGCAAGGCCAACATGCCCAGCCCAGCAGCGCCTCGCCCGATGGTCGACGCGTGGCGAGTCGCGGCGAGCTGCGATGGGGGCGGGGTGGACGGCTCGGATGGAGGGTGTTAAGTGAGATCGGGTGGCTGAGAATAGAGCGGGCGGGCGAAGCGGTAAGGCCGGATCGAACGGTCGAGGTCAGATATTACGGAGGAGATGGGCGGCTGGGAGGGAGCCACGTCGCGGGGGACGTCGTCGTCTACCTCCAGCCGCTACAGTGCTCTTCCGAGCAGAGCTACGACGGCGACGGCGATCTGGGCGCCAGGGGGCTTGCCGGCGGCAAGCGAGGGTACCACCGGGTAGGGTTCACCACGGGGAACTCGTTTTTGGGGCTTAGAGACGGGGAGAATCAATGGAGAAGGCAGAAGGGGGAAAGGGGTCCTTCGGGTGTTTGGTGGCGGAGAGGGTCACCGGCGGTGAGGGAGTTCAATCGGGGGCGACTACACCGACAGGGGACCCAGAGGCTCACATTGGCGGCGGCGGAGAGCACCGGTGAGCTTCGGAGTGAGCTGGCCACGGGAGAGGTGCGACGGCCGGAGAGGGGCTTCGACGGCGGTGCTCCTCGGGCAGACACCTGTCCAATGGCATACACCAAAGGGGTCAGCGAGGGGAGGAGATGCTCTCGGCGAAAGCAATTGAGGAATGAGGGAGAGGGGAGGGAGTTCGGCTCCGGGGTGCCGCCAGCTCACACGACGGCAATGGGGGAGCTCCGGGCGGCGGGGTCCCAATCGGCTGCTCGGGGAGTTCCTCTGGAGGCTGGGGAGGCGGGTGGAGGTGGTGAATCGGCTTGGGAAGCAAAGAGGGAGCGAGGAGCCGGAGGGGGATTTTATACCCGAGCGAGGAGAGCGGCCGGGAGAAGGCAACGGAGGGCCTCCGGGGTCAACAGGGTGTCGGCCGTCTCCTCCGCGGAGACAGGCGGTGACCGGGTGACGCCGGCTGCACAGGAGTAATGGCGACGGACGGGAGAGGGAGTGGGTGAGCTCGGGCGTGGGTGAGCGCGTCCATGCGGAGTGGGGAACGGACCGCAGTGGGGGCCGGGGAGGGAGGAGGTGGCGCGTGGCACGAGGGTGTCGGCCGGACCGGGGCGCGCGCGAGGCCCGTCCGGCGGGGGGCAAAGGCGGTGCGGCTGGCGCCAGCGCCACGCCAGGGGAGAAGGCGGGGGGAAAGGCGCTGGAGAGAGGGGAAGGAGCAGGCGTCCGAGGAGGCGGGAAGGAAGGCGCGGGCCACCAGGCGAAGGGAGGAGGAGGCGGGAGAAGGAGAAGGCGGAAGGAGGGCGCCCAGTGAGAGAGGCGGCCCGTAAAAAAGGAAAGCGCAATCCGTGGAAAGTTTCCGAATTGGGAAAGTTTTCAAAATTCACCAAAATTCAGGAAAATCCAGAAAAATTTGGTTTGAAATTTTGGGGTCTTTCAACCTACCCCTTAAAAGAATCTCGACCCGAGATTAACTTGGTCCAGGGAGTAAGTTGGGAAAATCCCGCTGCAAATCCGATTCTCGTTCCCTAGTGGACTCATCCGCTGTATGATTCTTCCACTGTACTCGGCAAAATCTGATATTCTTGTTTCTGAGCTGCCTCTCTGAAGTTTCAAGTATTTGTAGTGGTTCTTCAGCATATGTGTAGTCATCCTGTAATTCGATATCTGACAACGGCACTTCATCTGTTGGTTGTCGCAGACACTTTCGAAGCTGAGATACGTGGAACACATTGTGCATTCTTGACAAGTTGGGCGGAAGCTGCACTTGATAAGCTACTTCTCCAACTCTTCCGATAATTTGAAACGGTCCCACATACCTTGGTGCTAATTTGCCTTTAACTTGAAACCTCTTAACTATTTTGAATGGAGTGACTTTGATGTAGACGAAATCTCCCACTTCAAAGCTCAAATCCTTCCTGCGGTTATCTGCATAGCTCTTTTGTCGGTCTTGTGCCATTTTGAGCCTGTCTCTGACGATTCTAACATGTTCTTCTGCGTCTTGGACAATCTGAGGACCAATAAGTTGTCGCTCTCCTGTTTCTGTCCAATTCAGAGGTGTTCTGCATTTTCTGCCATATAAGGCTTCAAATGGGGCCATCTGAATGCTGGCTTGATAGCTATTGTTGTACGAGAATTGAGCGAATGGCAGGCAAGTATTCCATGCTGCTCCGTACACAATAGTGCAAGCTCTCAACATATCTTCTAAAATCGATTTGTTCTTTACGTCGCGCTATCATGTCTGTGGGTGATATGTCGAAATAAATTGAGATCGGTGCCCATTGCTTCATGCAACTTTTCCCAAAATTTGATGTGAACTGGCTCTCTATCCGACACAATCTTCTTGGGTACTCCATGAAGTGTCACAATTCGTGTCAAATACAGTTCGGCAAGTTTATCCTTCCCATAGGTTTGCTTGATCGGGAGGAAGTGAGCCACCTTGGTCAGTCTATCAACTATGACCCAGATAGCATCATATCCCTCACGAGTCTTGGGAAGTCCAGTAATGAAGTCCATACCGATACTATCCCATTTCCATTCGGGAATCGGTAAGGGCTGTAACAGTCCTGAGGGCTTTTGGTGGTCAATTTTGATCTGCTGGCAGACGTCACATTTGGCTACATATTCTGCCACTTCTTTCTTCATCTGGTTCCACCAATACTTTTTCTTCAAGTCTCGATACATTTTTGTGCCTCCTGGATGGATCGAGAATTGAGAAGAATGAGCTTCGGACAAGATCAATTCTCTCAACTCTTTCTTGTTGGGTATGCAATAGCGACCACGGAAAGTAAGGATTCCATGTTCGTCCAGCGTATACTCTGATGAATCTTCTTCTTGGGTTCTCTTTTTCAGTTTTTGAATCTCTTCATCGTTATCTTGGGTGCTTTAATCGATCCGTCAAGAACGGTGAAGTTCTAGTCTTTGTCAGTCGCCTTGTTCAGTGATCACCAAATTCAGTCGTAGTATATCTTTTTGTAATTCTGGCGGATATTCTGCGGTAGTTGGCTTGCCTTGTCGAACCTTTCGGCTAAGGGCATCGGCAACCACGTTGGCCTTGCCGGGATGATATTGAAGATCAACATCATAGTCTTTGATCAATTCTAGCCATCTTCGTTGTCTCATGTTCAACTCTGGCTGTGTAAAGAGGTATTTCAAGCTCTTGTGATCTGAGAATATCTCACAACGATTTCCTAGCAGGTAGTGCCTCCAAATTTTGAGTGCATGCACCACGGCTGCTAGCTCTAGATCGTGTGTGGGATAATTTTCTTCGTGTGGCTTCAGCTGTCTTGAGGCATAAGCGACCACTTTCCTATCTTGCATGAGCACGCATCCCAAACCCTGTTTTGAGGCATCACAATAGACTTGAAACTCTTTCTCTGGGTTTGGCAAAATCAGCACTGGTGTTGTGGTTAGCTTGGTCTTTAACAACTGAAAGTTCTCTTCGCATGCATCTGTCCACAGGAAAGGCTTGTCTTTCTTCAGCAATTGCGTAAGTGGACGAGAGATCTTTGAGAATCCTTCTATGAATCGGCGATAATAGCCCGCCAATCCAAGGAAACTCCTTATTTCCGCATCGTCTTGGGTCACGCCATTCCATAATCAAGGCAATCTTTTCCGGATCGACTTTGACACCATCTTCGATATGATGTGACCCAAGAAAGCGACTTCTTTTAGCCGTAAACGCATTTGTCGAATTTGGCATACAACGGTGCTCTCTCGATCAGTCAATGCCATGTGCAAATGCTCTTTGTGCTCTTCTTCACTCTTTGAATATATCAGAATATCATCGATGAAGACTATCACGAATCGGTCCAATTGGTCCATATGCACCAGATTCATAAGATTCATGAAATAAGCTGGTGCATTGGTTAAACCAAACGGCACGACCGTGAACTCGTATAGTCCATATCGGGTGATGAATGCTGTTTTCTCTCGATCTTGCTCTCGGATCTTGAGTTGATGATAACCCGAGCGCAAGTCGATCTTGAGAATACTTTGGCACCCTTGAGTTGATCAAACAAATCATCAATTCGGGTAATGGGTACTTGTTTTGATGGTGACACATTCAAACCTCGTAATCTACACATTCTTAATTCTCCATTCTTTTCTTCACAAATAAAGCGGGGCCGACCAAGGCGAAACGCTTGGTCTTATGAATTCTTTCTCTTGCAATTCATCTAGTTGTTTCTTGAGTTCTTTTAGCTCACCGGTGACATCCGTATTGATGCTTGGCGATTGGTTTTGTGCCCGAACCAATTCTATAGCAAGCTCTACACCGCTGTCGAAGTCTCGCTGGCAATTCCTCGAAACACATCCGGATAGTCTTGTACTACCAAGACTTGCTCGTGTGTGTTGCCAACATGTTGATCATGCGTTTTCTTGCACTTTTCAAGATTTCTCGGTGCTGCTTTATCACCACCTTCGATCTTGAATTGACCAAAGATACTGTTTTGTCCTCACGCCTACCTTGCCCTTGTTTTTAGCTAGCCGCCCATGCCCAAAATGGCATCTAAACCGACATATCTAATTGCGAGAAGTCTCGCTTTAAATTCTACCCTTGATGTTTATACCGAGTCCCGCACACCCACCGTGGGACTCCATTCTAACCCTGTGGGTTTCAACCACATAAGGCCTTGGCAAAGAAACCGAGGGTAACCGATTTTCAAGACAAAACTCTTGAGATAAATGAATGTGTTGCTCGTGGTCAAATAAAATCAATGCGGTATGGAGTTGATTGGGAACATACCTGCAATGATATCGCCGGCTCCAGACATCTTCTGCAGAACACGTGATTTACTCTTGCATAAAATGTAGGCCTAGCACGGCCTCTGCCTCTGCAGAGTAAAATTTGCTGCCTCATGAGCGATTGCGGTCCTACCGCCTTGATCCGCAAGTATCCTCCTTTGGGGTGCTGGGGCTGCTTGTGATTTTGACTCCTGCTGCTTGTTGATTCAGACTTGAAGCTTTGCAAGACGGAGGGCAAGTTCTTTCGGGACACCGATCTCTGTAGTGCCCTATTTCGCCACAGTGGAAACAAGCATTGGATCCGCGAGACACCGCTATGGTGGTTTCCTCCACAAGTGGGGCATCCGATTGCCAACGGAGAAGGGAGTTGTATTGTTTGGGTCGTCTGGTGACTTTTCTGCAAAGATCACAAACTGTCGAGAAGGTTGGGATCGAAAAGACGACGACCCCATAGTCTTGCTTCGTTGGCTTTGGTGGGAGGAGGACTGTGATTTGTGCGTTGCTTTACGCTTCCTGTAATCCTCCATCTCACTACGGGCTTCTTCTGAGGTGATGAGGCTATCCACCATGTCATTCGTGTCTTGAATTTGATGGTCGAAATGTGGAATTTCAAGGATTGTTGTAGTCCACCACAATCGCTCATTTTCTTCTCTTCTTTGTCAACATCTTCCGGCAAACCGGAAAGATGGTTGAACTGTGTAAGTATTCCATAATTGTGCGACCTCCTTGCTTGAGTGCCAAAAATTCTCGGCGCTTTGCCTCCATAATGCCATCAGGAATATGGGCTTTGCGGAAAGCCTTGGAGAATTCTTCCCAATCAATCTCTCGGTCTCTCGGGTACAGCGGTAGTTGATCCACCATGTAGCAAAGAAGACCGCACCGGTGAGATGCGATAGCACCTTCTCTTTGTCATCGCCTTCGCACGGTCTCGAAGCTTCCTTTCCACGCCCACCGCCCGTCCTCCGCCACTAAGGGGTCAGCGAGGTGGTAAAGGTCGGCGGACGGGTTTTCAGGAAGTCTGCCCATCGGGTGGAAACTGGTGCACCATCCCGAGGGATATTGCCTCCACCCTGAAGGCCTGGAGATCTAGCTGCTATCTGTTCAAGCATACGGGCTTGCTGATCAAGCACTCGTAGGATGTTCTGTTCTCCTTGCTGGCGGTTTTGCTCTAACATTGTTATTATCTTTGGCTAAGCGTCGCTGATCTGGCGGGCAGTGCACCGCCCACTGGTCTGTCCCGTCTGCTGTGTCGGATTCATCTGCCAATTGGGAACTGGGAATTAGCTTTGCAGCGATCTTGGCAACCAAGAGTAGATAAGTAAGATTTGAATTTTTCAAGGCAAGTATAGGACGAAAAGGTAAGAACAAGAGCGAAGGGACGTAAGAAAGCTTTGAACACGAGGGAAATACGATAATTAAGCAAACAACATAAAGATTAATGAACATAATTTTACAATATGCGGTGGTACATGACCACTTAGGGTTCATGGTTACACTTGCACTACAATACAAAAGTACGACTACTAAAACAAAAGGTCGGGCTACGCTAGCGGTCGTCGTCTACTCCTCCATATCCTCGGCGCCGGGAGGGCCAAGCGGGCTCATGGGCGAACCGAAACAGATCACATGATCATCCGGCGCTTGGGCCTAGACCGCATCAAGCACGGGAGGAATGGACGCTGGCGACTCACACTATCTCGAGCCCTCTGCGCCTCCCCGGGCCTCAAAGCGAAGAAGGACTCCGGGCGCCGAACCTCCTCACGGGCGTCCCAAAGCCGCCTCAGTGAGCTCGCCTCACCAACGCCTCCGTCGTGGCGGACGACTGCAGCGTCATAAGGGTGGCGATGCCCGCCAAGGGATCGTCATCCTCACCGAACCTGGGACTAGAAAGTCCCAAAGTGCGACGCGCACCGTGTCAAAGGCGTCTCGCTAGCTCACGGTGGTAGTAGTCCACGAGGTAGAGTGCGGCCTTCGAGCCACATCTCGAACAGATCCTCCGCCACTCGACGGGCGGTGAACCTCCGCTTCGCTGCAGGCGGACAGCAACGGATCCGAACCACCCAAGCCTCGTATCGTAGAACGGTCTGGCGAAACTGCCCCACAAGATGGAAAAGCTGGGCGTGGTTGCCTCGCTCAAGATGCTTCCGCATCTCCCACACCTTGCAGGCCCAACCGTCCATACGGTCGGGCGGGAAAAGATGTGGTGCACCATCTGCCGGAAACGAAAATTTTGAAGTTAGACAAGTGAAGCAGTAAATATTTGCATAAATCAAAACTTAAGCAAAAGTAAACTAAAATGAGATAAGGTAGCAATAAGAGAGTAAAGACAGATAGTACTTATATTTTTCATAAACCCCTTTTATGTCTTTAATTAGGTTTTGCGATAAAATCGCTTCCTAGGTCGCTTTAGGTCTTAACCTACGGTCAAAGAGCCCGCCTCGATACCACTTCTTATAACGCCTGCTTTAGAGGGCGCGTCGGACACGGCAATCCGCAACTATTCACGCCTGAACAGTTATGGAGTGTCGCGCAAGAGTATACCATTGCACGCTTACAACAAAAGACCAGCATATATTTTACATATGGATTAACATCCAGTGTTTTGACAGCGGGGCGTGCAAGCCCAAAGTATAATTACATCACAAAAGCTCCAGAATCCGCTTGAGCGCGGCGAAGACCTACAGCCACGGATCCTCGTCGAAGAAGAGGCCCTCAGGGACTTCCTCAACGGGGAGACCTTCACCTTCGTCTTGATCTTCTAAAGAATTGATTAGCAAGCCGTGAGCCAACAACCAGCTCAGCAAACCGCAAAGGAACCCTATCTTACTACTTGCACGGATTCGCAAAGGCATGGAATATACTTGGTTTATTATTCTTGAGTGGATGCAATTTTGTTTGTAAATCTTTTGTAAAACTTGCCATCAAAACTACTCCTTAAACAACAGGGGTTTTCATAAAGAGTTAATTAACCAACTAACCAGATTAAAACATTCAGAAAACTACTTAGGCTTTGCTGACGGGATCACCCAAGTGGCACAGCTCCATTAACCGGGAGCACGGCGTATCCGAATACCATTTACTTTGACTCGCGAGTTTGCTCAACTTACCCACACGATCCCTTAACTCCCGCGACGAGTTAAGAAAGCCGTGTCGTTTCACCGCTCAAGTCTTTATATAGGCTCTACCCAGAGAATTCACTCGGTGCGGCACATGGAGACTCCGTCCGCTTGAGTGAACCCTACCGTTATTAGGTATCCATGACGGCGTACCTAATCCACTTCCACACCTCCAACCTTCTCAACACCTGTAGAGTTTCAATCGAGTTGAGCAGCTACTAAACCAGTGTTGACAAGTCAACTCCTGTGGTTGAGCGGTTACTATGACAGTCGCTCAGCATAAGGGTTTCAATCCTTATATTTTCACATGGCCCGCAACCTCTCCAGGTCCGCGACCACAACCTAGGGTCAGCGGTGGGCGAAGACCGACCCGCGGTTTCCCACAACGCTCTTACCCTTCCTTGCACACCGACACTCTCCGCCCTAGGATGCGGTGTCCCATACCACCCCACCCTAGGGACGGGTTTTCAAGTCTCTGACCATGCCACCACGACCTTGTCAAGAAAAGACTTTGCATGATAGTAATAACCTATAGTGATCTAGATTAATAGATAATTATTTCTAGGGTTACAAGGCATGGCTACAAATTGAATCGGGTATTTTCGGTGGTAGGACATATCTATATCACATGTCATTCTAAACATTTTATTTTACTTTAAACTAGCATTTCACAACTAGCATAATGCAAATAATGTAATAACATAACATGTAAAGCATGGGATTCAACATGATCAAGGTTTTGCGACTTGCCGTGAACTGGAATGATCTCGGCGAGCTCGAACGTCGACGCTTCTGGATCCTGAGACTGCGCTTGAGCTTCCGGGATCTCCGACACTAGCGCAAACATACAAAATAAGTAAGTCCTAGCTTGAGAATAATCAAGCAAGGGAAAACAATCTATAAAAAGAATTAAAAAGAAATAAAATTGCATAAAATGTCAAATGAAAAGGGTTCTTGGAATTTTTAGATTTTGCTGGAGGAGAATTTTGGAAATTGGAGTTCACCACTGGGTTCAGGATAATGAAAGGAGCAAAGTGGTGAAATTTGGGAATTTTTGGGATTTTCTGTGATTTTCTAGGATTTATTTAGACTTTCTGGATTTTTGGAAAAGAATAAATCCGAAATTGGTGAAACGATCTTGGGCCTACCATGGCTACAGTCTTGACCCATCACATGGCTGCCATGGCCAGAAAGGCCATGCCCAAGCGCTGCTCATGGCCGCCTCGCCCGATGGCCGACGCGCGTGGCGAGCGCGCGAGCTGCGATGGGGCGGGGTGGGCGGCTCGGATGGAGGTGTTAAGTGAGATCGGGTGGTCGAGAATAGGCGGGCGGGCGGCGGTAAGGCCGGATCGAGCGGTCGAGGTCGATATTACGGAGGAGATGGGCGGTGGGAGGAGCCACGTCGCGGGGGCGTCGTCGTCACCTCCACCGCTCACGATGCTCTTCCGAGCGAGCTACGACGGCGACGGCGATCAGGCGCCAGGGCTTGCTTGGCTGCAAGCGAGGGTACCACCGGTAGGGTTCACCACGGGAACTGTTTTGGGGCTTAGAGACAGGAGAATCAATGGAGAAGGCGAGAAGGGAAAGGGTCCTTCGGTGTTTGGTGGCGGAGGGGTCACCGGCGGTGAGGGAGTTCAATCGGGCGACTACACCGCGGGGGACCCAGAGGCTCACATTGGCGGCGGAGAGCACCGGTGAGCTTGGAGTGAGCCAGCCACGGGAGAGGTGCGACACGGAGAGGGCTTCGACGGCGGTGCTCCTCAGGCACACACGTCCAATGGCATACACCAAAGGGGTCGTGAGGGAGGAGATGCTCGGAAAGCAATTGAGGAATGAGGAGAGGGAGGAGTTCGGCTCGGGTGCCGCCACCACACGACGGCAATGGGGAGCTCCGGCGGCGGGTCCCAATCATTGCTCGGGAGTTCCTCCGAGGCTGGGAGGCGGGTGGAGGTGGTGAATCGGCTTGGGAAGCAAAGAGGAGCGAGGAGCCGGAGGATTTTATACCCGGCGGAGGAGAGCGGCCGGGGAGAAGGCAACGGAGGGCCTCCGGGTCAACAGGCAGTCGGCCGTCTCCTCCGCGAGACAGGCGGTGACCGGGTGACGCCTGCCTGCAGGAGTAATGGCGACGGACGGGAGAGAGTGGGTGAGCTCGGGCGTGGGTGGCGCGTCGCCATGAGTGGGGAACGGACCGGCAGCGGTGGGGGCTGGGGAGGGAGGAGGTGGCGCGGCACGGAGGTGTCGGCCGGACCGGGGCGCGGCGCGAGGCCCGTCCGAAGAAGCAAAGGCGGTGCGGCTGGGCGCCAGCCAGCCGCTGCAGGGAGAAGGCGGGGAGGGAAAGGCGCTGGAGAGAGGGGAAGGAGGCGGGCGTCCGCGAGGGAGGAAGCGGGAAGGGCGCGGCGCCAGTGGCGAGGAGGAGGCGCCGGGAGAAGGAGAAGGCGGAAAGGAGGGGGGGCGCCAGCGAGAGAGGGCGGCGCCCGGCCGAAAAAGGAAAGCGCAATCCAGGGAAAGTTTCCGAATTGGGAAAGTTTTCAAAAATTCACCAAAAATTCAGGAAAAATCCAGGAAAAATTTGGTTTGAAATTTTGGGGTCTTTCAATACTAGTGTGGTAGGAACATTCATCGTGGCACGACCGCAATTAGCCCGCTGATTCATGGATCATCCCGATACGATACGATGCGTACATGGTGCGTGATGGCACGCTAGCTCGCCAGTGACAGGAATGATTGCTATCTGGTGAGTGCTCGCTGTCCTAACCATGCATCATTAGCCATTATTTTTTACATGTTTTTGTATGCTTTTCTAGAATGCTATCTGGTTGACCATGTAATCAACCAGCTAGTAATTAACCAGCTGATTAATCTGGCCAAACCAAATTAAATGGGGAGAGAAGCGTCGGACTTTCAAATTGGAGTAGCTCATAGCTAGCTAGGACAAACTAAACGTCAACGAAAGAAGCTACTCAATCTGCAGCTGCTGTCTGTTGAACAGCTACTAAAAAGAAAACTTGTTTCTTTGACAATCAGCCAGCCAAACTGCTCGATCCAAAGTCGTAGAAACAAGTTTCAGATGTATTTCAGATGGTTGGACTATCCAATGTTTTGTCACTATTACCCTATGAACGTACTAGTGTGTTCTCGAAGGGTCCTTGTTAGAGTATTATTACTGGTGTCGTCGCGAACCAGAATAGCGAGGCCGACGGATCATTTTGCTTCAGTTGGTTGTGTATGTGGCCATCTTGGAGCACATCTTTAGAAGTCTATTATTAAATATTACTATGTTTGGATTCCTTTTTATTGTGGCTGATAACATCTCTCATCTACTCACAGTTTTTAAAATCGCTATGTAACTACCGTAAATAGATCAATCTAGAAATTCACCTACATGAACAATGGACTCTCAAATACGAAGAGTGGAATATCAAAAGGGTCTATAAGATCGAGAGAAGGAGCGCCGCAACGACGAGTAAATCGAGCGTATACGTCGAGAGACGAAAACTCATCTCGAGCCGTCCATGCACAGGGAGCGCGAGGCTCGTGAGAAGGAGCGCGAGAAAAAACAGGAAAATAGTGCCCAAGGCCAAAGAGGCCACCGAGGAGTTCAACGCTAAGCTCGTAAAATGACACCGATCTACGTAGTATGTCGAGTAGTTCAGAACTAGTCTTCGAAGATCAAATTTATTTCCATTTCGAAAAGAAACATATGTATTGTAGGAGTGCTTGGGTTTGTTCCATGTTATATGATGTACGGAGGCCCAGCTTGCCGCATTTACCCCTCCACCCGCATCGCCTCTAGGCTCCTTCGGCCCCTTCTCTTCTGCTGCGACCGAGGCCGAGTCGCGAGAGTTCAGTGCCAGCGATGGCGTCGGAGAAGCACTTCAAGTACGTCATCCTCGGCGGCGGCGTCGCGGCGGTCTGTGCTCCCTGCGTTACTTACACCTCCCCAATTCGTTTCTGCTTTCTGTTTCCCATTGCCCCCCCTCTTTTTTTGGGAGGGGGGTGTTTTTCGGTGTGCTAGAGATGAGATCGGTGGTTCTAAGCGCAGCTCTGGCGTTTGATTCATCCCTTACTTTTTGGAAGGGATCTTAGACATGCTGAAATGAGCTGCAATTCGCTCCCCCTCTCCGCTCCTTTGCCTCTTGATTTGATCTAAACGGGCTCAGGATCTCTTATCTGGATTTGTTCTTGCTTAATTTTTTTAATGAAAATTTTGCAGGGTTATGCGGCTCGGGAGTTTGCCAAGCAGGGCGTGAAGCCAGGGGAGCTCGCCATCATCTCCAAGGAGGCTGTATGCTCTCTCTTCCTCTCACACTCCATAAGTGTAGCTGTGTTCTTATTGACCGAGTAAAGAGGCCCAATATACTCCTAGGTTGCTATCCGATGAAACATTAGAATGCCAAATGTGATGTACATATGCAGTAGTTACAGCTTAAGGACATGAATATATGAATGGCAGGGCTGGACTATGGCTAGGAATGGGATTCTCTGTAGAATTGTTTGTGGTAAAGAGTACATGTTTATAACTCTACCAAATCTTCAGTTTATGTGTGCTAGTTACTTTTAGTTACTGGACCCAAACTTCTTGTTACTGCAAGTCAGTAACCAACCTTCTGTCTATAGTACTAAATATGAACAGCTTATTGCTTATCACAATGATAATTGCCACAAAATGACTACTTAGACTATGCATAAATACACGGCAAATACTTAGGGACGTTGCAGGTAAAAATAATTATTGTCTTGCTCAATCACAGTTGGCATCTCCCAAAGAGTGGTGATAATTTGGCCTTCGCAAGTTTTGTATTATCTTACTTGTTTATTAATTAACAAGGCAACACGTTTCTCACCACAGTTTGTCTTTCAGGTGGCTCCTTATGAGCGTCCTGCCCTCAGCAAGGGATACCTCTTTCCTCAGAGTAAGTTCTTCAATCAACATATTGTACCCTTTGATGTCTGATCTATGCCACTTTCTACACCGCATGTGTATTAGCCACATCATAGGCTCATACTAACTCCGTTTCTGTCCACTGTGAATAGACGCTGCAAGACTCCCAGGATTTCATGCGTGCGTGGGAAGTGGAGGAGAGAAGCTGTTGCCTGAATGGTACTCAGAGAAAGGTACGGATCACCAATTTCCTTGTAGTGTTAGACCATCTTTTGATGCCTTATGTGTGATTGTTTGAGGTGTAGTCTGTATTTTGCACGGTCCATTTGAACTCAGTTGCTCACTTGCATGGGCATTCCTTTAAGGTGTATACTTGATGACACCTGATATTTGCTATGTTAGCTTGTCATGCTGTCACCTATACCTGGGTCTCTGCATTGGTCCCATGTATGGGCAATCTTGCTGGTTACCCTGCTCACAATTTTTTTTTTTGTTAATTGAGGGAATAATTGAGAAAGTGTTCTTTTCTGATATGAATTGATTGTTTGGCTGAATACCATCCTTAATCTTAACTTGGGGGTTACCTTTGAAGCAAATCCTTGCGTACACTTCCAGGGTCTGTCTTGCACTACAAAAATATCCATATGTTTCCTATATAATGATTTTCGATTCTGAGCATATTCATGATTACATCTGTTGGCAGGTATTGAGCTGATCCTGAGCACTGAAATCGTCAAAGCTGATCTTGCCTCCAAGACTCTGACTAGTGCAGCTGGAGCAACCTTTACATATGAGATCTTGCTCATTGCCACTGGCTCCTCAGTATGTTGTGAACTGTCATTTTTCCTGTTTCTTTCTCATGTAAATTTTGAAGTGTAGTAATTAATTTTATATCTGAAGGATACATGATGCACAAAATGTTCTCTCAGAAATCATGAAATTTGTTCAAAAGTAATCATAGTTGTTGCTACTGTTACTCATGATATGCAACATTTTTTTGACTTGCTTTTCAGGTCATAAAACTCTCTGATTTTGGCACTAAAGATGATTCCAACAACATTCTATATCTAAGGGAAATAAATGATGCTGACAAGTTGGTTGCAGCTATCCAAGCAAAAAAGGGAGGGAAGACAGTGGTTGTTGGAGGAGGTTACATTGGCCTTGAACTTAGCGCAGCACTGAAGATCAACAATTTTGATGTCACTATGGTGTTTCCTGAACCTTGGTGCAGTAAGTGTCATCACTCGCATACCGTCACTAACCCTTATTCTACTACTGACTATGCTTCAAAGAAGCAGAAACAGCTTAGCTATAGCGTGATTAGCATGCAGTTATGATGTGAAATGAAATTATGGTTGAAAGGTTCTTGACCACGACAAGGTAACATTGTAATGTCATTTCTTGTAGTGCCCCGTCTCTTCACCGCTGATATCGCAGCTTTCTACGAGAGTTACTATGCTAACAAAGGAGTCAAAATTGTGAAGGGTACAGTAGCTGCTGGTTTTGATGCTGATGCCAATGGTGATGTATGTACAATTTCAAAATCCAAATTCAGCTGTGCAGTTCTTAATGTTGTTGCAAATGTTCACATGCTTTGCTTTGTTTCCACTTACCAGGTCACTGCAGTTAAGCTACAGGATGGCAGAGTGCTTGAAGCTGATATTGTTGTTGTTGGTGTTGGGGCCAGACCACTGACTACTCTCTTCAAAGGTCAAGTCGCTGAGGAGAAAGGTGGAATCAAGGTTAGTTTGCTTCTAATATGCCTTTTAACTGAGAGCATATGACCACAGAAGGTCCCATGGTTGTTTCAATTAAAGAAATAGTGTCTGTGATGACGCAATTGATTGTTTCCTTGTAAAAAACAGCAGCTGTGCATGCGCTGTTTTTCACTGTAAGCAACTGCATTTTTTCTCATCTGATTCATCTTGGTTGCACTCCTTTTCTTTTTGAGATTTTTGAGCTTGTTTTGTTTATACCTTAATATCTGGCGTGCCTAAAAAAAATCATGCAGACTGATGCTTTCTTCGAAACAAGTGTTCCTGGAGTATATGCCATTGGCGATGTGGCCACCTTCCCCATGAAGATGTACAATGAGTTGAGGAGAGTGGAACATGTTGACCATGCTAGGAAGTCTGCAGAGCAGGCTGTAAAGGTGAGTCTATCCCGCTTCTGTATCTCCAACTTAGTGTTTCTACAACAGTTGTCAGAACTAATGCTGCATAGTGGCCAGCAGGAATGTGACCGGACAGTAGTTCAGTAGCTTGTCGGTTGCCAGAACAAATAGCTAGCAAACTCAGCAGTCGGTGACTTGACTGGAAAACTACCAAGTGCCCGCGTGTATTCAAAGTTTCAGATCAGCTCGGACCGCTCGATAGAATTCAATAGTTTTAAATTCTCCACTGTCATCCAATAATGTTTTCAAATATCATAATTGCATGCAAGAATAATGTGAACTTATATGGAATTGTGTAAAACTTGTAATCACCTGGAGTAAAATGCTCTGGAGTAGAGTTCAATCATGTCAAGTTTATATCCACTTCTGCCCAATAGTATTACTTTGAAATATCGTAGCTGCATTCAAGAACAATGCGAACTTTGTCAGAATTTGTGTGAAATTATCTCACTTGAGTCAAATGCCTTAATGTGGAAGTTCTCAAACTAGTGGGATTTTAGAAACTTTTGTAGACACTGATTACCAACAGCAATGGTTTTCTAAGTTGTATTTCTTCCGTTAGGCATTTGAATTGCTTGTTGCATCTTCTTTCAGGCAATCAAGGGAAGAGAGTCCGGCGAGTCTGTTCCAGAGTATGATTACCTGCCATACTTCTACTCCCGATCATTCGACCTGTCATGGCAATTCTATGGCGACAACGTTGGCGAGGCCATCCTTTTTGGCGACAGTGACCCCAGCTGCGCCAAGCCCAAGTTCGGCTCGTACTGGATCAAGGACGGCAAGGTACTGGGAGCCTTCCTCGAAGGTGGGTCACCAGATGAGAACAAGGCCATTGCCAAGGTTGCGAGAGCTCAGCCGCCGGTTGCCAGCATGGAGGAGCTCAAGGAGGAGGGTCTTCAGTTTGCCAGCAAAATCTGAGGCACTCTTTTTTGGTGTACATTTCCCGTCGCCCCTCGTTGCAATGTTACACGGATGCTACCGTACTTCATAATAATCGGTTTCCGATTGTGATGTCTGTACCGCATAGTTGCTATACTTGGGATTTGGAATAAACGTCCTGTTCTTTTCAGCTTCTAAAAGCTGCTTTTCGACTTTCGACTTTTCTACAGTAACTAACTTCTAAATAGAGTATTCTTTTCAATATAAGGTCTACTAGTTAATTGTAGTACATACTTTACTGATTTCATTTATATCAGTAAAAATTGCACGTGAATTTCTGTTACTCTGTAATCTCTCGTATAAATAGTCTAAAAGATATAAATCACAGCTAAAAGCCATAAACCGCAGCAAAAAAGAACAGCCCCAAAGTGTACACAGCCTTACGGTTCACTTCACTACATAGTTGTGTTGTTGCACAGCGTATTGGTTGTATCGCCGCTGGCGTGCTTGCACTGTTTGTAATGGCCGCGGCCACCCGCCTTCCACCCAGGCAACGCGTTTCTTCTCCCAGGCTTACGCCGGCCGGGGACAAGAAGACGGAGAAGCCATGGGCCGCGGCCACGGCTGGCGTCGCCGCGGTGCCGGGCGAGAAGAAAACAACGGTGAGGCTCTCGACCTCGGGATCCTCCACTCCCCCGGTTGCTCTTATCCTATTTCTACAGCATTCTCCAAACATGGAAATGGAATGGCTTCTGTTACTTGATTCTTCTGAATAACCACTCTCAGCTGCAAATTTTCGTGTTTTTTTTTAAAAGTGTTTCAAAAGTTACTCGATAGCTTTTTTTTTACCCCTTGTAAGAGAATGGTAATACTCCATGGAATAGATAGGTCTCGAGTCTTTAACCGACCCGGTAAGGTAGATTTCTTATTTACCTGGTCCTGACCGAGTCAAGGCCCACGGGCCAGTCGCGCCTTATCTCTCTCGCGCGCGCTTCTACCCACTCTCGCTCGGTCGTGCGTGCCCAGGCCAAAGCCATGTCGTCGTCTGCGGCTCACGCACTGTCGCCGGCGGTGGCGGCACCGCCTCCCCTCACGCGCCGCCTGCGACCCGCCAAGTGCTCCGGAGGTGGCGGGGCCGCGCTGGAGACGGCCACGGCGGGGCCGAGGGTCGCGACCGTCAGCAACCGCGGGGATTCCCTGGCGATATGCCGGGTGCTTAACGGCATGTGGCAGACGAGCGGCGGGTGGGGCCGCATCGATCGCGACGCCGCCGTCGACTCCATGCTCGCCTACGCCGACGCCGGCCTCTCCACCTTCGACATGGCCGACCACTGTATCCATCTGTCCCCCTTAATTACATCTCTACACGCTCTCTCCTCGGCATTTGCACAAACACCTAGTGTGCGTGTGTGGCCTTTGTCTTTTTAGGTTAAAAATGCCAGTATTTCTAGTGCTATTGCATTTGTTGTTTAGCGCGCGGCTGTTGCTTATTGATGTGCAAGCACTGTAATTCTGTAAATAGTTGAAAGTTAAAACCTTCCACTCCTAATAGAAAAAAGTGGAGCCGGGGTTGCTGCCCTGTGGTTCTAAAGAAAACTGTTCACTCCCTAGTGTTTCTCTCAGTAGATGGAGGAGAGCTGAGACTACACCAGCTCTGATTAGTTTTTCAGACATGTTTTTTATGCTAATATATATAATATAGGAGCCCTATACATGTTTCCAACTTGATGTGGAGATGTAATTGTTATTTTGGCAGATGGGCCGGCAGAGGACTTGTACGGCATTTTCATCAATAAAGTTCGGCGTGAGCGCCCAGCTGAGTTGCTCGAAGAAATCAGGGGGTGAGCGTGTGATCTGTCATATGCCATTCAGATGCATTCTTACCAAATTTCCTGCTGCCTCTGATTATTGCCGAGTTATCTTTGCAGGCTTACAAAGTGGGTACCGCCTCCGGTTAAGATGACCAGAAGTTATGTTGAGGATAATATCAACAGATCTCGGAAGAGGATGGATGTCGCTGCCTTGGACATGTTGCAGTTCCATTGGTATGTTTGTGTAGCTTTGCTGATTAGTTACCATAACATGTGGGTACCATTTCATGAGCATTTTTATCTTTATGTCAATGCAAACGGAAGCCTCTGATGGAATTTGGAAATGGATCTCTGTTGATAAACAATAATGAACCTCCTGTGTCAAGTGACCTTGTAGCACAATTTCAGTATTTTTGCACAATCAAGTTCATGGTGATCTATCATCTGGAAATGATTGTTCACAAAAGTGTGCTGTATTGGATATAGAGTTGTGCCCTTGCCATTGCTCTTAGATGTGCTGCACGAGAGATCAGTTTGGGGGACTTTTAGACAGTACTGTCAAAAGTCCAAAACTTGAGAGGTGTCATTTTGGTAAAAACCTGTGATACGTGAAGAGTACTTCTTGAGGGGATGGCGGGATGCAATAATATTTTATAATATAACTATTGCCACAACTAATAATTTTGCTGATCTTTTATTCTAAAATAGGTGGGACTACTCAAATCCCGGATATCTGGATGCACTGAAGCACATCACAGACCTAAAGGAGGAAGGTAATATTCTAAACTTGTATAAGATAATATGGTTCACTTATGCACTTATCTTTTACACTCTTATAATTTCTCTGAACGAATCCTTACATCATGCCCTTTTTTGTTCTGAAAATCCTGAAGGTAAGATAAAGACTGTAGCTCTGACGAACTTTGATACAGACAGGCTACAAATAATTCTAGAAAATGGAATCCCAGTTGTCAGCAACCAGGTATATCACTCCTTACCTCTGTATGGTGTATTTTCCCTCTCTTAATGTCAATGATCATATGGCCCTCAGATAAAACGGGAGATGATGTAATTTTCAGGTTCAACATTCTGTTGTTGATATGCGCCCGCAGCGAAGAATGTCAGAACTTTGCCAGCTTACTGGAGTTAAACTTATAACGTCTATTCCCTCCCCTTAATCCCTCCATCCCTCTTTCAGTAGAACATAGTTTGAACACGTTATTCCTGGATGCAGGTATGGCACAGTGATGGGTGGTCTTTTGTCTGAGAAATTTCTTGACACCAATGTATCAATACCTTTTGCTGGACCTCCTCTGAATACCCCATCCTTGCAGAAGTATAAGAGGGTGAGCATTTTGTATCCTATGGTTGAACGTGTTACCCACTTTCCAGTTCTTGCCATTCTCATTCTTAAGGCTATGACAGATGGTTGACGCTTGGGGTGGCTGGAGCCTGTTCCAGGCTTTGCTTCAAACTCTAAAGAAGGTGTCATTGAAACACGGTGTTTCTATTGCAACTGTTGCTGTAAGATACATACTGAACCAGGTATCCCCTTTATATGCTCATCAAGTTTGCCGCAAGATTTGTCATCTGTCTTTATCCGTAGTATTGCCACAACTAATGACGTTGGTCATTTTGGTTGTTTTTTGTGAACAGAAATCTGTTGCAGGTTCCATGGTGGGTGTGAGACTGGGACTCTCCGAACACGTAAAAGACACCAACGCCATATTCTCACTTGAATTGGATGAAGAAGACATGAACATCATCACCGAAGCATCGAAGAAGGGCAGGAATTTGATGGATATAATTGGCGATTGTGGCGACGAATACAGAGCATAGTTAGTTGTTCAGAGAAGGTAGAATAACAGGGCGTCTACACCCACTGTACCCGTGCTTACTCGTGCCTTATCTTCCAGAGCTCTGAAATTTCGGATATTTTGTGCTAAACGAAGTGCATAGTATTTTTGAAAAAAAAATGTGCACCCGCTGTACCCGTGCCTTATTTTCCAGAGCTCTAAAATTTCGGCTATTTCGTGTTAAATGAAGTGCATAGTATTCTCGAAAAAATGAAGTGTCCACGTATACACCTACTAGATTAAAAACAAAGGAAAGGCATGAGAAAATACGCTAAGACCGTCTCTAATGTTGTGTTTTAGCCGGTTCAAATAGGAAGAGAGGAGGCATTGAATCAATTCAATATATTAGAAGAGTAAATTCTAAAAAAAAGCATGAAATCGGACTCTACTTAGGAGTCAATTTAAAATATTAAACAATTCATATGAGCATTAAACAACTATATAGAAGAGAGTGCGGTTGAAAGAGAATATTATTATCTTGTGTTTTTTAATGTAACATGGGTCCTGGTTATTAATAGGAATCGGTTCAATATATAGAGAAAAATAAGCTCATGTTTACGTGGTATGACTTTGAATCAACATCGGTTTAATACATTAAAGATGGTCTAAGTGTGTGCAGAGAGGTCAAGAGCAAATTAAATAAGAAAAGTCACTTTTGAGTCATTCGTTTTTGTATTTTAGAACAGAAGTGATTTCAACGGCGCTCTATCCGGCTGCAGCTGTGGGTTGGGGTTTCGATTTTCGGTTAAAATTGCACTGTTAACTTTTTCTAAGAAAAATAAAAAAATATGAAAAAACTTGTTATATCTTCATATATAATGTAAAGAAATACAGGAAAAAAGAAATATGAAAAAAGCCAAAAATTAAAAAACTAAAATTAAAAGTCGACATATTCTAAATGGTTTTTAGTTGTTCGTTTCGGCTTTAGCTACTAGATTCTGGCTTATTTTTTACTATTTATAAATTTCATCTTCTTCTGAACTTTTGGTTTTTTTGTGCTTTTTTGCTGGTTCGTTTTTCCCATATTTATTTGTGTTGTCTGTGATGAGCTAGCATATTTTTTTATTTTTAAATTTTTTAAAATTTAATTATATCAAATAAACCACCTTCAATCACAGTGAAATTTCAGTCAGATCTGAAATATTTTACGAACGTATCCTGACTCCTCGGACCGAACTCCTCAAACCGCACATCCTCGCCAGATCTGATCTCACACTGCACATCCTGTATATTGTAAGCCACGCCGGTAGCACTAAAACAGCCTCTTGCTTCAACAAAGCAGTAGCAATCATCGAAAGCTTCCAAAGCAGCGTAGAATCACATGCCCTCACCGAAAGCACCAACGCAGCCACGTAAGCATATTCCCATTTGAAGACCGGTCAGATCCAATAGGAAACTTATAAATTGCAATAAGGAGGAAAATTCCTTCTTACTAATCAATTGTAACGTCTCCGTTTTTAGAAACAGAGATATCGTTACCTTTCGTAACAGCTCAGGAGTTCAGTTATAAACAGAAGAAATATCATATCTGCTCACAAATATTTTAAAAATTAGTTTTATTAAAATAAGACATAACGGTCAATTTTAACAATTATAAGGGCGTCCAAGCCCCAAATTTACTTACACTCAGAAGATCCAAAGAAATGCTTGAGTGCGATCGTAACCCTAACACAAAAACTTGTAACATCATTTCTTCTCTTGATCTCTGTGTTAGGGAAAAATAAAACAAAACTGAGTACAACCAACCGTATTCAACAAGTCACATAGGGAAGTGCTATATAACTACTTGCCAGGGATTTTTAAGGGATAAGGATATAGTTGTTTTATTAAAGTATTTATGGATATAATTTTATTTGTAAATATATTTAAACACAAAAGAATAATAACTTCTTAAGGAATTGGGTTTCAAAACTTGATTACCAAACTTCAGCATTTTCAAATCATTTTCAAATCTACTTATGCTTCGCTACTGGAATCACCCATTAAATACAGTTTCGTTTACTGGGAGCACGACGTATTCGAATACCATTAATAAATGACTCTACAGAGTTACCCAGCTTTACCCACAAGATTTCCTAACTCCCGTGATAGAGTTAAGGAAACAAGTATTTTCATTGCTCAATTTTTTATATTGCCTCTACCCAGTAGGTGCTGTTTCCCAACAAACTCGGGTGGCATGCGGCCTCGCCCGATTCGAAGCGGATTTACTATTTTTAAGTATGGTTTTCCACTCCCATACCAACAAAACTCTCTCAGTCTCCCTCCACCCTTTGTAGATATTCAATCGAACTTGAGCAGCTACTAAATCAGGTTTGGCGAATCAACGCTTGTGGTTGAGCGATCACTATGTTCTTTACTTAGCATAAGATTCTAGTCCTTATATTTTCACCGAGGCAACTTCCATCCATAAACCTTTGTTTTAGTGTCCATCTGCACCGTCACCTTTCCAGTCCAAGCCTCCACCCTGAGATAAGGTCATGGGACCTAACCATCCCGTGGCTTCCCATGATGTCTCCCATGATGCGATCGAAATGGGTGTATATATGTATTTTAGGGTTACGTGAGCGATGCGGTCCGCAATCTTGTTCATCGCAGGTTTTACTATTTACAGAGGGTTTGGTTCTTATCGAGTTGTCGTTGCGTACTCATAGAATTATATGAGTACTCTGGTGGTCTTTGTTGGCACAAATCTTGCTTATGAGTGGAGGTGTTTGTGGAGTTGGAAGATGTGGTCGTAATCGAGTTACGACGACTGAGATCGAGTATTCAGTGTGGTGGTAAACCATAGCGTGGTCGTAACGATAACATGCTCGTAATTACTCCTGAGTAGTCGTAGTAGTTTCGAGTACGACTACGAAGTTAGGTGGATGGTCGAGGTTCGACTTTGAGTGCGAAGTCAACAGAGGTCGACGGTGTACGAGTTGCTACTGAGATCAGACGACGTTCGAGTAGCTACAAAGATTGTTAATTTAATCTTGATATGTTGTAAGTGATTGTAGAAGCTGTGGGTAAAGCCACACTCGAAGCCGTGGTCGAAACCGTAGCTGAAATAGTGGTCGAAGCCGTAGTCGAAGTACTGTGCATTGAGTACTATAGCTCCGAGTACAAGACAGTCGAAGACTTCGAGTATGCAAGAAGCCGTGGTCGTAGCATCAAGATGATGCGCCATGGTCAAAGGCACCATGGTCGTAAACCATAGTCGGAAGAACACTGTTGCAGTCAGAAGCGTTCGAGTGGCTTAAAAGCATTGGACGACGTACGAGTGGATTAAGAGACCATCGGACGGCATACGAGTGACTTAGGAGAATTTGACGGCATCCGAGTGGTGTTGCTCAAGACTCACAGCGGTGCGACCAAAGTTTCTCTCTATTATAGAATTCAAGCGATAGAGTGGTTGGAGATTTCATGGTCGAAACAACAATTGGCGACCACGGGTAGGTTCCTGGGGCCATGAGGATTCCATTTTTTGGTTCGGGAGCAGCTAGAAGTCAAATAAGCGTCTGCGGTGAGGTCTTCTCTTCTCGGGATTTTTAAATGGAACAGGGGCTAACGACGGGTTAAGAGGACAATAGCATTTGCAATTAAGCATCTATAGGAGTAGAGGATGCTTACGAGTGTGGTGGTTTGGGTAGGGGATGGCTGCGCCGAGCTAACCACGGTGACCTCCTTTGGGCGAGCGGCGGACAAAGGTGCTGGCACAGCAGGGGGCTCGGGAGGTTAGGGCAAAGCTTCGATAAGGTTTCTACGGGCATGAGGAGGCTGTAGACCAAAGCAATTGAAAAAGTATGGATTGAATAAAAGGAATGGAAATTTGAGCTTACTTCGGGTTTTCCGGTGATCACCGACAGAGCTCTGGTCATCAGAGCAATTGAAAGATAGGTGGCTCACCTTGGATACCGATGCTTTCAAATGGAGGGGTTCGACATTTAAATAGGGCGAGAATGGTGGTTCGGGACAGGGGCAAGGCTAAGGCGGCTGCGGTGTGAGGTAGGGGTCGGGAGGGTGCAGGAGGGCGCGGCGCAGCTGGTAAAGGGGAGGTATAGGCTGCCTCGGGCGCGACATTACGATGGTCAAAAGTGGTCGGAGGCATGTCCGGTTGGCTGTGAGAGGATGAGAGCAGGGAGGTCGGCTAGGCGGTGGAATGTGAGGCGTCTACAGTGCTGGTCCAGGTAAGGGTCACGGCACGGATAAGGAGGCGTATAGTGGCTTGCTGGCATAGGTGGGTTCCAGGGTGCTAAAATTTGCGCGCGCGGGGTTGTCGACCGTGAGATAGGGGAGAGCAAGGCGGTGGCGGAAAAAGCAAGAACGACGGCGGCTACTTTGACGCGCGGCTGGGAGCATTTAAGAGGATGCCAGGGCGGAAATGAGAAGGTGGTACGGTCTTTGACCGAATGTAGCGGTGTGGAAGGACCGAGAAGGCACGGTGATAAAAATCGGGACAACATCCAGGTAAGCGGTGGTGTTTACCGGTTTTGTGAATAGTGATTACCGACTTGGTCTGATCAAATAGCAGAGAGGAACGAGGGGATTGGTGAAAGAGGTTGTCAAGGGTTGAGATGGGTATTGAATTGGACAAGAATTTGAATGAAGATGAATTTCAAAGAAATTTAGATTGTTTTTTTAAATCTAGTTGTTTCATCAATAACTTCGAATCCACGATTTGGCACGAAGTAACTCATGCTCCCTTATACGCCACTGTTTTGTAGAGAATTAAACAACATGCCATCACCATTCTTTGCTACCAGTTTACTTATAAAGTAGGGTATGGAAAGATTGTTTTGCCCCGTCCCTCTTCTTCCTCTATGTTGCATTGCACACTAATTTTCTCTCCCTCTCTCATTGGGACACAAAAGGGGCCGCAAGAAGTCTTATTTTGCTTCGATTCTTTTTAGCTTATGACTTTTCTGAGTAAACAATCGGGATGAGTTTTTGCCCCTTTTTTGTAGCATCTTATTAAGATGGACTTTTGAAAACAGCTTATTAGTATTTAGACAAATAATTATCCTAGGGCTAAAAACCATGAGTGATAGTCTAAAAAACCTGACAGCGAACTGCGGCAAGGACAAATTCCCAGCGAAGTGCGACCGTGGAAAAGAAGAAAAAGAAAAAGGAAAGGAGAAGGCAGGATTCGGAGTGTGGGTCCCACCTCCGCTCCTGAGGAGGCGCGTATAAATAAGAGGGGCACAGCACGGTTGAGGTGGAAAAGATTCCTCCATCGTTCGTCTTGTTTGTCCCCAAGCTCTGCTTACTTCCTACGCCACTGCCCGCCGCCTCCCAACTCGCTACTCCCCCTCCCGATCACCCCCTCCTTCGCCGAGCACGGGAGCTCCCATGGCGGCCGCGGCGCTGAGGGAGCAGCTCAACGCCCTCCTCTCCTCCATGTTCTCCACGGTCAGTTTGATTGATTCTCTACTCGTAGATGCTGTTGGTTGGCTTTGGGGGGGCTTCTGTGCCAAGGATTAAGCGGCTGCGGTGCGATCTAGGGTTTGGTGGACGACCAGTTCCAGCAGCTGCAGATGCTTCAGGACGACGGGGGCACGCCGGGCTTCGTCGCCGAGGTCGTCACCCTCTTCTGCGACGACGCCGACAGGATCATCGCGGAGCTCTCCAGCCTGCTGTGCGTACGCATTGCGCTCCCTGATTTAGTTTTTACCATGCGGTTGTCTCGAGTGCTGATTCGTTCTTGTCTGGAATTTGGGATGCATATGTGCAGGGAGCAGCCCGTCGTGGATTTCGATAAGGTGGACGCCTTCGTGCATCAGCTCAAGGGGAGCAGCGCCAGGTGATGATCAGCCTTCTCTCGATTTTGACACTTTAATTTCTCTACACCATTTATGCGATATAGAGGTGTGCTCATGCGTGCGCCGGGAGGGCTTTGTTTTGTTTGAGTAACCATGAGTAGCAAAAGGGTGGGCTGTATTTGATGTTTTGTGCAGAGAAACTCGGGGAATTCCTGCCAATGCCCATTTTCTACCTCTGCAAGTAAAGGACGATAACAAATTTGTCGTCTTGCAAACAATTCTGTATTATTGTTTTGCTATTGTAAGTAATTACGATGGCGATTTGTCTAGTTTCACAAACAGTTTTGTGTTGGCAACCATGATAGAAAATGGGTCGATGACAATATGATATCTTAAGTATTGTTTGCTAGTCACGGTAGATATTTCAAATTTCACTTTTTTTTGCCTTTTGGGAACTAGGAGCCAAGCGGAACGCTACCTTCTGATGTAGATTGGTTGAAAGATCGCTGGATCGAAGTGCAAAACTACCAAAATACACCCTTTACTGTAGGCGATATGGATCAAGCCCAGGGCTCAGCTTCAACAACTCGTGCTTATCAGATGAATTAGCAATAGTTTGCACTTGATCTGTTGTTATGATAAATGGAAAACTTATGGTTGTCATGCTTGTCCACTTGCTATACAGTGTATTGTTGACCTTGCTTATTACCCCAGTATTGTTGTCCATGCCCCACGATATGTGCATCTACGTGCTACAGAGTTGAATAAGTTGAGGTTTAAAACATATCCTTTTTTTCGTCTGTCTAATGGTGCTTTTTCTTGGAGCAGGACAGTATATATTTTGCACTTTCTAAGAATCCTAATTGGATTTTTTTGGGGGTCATGTTTCAGTGTTGGCGCTCAGAAAGTGAAGTTTACTTGCATGCAGTTCCGTCAGTTCTGTCAGGAGAAAAGCAGAGATGGGTCAGTATTCAATACCTTATTATAAATGCCGCACCAAAATTATTTTCATACATGTTTCTAAACCTGCCTGCCAACAGTGCCTTGCATGGTACTACATTTAGCTCATATCAACTCTCTAATATCTTTGAACTGATCTGCATGTTCACTTCTTTTGCAATCATGAGATTGATTGCACTAGGTTCAATATCTGGTGCATGCTTAATTCTTTGCTGATTCTCATGTAATTCTGTTGGTTCCAGACTTCTGTCTATAGTACTGTGCAGTGACTAAATTCTGAGGTGGCTTTGATTTTCTTTAGCCAAGTTAGGGTTTGCAACTTCTTATCCATTTCAGCTCAGTTTTCTTAATCTCTGCAGCTTTAGACATTGTGCTGTCTTTGCATAATTTCAGGTGCCTTATGGCATTGGCTGTTGTCAGAAATGAGTTCTATGATCTGCGCAACAAGTTCCAGACTATGCTTCAGGTAGTTCCTTATGTGCTTAACTGCTTATATTGGGTTTTGATTTTCAAAATGTCAGTAACTGGAAGGTACCATATTCAAAAGATTGATTATACGTTGTATAAGATAAAAGGAACCACCTTGTTCTTGTTACTGCTGAAATTTATCTATAGATACTGTTTGGCTTCTGAAGCACTTAGTATGTCTTTTGGAGGTCTCTGAAAACTTTACTTGGCTGGTAAATGTTTTTCTTTGTTTTGTTGTGTTTAGACAAATTCATGGGATAGTTCCAAATTCCAAGCAGTCAAGGTGTTTTTTTCTCCTAGATAAAATTGAGCTTCTTCAAGTGTCCGGATAAGATATCAACCAACTTGGCATGTATTTGATTTGTGAAATCGTGTGGATTCATTTTCACAAGCAGCTCCTTTTTGTCGAGCACCGTAGTGCTGCTGCTGCTGCTGCATGGCTTATTGACCTATTGTCTGTTGATGCAGCTGGAGCAGCAAATCCAGGCCTATGATCCTAAACAGCAATAATTGAAGCAAAAGAGCATAGCTGCATGTGATCTCACATGATAAGTGTATCTTCGAAGATGTAGACCATGTTCAATGGGCTTCTGGCTTGGAGTGTGCGCAGAATCAAATCATTGATTTGAGGTTTCGTGCTTCCAGCTCACAACCCCTGTAATTGTTAGTGACTAAACCGATTGTCTAGCGTCGTCGTCTCTGTTACTCTACGTGTTTGTGATTGACGCGCTGCCACACGCCATCACTTGCAAACTCTTATTGGTTTTCTGATTACTCATTTAGCGGGTTTCTTGTTGTCTGGAACGGAAAGCTGTGTAATTTATCTGGAATTGCACCATGCTGTCTTGTCTTAAGTTTTGAAATCTTTTTGCTGGCTGGTATATTGCGAGCAACAAATCACCCTGTTTAATATATACGAGCATCTTTGTTCAATTTGAAATCTTCAGATTTTTGTTCAATTGGAAATCTTCAGATTGTTGCACAAATCGCCAGAAAGTAAGCCAAGTGACCTCTCCCTCACGACCAACATTCAAGAATTCACCGAGCCCAATGTGCCAGCGTATATGCCGACCTCTTTTCTGCCTCTCCCAAACCATGTCGAGCCTTACCGCGCCTCCTCGTGCCTCCTCCCCGCCGAAGCTGCCCCTGTGCCAAACCTTCTGCTCGTGCTATTTAAAACACCAAGTCCCTTCAGAGCAAAGTACCGGTGCTCAGTGAGCCTAGCACCACCCCAATTGCTCCGGTGACCACCACATCACCGACGATCACCGGAATTCCCCAAATAAGCCGCAATTTCAATTCTTCTGATGTAGTTCATTTCCTTTCAATTCTTTTGGTTTGTACCCCCTTGTGTCCCCAATAACACCACTGAAGCACTGCCATACCCTCCCATGCTCCCTTCTTCTCTGACGCCCATGCTCGTCGTTTAGCCAATGGAAGTCCCCGTGGACAGCTTTACACAGTCATCCCCAACCCAAGCCGTCACTTCCCCAAGCTTCCCCTACTCCCAAGGATGCTCAAACACCGATGCTTTTGTTCCCTTAACCCTTGAAGCTCACCGTTGTCATTAAAAATCGTCGCGAAGACACCTTGTTGTCGGCAAAGCTCCGGCCATCTCTAACCACGCCCAAGGCCAAAAATAGAACCCCTTTGTTCCCAGGAGTAGTACTAATAACAATACTGAGATGTAAACCATATTATATGTGGTGCAAAGAGAAACGGTGCTGCTACAAACTATTGACAATTATTCCTGCTGCTGGTGCTGACGAACATTCAGATTAGTCACATACCATAGATGCAGAATCTTGAAAGGTGGCCATCAGGATCTGAAAAATGTTGTGCTTAATCTATCCAAGATACATGCATAAGATTTAAGGTGTATGTTTTGGAATAACCAAACTGTACATTATAACAGATGAAAGTATATGTTTCCCTCGATCTTATTCTCAGGTGTCATTTCAGTTCATCTAAAACAAGAAAAGTGGATGTTTAGGTTGTAGTGTTTGCTATTCTGAAAATTACCCCTGGGAAAAGTCCGAACATGCATCGCAAAGACATAGCCAAAGAAGAAGCTGATTTGCAAATTGCTGCATGCGTCAGACGCCATAGCCAAAGAAGCTCCTCCAGGCCAGGCCAGGCCAGGGTGCCCCTCCCCTGGAGCTGGAGATGCTCAACCTCCTCCATCTGCTGCGTCCTCTTACAACGACCTCGTCGGCCTCTACTCTACGGCTCCCTTCTCCCTATTCATAGGATGGTAATCAATCAACCGAGCAATCTTTTACTACGTACCAGCTGTTTTAGTTTAATGTACCAGTGATTAATTAATTAGCAGTGTTCATGCTTCATCACACTGATCGAGGATTAATCATCCATTGATCGATGAAGCTTCGACGGCGTGAACATGGAGAAGCTGACTGAGGCTGGGCATGGCGGCCAAGCACCCCGACGACTAACTTGGGCCCCGAGATCCACATCCCCGGCGTCATAATGAGCCTCATCGAGAATCAATAATGTATCCATGGATCGATCCTAAGGACATTAATCAGAAATTTGATCGGTGACTAGACTGCGTGCATGCCCTGCGGTGATGAATTTCTCTGCCGAGGAATCTACTTTCAGTTACGACTTCGTCGTCTTCTTTGTTTCCGAAATGTTCGTCTTAGATTTGACAGTCCCTCGCGTCGAATCAAATCTTCACAGCTGCAGTTCACCATAGAAAACACAAGAAAAGGGGGGGATGTGGTCAGCAAGCTTTGCAACGATTTGCTGCATTCGATGAACAACCAACTGTTACTAGCATAGAATTTGCGTCAGCTGACTTGCAACTCGAATTGTGTGCGCCGTGTTTTGTGGCCAATCCGATATGGTTGATCATAATTCATAAGCCCGCGATGACGAATTCAATCTTGTTGTTTGATTTACTGTATCTGTGTGATGGTGATTTAGACCTTCAAGGGCTTGGAAGAACACAACAGAGGCATGCACAAATGCAGTTACACATCGCATGTACGTCCTGTAGGTAGATAAAGAAAAAGTAGTAATCTTAAAGCAGCGCAGTTAGCACATGGTATACTATACGGCCGAAACGGATCAAAATCTGGGCTCCCATCTTTCCGCATTTTTTATTTCAATTTGGTTTGGTTTGGTTTGGTTTGGTTTCGATTTGTATTTCGATTTGTATTTTATTTTGTTTGTTTGTTTGGGACGAACAGGAAGACGAGCGGTTCGTCCCCCTCGCCGTGTTCTTCGCTCCACCACCGCGCCCAATCCAACCACCTCCGAATCTCAGCCCCACCTTCCCGAAGCTTCTGGAACCTTCCGCCCCCTCCCCTTCGCCGCCCTCGCCTCCCCCTGGAGCCGCCCCTGAGCTAGGGTTTTCGCGCGCCTGCACGCTGTTTTCTAGGGTTTTGAGTCGTGCTCGGGGCATGGGCTCTCCGGTTTGGGGGCTGTGACGAGGGCGACGCAAGCCAGAGGCCGAGATGATTACCAAGAAGCCGAGCTGGATTCGCCACGAGGGCCTGCAGATCTTCTCCATCGACATCCAGCCCGGCGGCCTCCGCTTCGCCACCGGCGGCGGCGACCAGAAGGTGGCCTGCGGAATTTTTACTCCTTTTTTAGCCTAATTTGAGCTCTCGACTGCAAATAATGGCTTGTTTATCAAGCTTTAGCTTTTTGCAGTGGTAAATGGACGTTGGGGTTCGAGTGTACTGGGAATTAGTGAGCGTGAGTGTGCGCTAGTGGTAATCCGTGCTCATTTTTACGTTGTTCTCCGCTCGAATTTGCAACTTTTACTACTGTCATTGAGGGCTTAGGGGAATTTGTGTCGTTGTGTGTCGCAAGTGTGCTGCTAACTGTTGTGTTGCTGATATATGCTGCTTCATTGTTGTCGTTGCTGATATATGCTGCTTCATTGTTGTCGCTGAGTGGTTTGTTTAATAAGGTCAAGCACTATCAGAAATTTATGGTGACTCGACAACGTTCTTCGGTTGACCTTGAAAAATGTAGGGTTCAAGCCTAGCATTCTTAAGTTCTAAATTGAGCCTTTTATTGCCGAAGATAAGGAATTTGGGTGGATTTGCTACTGGGAGGTAACTGAGATAAGCTTTGGGTTTGTGGTTTTGTGACTGAAATTCAATTGAATTTGTTGTGATACACTGTTTGTTGAGTTAAATTTGAATTCTATAAGTGCTAAATTTGGGCCATTTAGGTAGCAATAGCATGGTTATGTTTTAACATATTAGGGTTATACCTATATTCATCAAATTTGTTGGTGGGAACAGGGAAGTTTGTTTGGCGTTGGTGATATAGCGGTTGCATACTTCAGTGTGGATATTGTTAACTTGTTGTTGAGTCATATTTGAAGAATTTTGCATTAAGTTTTATACATTTTTTCAATTTTAACTGCTTCTCTTTTGTCTTTTGTAGGTAACCTGCGCTTTACTAATCTCCATTTGTCTGCTTTGTTCTTAAAATAGGTCCGCATATGGAACATGAAATCAGTGAGTGAAGACACTGAAAATGACGATTCCAGCCAAAGGTTGCTGGCTACAATACGAGACCATTTCGGATCAGTAAACTGTGTGAGATGGGCCAAGCATGGCTGCTATCTTGCTTCAGGATCAGATGATCAAGTTATCCTAATTCATGAAAGAAAAGCTGGTTCTGGAACATCTGAGTTTGGAAGTGGAGAACCTCCAGATATAGAAAATTGGAAGGTCATTTTGACCTTGAGAGGGCATACTGCGGATGTGGTAATTATCTGCCAAAATTTCACTTGTGCTGTCTTTCTGTCCGATTTTTTCGAATACATGATCAGATTTTGAAATGCTACCCTTTCTTTAGCTCGTATTATTACCTTTTTGGTCCGTATTGTTTCACTATTGAGCACGTTTTCTGTTTCTTATGCCTAAAGTAGGTAGATCTTAATTGGTCCCCAGATGACACAACATTGGCTAGCGGCAGCTTGGATAATACTGTTCACATCTGGAGCATGACCAACGGCATTTGCACTGCGGTCTTGCGAGGGCATTCCAGCTTAGTTAAAGGGGTTACTTGGGACCCTATTGGTTCTTTTATTGCAAGCCAATCGGATGACAAGACTGTTATCATATGGCGTACAAGTGACTGGAGTCTTGCTCACAAGACAGAAGGCCATTGGGCAAAATCTGTATGTTATGTTTCATGGCATTTGTTATTAACTGTTTCTGTGATTGACCTGTCTTATTGAAAAAGATTAATTTTCTGTGTTCCCCAGCTTGGTTCGACATTTTTTAGGCGGCTTGCTTGGTCGCCCTGTGGTCACTTCATAACCACGACTCATGGCTTCCAGAAACCTAGGCACTCAGCCCCTGTGCTTGAACGAGGCGAGTGGTCTGCAACTTTTGACTTTCTGGGGCATAATGCGCCTGTTGTGGTGGTTAAGTTCAATCACTCGATGTTCCGTAAGCATTTCTCTACTGGTCAAGGTGCGAAGGCTGCACCAGCTGGATGGACCAACGGAGCATCAAAGACATCAACAAAAGAACAGCAACCATATAATGTTATTGCTATTGGAAGTCAAGACCGAACTATTACTGTTTGGACGACAGCAAGTGCCAGACCATTGTTTGTTGCTAAGCATTTCTTCACTCAAAGTGTGGTTGATTTAGCTTGGTAAGACACTTTGACCATCTCTATAATCAGTATCACATGTATGCCGAGGCTCACGGTGGATCCGTTCTTTTTCCCTGACAGGAGCCCTGATGGTTATTCACTTTTCGCCTGCTCTTTGGATGGATCGGTTGCCACCTTTCACTTTGAAGTAAAGGAGCTTGGATACAGGCTAAGTGATTCTGAACTGGATGAATTGAAGAGGAGTAGATACGGTGATGTTAGAGGGAGGCAATCAAATCTAGCTGAAAGCCCTGCGCAGTTGTTGCTAGAAGAAGCATCAGCGAAACAGTCAGCTGGCCAAAAGGGGGCTTCCAGTGTCCAGCGATTTCAAGTGCCACCAAAAGTTTCTGCAGATGTGCCTAACCCGCCTCCTAGTGTGCAAAATCAGAAAGCTCCTGAAACTCTACCTGAAGACGAGAAGAAAACAGCAAGTCCCGCTGCTGATGACATAAATGAAGTTACTCGGTTATCTAGTCCAGTGAAACAAAGGGAATACCGGCGTACTGATGGCCGGAAAAGAATAATTCCAGAGGCAGTCGGATTTCCTTCTAACCAGGACAACATATACAACCGTTCTCAGAATCTAGTTTTGGATTTTTCATCCCTGGATCAGCGAATGCTCCTTGGAGAGAATGGAATAAGACCATCCTATGGTAGTAGTGGTAACTGTAATAATTGTGGTGTTAAGGAACGCTCTGGCGTCACAGCAAGGGCTAACATTAGCGAGAGTCTTGTTATTCAAAAAGCTTCAGCTGGTGCTGGCAGTGATGGAAGGTTGAGTGTAGAACACACTGGATCTGTAGTTCGAGGCTCATCGGCCTCCTGCTCTGTGCTTTCTATCCTTGTATTCGATAAGAAGGACAATGATGATTCTTTACCAGTCTGCCTTAAAGCAAAGCCAGTAGAACGTTCTGCAGGCGACATGATTGGATGCGGTGGTGCCTTTTCAACAAAAGAAACTGAGATTAGGTGTACAAGAGGAACAGAAGCTCTTTGGTCAGATCGCATCTCTGGAAAAGTTACTGTCTTGGCTGGTAATGCAAATTTCTGGGCAGTTGGCTGTGATGATGGTTGCCTGCAGGTAAGTAATATTCCCTAGTGGAGTTTCTTGCAGATTTGTTGTGTTCCAAGTTGGATGCTATTATGCAATTTCTATCAATTGTTCCTGGAATTGGCTTTTTGTTTATCACTTCCCATGCTTTCATTTTTCTGGCAATCTGTTAGGCCTAAACACACCAATAAATTGTTCTTGATTTAACTAGGTTTACACAAAATGTGGAAGACGAGCAATGCCGGAGATGATGATGGGATCTGCAGCCATTTTTATAGATTGTGACGATTGCTGGAGATTGCTTCTCGTAACAAGAAGAGGTTTGATGTACATATGGGACCTCTATAACAGGAGCTGCATTTTGCATGATTCTCTGGCTTCTTTGGTTGCATCTCCAGATGAGGCATCAACAAAAGATGCTGGTAAATATTTTACACCCAGTCTTCAGTTGTCATGTATCACCTGGGATTGCTAATCTGAAAGTTGCTGCATTTCAGTTAGTGTTTGCTAAGATGGCTGTTTCTTATAAATTGACCTTGCTTTGTTACATGGCACATACAGTAAAGGTTATATCTGCTAAATTCTCAAGATGTGGTTCGCCCTTAGTTGTCCTTGCCAGTCGTCATGCTTTTCTTTATGACATGAGCCTGAAGTGCTGGCTAAGGATCGCCGATGATTGTTTTCCTGCATCAAACTTTGCTAGCTCATTTAGTTCTACTCAAGGTGGAGAACTAGGCAAGTTGCGGATTGATATAGGAAAATTCATGGCCAGAAAGCCTGTTTGGAGCAGGTATGTGTGCTCCTTTTACTGCTTTAGTCTTCTAAACGTCTTAAACTAATCGTGTGACATGCCACTATGCTAGTGCACTACATATCGGAGTTTGCTCTTAATATACTTGTGTGACTGTTTCTACATCAGGGTTACAGATGATGGGGTGCAGACGCGTGCCCATTTGGAGACCCAGCTAGCAGCTTCATTGGCTTTGAAGTCACCACAGGAATATCGCCAATGCCTCCTGTCCTACATAAGGTTTTTGGCAAGGTTTGTATGAATGTATACAGAATCTGCAGGCCTCAACTTCATCTGTTCAATTGATTGAGAAAATTATGTGAATTAATTTATATCTGATGAAAATCAGTCAATGATGATTTGCTGAAATTCTTATTTTCGTTTTGTTCTTTACCTGCAGAGAAACAGATGAATCTCGTCTACGTGAAGTTTGCGAGAGCTTTCTTGGTCCTCCCATGGGCATGGTTGATGCTGCATCTTCTGATACAAAAAATCCATCATGGGATCCTGATGTTCTTGTAAGGCTCTGTCTGTTAGATGCCGCACCATGCATTTCTTTGCTCAGCTATATTTTAGACTGGTAGTGAATGTTAGTTATTCTGTGGCCATTTGCTCGCTAGGCTCGTCCACTTGCACACTTGGGGTTCACCGTCCACAGAAGACAGATTGTTTGAATCTTCACAATTTTGTTCTAGACGATCACAAGGGCTCAAAAACCCTAAATAGATGGCATGATAGTTCTCGTATTCGTTCTCAACATGGTGTCTGTTGTCCTTATCTTCAATCCGTGAAGTTGCTGATGGCAATTCTGCAGGGAATGAAGAAACATAAACTTCTTAGGGAAGACATACTTCCTTCCATGGCGACAAATCGCAAAGTCCAGCGGCTGGTCAACGAGTTCATGGACCTTCTGTCGGAGTACGAAGCTGCCGAGACAAGCGCTGATAAAATGGATGTGACACCAGCAGCAACAGAAGCCAATGACACCTCATAGCTGCTGCGCCTGGCATGCTCCAGTCCGGTTGGTGGAGACTTGCTGACCCCTCGGTAAGCGTAGGATAAGTGCATACAACATATATATATATATATATATGTTTAGCATGTAGTTGGTAGCCTGTTTAGCATGGTGACCTCGGCCAAACACTATAACCCGTTAGCTGTAACAGTAGAAAGATAGCGAGGTTACCCGGTGATCGTGTAACAGTATATCGATCTGTAGAAGGCCAGATAAACGTATGTCCTTTCTGTGGTTCAAAGGCAATATCTTGATTTTTAGGGTGCAGGATGTGTATGATCGCTTGGTTAAGTATTTGTAAGGGAATTTGCTCCCGGCGTCGCTTACATCCAAAGGTAAAATACTGTCATTATAAACCAAAGGAAGCAATATATATAATTATTCAGGCAGAGGACTCAACAAGTTGCTGGTAATAAGCAAATTAATGAAACAAGCTTATTAATTTCCATTAGGCCTTGTGGCGCTTGCTTCTGTTTCAGGGGAGCAGCTAGAAATTAACAGGATAGAAGCAACCAATGAAATGGAAGATGTTGGTTAGCACACAGTCCAAAAACCACGCCCAGTATGGAGGGCGTCAGGTGGAGGGGAGGAGGAAGTCTTGGATGGTGGCCCTGAAGGTGTCGGCGACGGCAGCCCAGGCGGCCTGCGTGGGGTGGGCGTCGTCCCAGTAGAAATGCCGGTCGGGGTCGTCGCAGAGCGTGTACTGCCTGTTGCCGTCGTCGTCCTGCTGGCCGCAGTAGCCGTCCGGGCCGAAGCTCTCGCAGCACGGCCGCAGCGGGCTCGGGAACCTCCTGCTCCCGGAGGAGTCGTCGTCCACGAAGGCGGCGAAGGGGGCGTTGAGGTCGAGGAGGAGGAAGGTGCGGTTGTCGGGGTCGAGGCCGGCAACGACGGAGCGGAGCGCGGCGTTGTGCTGGACGGAGCCCGTGTTGGCGAGCGGGTCGCAGCCGGTGTAGTTGAGCGGGCGGGTGAAGAGCGGCGTGCACCCCAGCGGGTGCAGGTTCGTCACCACCACCTTGCGCATCCCCACCTCGTCGCGCAGCCGCCGCAGCTGCTCCCGCAGACGGCGCACCACCGTCGGGATGTACGCGATCGCGGCCTGCACATTACGGGTCAGGTGCATGCGCCGAGCAGAGCTAGCTAGCTAGCTAGCTTGTCAGAAATAAGAGTAGTGCGTAGGGCCTGCATGCGTACGCCGGTGCTGTTGTCCTTGTCGGCGACGTAGGAGTAATCGTTGCCGGAGACGACGACGAGCGCCACCTCCGTCCCCGTGCTGTCGCAGCCGCTCTGCAGCTGCGCCTGGAGCAGGTCGATCTGCGCGCTGAGGTTGCGCTGGAAGTTGCCCGTGTCGAGCACGCCGGACCCGCCCACCGCGAAGTTCATGCCGCGCGCCAGCAGCTCGCGGGGAGCGCCCCGCCGCACCTTGTATGCCACCGGCGTTGGCATCCCCATCGCGGAAGCTGCCGATCGAGCCAGTCACGTCCAGCCAACGGAAATAGTTAATTAGTAAAGGATGTTGCTAACACGCTCCGATCCCCCCCTCTGTATCCCGAGGTTCTGGTGAGCCCTCTCTAACCCGCCGCCAGCGGCCACTGTCGTCGGAGAAGAAGCACGCGGTGAGAGCTCGTTCGCGGTGGCCGGGTGGTGGGAGAAGAGAAGAAGGAGGAGAAGAACCCCAAGCGATAGATTTTTGCCGTTAGTAAAAGATTCCTCTTGTAGTAGTACTAATTAAACTGGTAAAAGTTAACTGTACTGGAAAAGGAAAGGTTAAGGTTAGGTTGGAGCCGGGGAATCCTACTTGCCCCTTCTGACATGCACGTTGCTTGCTGCTTACGTGCAAGCCATTAGCAGATTCAGATCGGCCTTTGATTAGAAAAATGCATGCTAGTGAGATGTGGTATAGAACATACGCACGTCAGTACGAGAAATATCCACTTTGTAGTTTCCCTCCAGTAAGCTTAAGCTTCTTGTAACTAGCTACTCTATGGCTTCAAAATTCAGGAGCTCCAACTATATAAGTATATGCGATGGGTATTAAAACATCAGGTACTTATTTTGATACAAAGGGAGATTGAATTAGGAGAAAAAAACGTCTTCACTGCTTAAATTAGACTAGTTTTATTAGTCAAGACCTGTCAAAAAAAGGTCTAGATTTGTCAGGAGATAGGTACTCGATCTAGCTGTTAATGCAAATCAAGACGCCGAGTTGATGCAGTTGCAGCTGCGGCCTTGCAGGGATGACAGGTTACTAATTGATTGTGATGCACCATCACCCCTAGCCTACTTAGCTAGATAGTTGCTCACTTGATTTCCAACAAATGTCGGCTTTATTAAAAAAAAGATCCTACTGTCTACTGTATATAGATAGGGTGGGTTTGGTTAGCGCCTAGGACATGTACAATAGTTAGTATTTTAAAGTTATCTTATATCTCATCTAAAGATAGTACCCGAGACAACACTGTACCAGTAAATTATTCATCTAACTATTTTCATTATAACTTTCTACCACACACACACTCTCTTGCTATACTCTGGTACAAAGAAGAGTCGGTGAAATGCACATGCATGGCATGCGCAAAAGTTATAGGCATGTGCGCTCGATCGGTTCAGTTGGGCGGTCGCGACATGCATGAATGTGCTAATTAAGCTGATGTCGGAAGAGTAGAATCAATAGAAGGTAGCGAAAGAAGGTGTTCATTCTGTCAAATCAAATTAAAAGATGTTCAAAACTAAGAGATGCTGAAAGATATTCCTACGCGCGGCTGCTTCAGCGGCGGTTAGCAATGCTATTCTGTATCAATAGATCAGATCTTACTGCTTAGATATGCGACAGGAAGATAGTGTTATGTTCAAAACGGTTTTTAATTTTTGTTTTTTAGTTTTTAAAAATCAAAAGTCATTTTGAACGTATTAGTTTTCTAATATATTTTTTATTTACATTATCTATAAAGATACAACATTGTTTTTTTATTTATTTTTTGTTTTTTTTTATTTTTCTTTAATTGAATGTCTCTGCTAAAAACTAACAACTGTTACAATGTCTATTTCAACCAAAAACTACCATACACCGTCAAAAACAATGAGCAAAGACCGCTTTAAAGGTCCTATATAATATACATATGGAAATGTATGGATGTTGCGCAGATAAAAAGGGAGAACTATTGTTGGGCTCATTCTTTTTTGTTTATGGCTTATGATTTTTCTGAATAAATAAATATAATAGTTTTTCTATCGTATTTTTAAAGCGACTTATTGAGACAATATCTTCGAGGTGGCTTATCAGCTTACCGGTATACGTTTTGTTCGTACAAATACTTACGGTAGAACTAAAAGACATCAATTGTAACCATAAGTCGTCAGTCGTAGCAAAAAGAGAGAGAGCCTTGTATCCTCCGCCTCCCCCTTCCTCGTTACTTCCACCCACCTCTACTTTTCAGCTCCCCCTCCTAGCTCCAACTGTCGGCGCCCTCACCAGCGGGCAGCGATGAGCAGAGAGGGAGACCTACCCACCCTTACTGATGTACATATGTGTGGATTAGGTCACCCTTACTGATGTACATATGTGTGGATTAGGTCCTCCTCTTTACCCTAAATGGAGGCTAACCGTCGTATTGCCTACCATCCCCTAGTCTCCTTCTCCGGCGCCGATTTGTCCCGTCGACGAGGTCCGTCTCTGACCACGGCTCTCCCTCAACCTCCACACTGGATGCCCTCAGATTCGATGATGACCACCAGGCGAGCCAATTGTGTCGATGAACGGTGATGATGGATGGATTATTCTTCAGTTCACATTGACACTTGCGCTACTCATACATACTCCAATCCATCCATCGACTACTAGACTATTGGAGGCCCTCAGATTCGATGATGGCTACAGTATTATTGTTGCCTTCAGTTCACATTGACTCTTGGGTCCTTGTAACATGGTGGCAGCATGATGAACGCCGAATGTAGACTAGTAGTCGATTTACAACCTTCTTGTAACCGAACCCAATAGTCTAGTAGTCGATTTACACTGACAAGTATAGACTATTGTTGCCTTCAGTTCACATTGACACTTGCGCTACTCATACATACTCCCAGCCTTCCATCCATCGACTACTAGACAAGTATAGACTATTGTCTAGTATTGACAACAATAGTCTCCAGTTAATAGTCTAGTAGTCGATTTACAATCTTCTTGTAACTAAATCCAATAGTCTAGTAGTCGATGGATGGATGGAGGGATGGATTGAAGTATATGTGAGTAGCGCAAGTGTCAACGTGAACTGAAGGCAACAATAATACGGTAACTGCAACTGCACCTAGCTAGCTAACTAGTATCGATCCATCAGGCCGGCCGGTAGCAGCCGCAACAGAAGACGGCTTCAATTTTTAATTTCGTATTTTTAAGTTTTGCTGGGTTTTTTATTCCTTTTGTATTATTAACGATAATACAATATTTTTACTTTCTAAACTTAGATACTTAGAAAAACCTAACGGTCAAAGAAAAAGGCAGGGTAGAAGTCGATCAGGAGGGCCACTACCCAACGAAGCCGCCATCAATGCGAGCCAAGGAATCGCGATGCGTCCACCGCTTCAATTCAGCAGCAGCCACGCCCAACCAACGCCATATGCATGTATTTACTCGTAGACAGTGGAGTGATACTAATCTATACTCGTAGCACATGACTGTCGCGTATATACGGGCGTACGTAAAGGTAAGCTAGCAGGCTGCATGTATACGTACTGTATGTATATACAGTAGTAGAAAAAAAAGTAGGTATCAGGTATAGGCGCGGGCGTGCGTACCTACGAAGTCGGTGAGGACGCGGCCGTCGGAGAAGCGGCCGGAGGGGCGGCGTGGGAAGGTGCGGCCGTAGGGGTAGTACCAGGCGTGCGTCAGCTCCCTCCCGAGGTCCCCCAGGTTGCCCGTGTCCGCGTACGAGTCGCCAAACACCCACAGCTTCCTGCTGCCGCCGCCGCCGCCGGGGCAGCCACTGGCGCTGTTGTACCGCTCTGCCTTCGGCAGCGCCTCGGCCGACGCAGGCGACGGCGCCACCACAAGACCTTCGCGATCGAATGAGCAATCAATGAATTACAGAGACAGGCACAGGCAGGCAGAGGAGTTAAGAATCGATCGTCGAGTGAGCAATTAATGGCTAGCTAGCAAATGGACTTACTGAGAAGCATGCCGGCAGCCAAAGCTGGGAGGCTCCTCCGGCACCGGATGCTGCTGCATCCGCTCCTCCTATGATCCATGTACTACTCTTATCTTGTAGCTTCGCTCGACCTCAACCTCGCTCACTCCACCTGAGGTCGCGAGTAGCGATTGCGTTGGTGGAATGGAGCTGTAGAACGAATGGCCGGCCGGGTCCATAGGCATATATAGAGATGGCGTTGCGCTGCGCGCATCTCACGGCTGCAGACCAAATAGGAGACTCTACGGCCGCCGCGCTGATGCAACCCGTGTCATGGCTACCTTAGTGAATGACGCTAGTTTATAGTTATTACTTAATAAAATAAAGGCATTATTCGGGTGTTTTCTTTCTAACAATTATCTAGATTTGAGACCGTTAGATGAGAGATTTAACGTACCCGCAAGAACCTGTATGTAACTAAACAAAGACTTATACATAATTTTAGAAACCGCAGGTTGCTATCGGTGAAGTGGAGGGTGTTTTTCAGAAAAAAAAAACCTGGCAGGGACCTGTTTGCGAGAAGCAGTAACCTGTTTGCGAGGACGGAGGATCTCTACGCAATTTCGCAAAGCGCAGGGACTTTCTCGTAAAAAATATGACGTGGTCACGCTCACAGGCCGGGAATCCTCGGGTATAATAAAGAGATTATATATTTTTTTGTGTCGATTCCGATATAGATATAGATAGATGGAGCTAGTTCTTTGTGATGTCACCAAATAACGAGGGGTACGTGTTGCAGGTCTCCACCGGTCAACACTCTGCAATATATACATACGCCGATTTTTCCTTCTGGCATTTAGTCAGCTCTTTCTTTGAGAGGATAGATAGTATTTAATCACCTCAATGCGCGGCTAACTGCCACCAACCTTGCCGGCCGGGCGAGCAGCCGTGTTGGTGTTGTGTTGTGCTTCTTCTTAAACCATTCTGAAATTAAGGTGTTTTGAGGCTACATCCTATAATAACAAAAAATGCTCCTACTAAACAAGGTGCAAATTAACTTCAGAGAGTCCATGTAGTCAAAAAAAAAAAAAAACTTTGGAGAGTTCAGGGATCGAAACAGAATGCAATTTTCTCCTCTCTCTCTCTCTCTATCAGCTTATCTGGACCTTGAAATCCCGTCTTAACGGGACCTACGTGTGCCATAATTGCGTCAAGTCCCAAGCTTTGAACTAATTGTAACAAGCAACGTGGTGGTTGGTTGGGTTCAGTTGGGAGGTGTTTGGTTCGTGGTACCAAGATAGATAGGATGATCCTATTCGGGATGATGTAATTCGTTCGGTCTAGATGGAACCATCTCGTCTGGGATGAAATTATTCCATCCACCAAATCAAACAAGGAAACGAGATGGAATAATTTCATCCATCAAACCAAACAGCCCCTTGACTATCCCCTGCGGCCTTCTCTGCCTCCTCGCAATCTCCATGTCAGTATCACTAAATTAAACAAGGGTGTAGAATGTGGTCGCAGAATCTTGGCTTTAGGGAATGCATGCTCAGCATATGCATTTGCTGATCCCAGTCATAAAGCTGAAAGCTACTGATAGGCCTGTCCTGCATCTTTAATACTCCTGAATGTGTTACGTGGCGCATGCTTAAGCGGCCTAAATACATCATGTGCTCAGTGCTCTTGCAGCAGGAGTTGTATATTAAGCAACTAGTACTACTGTCTAGTGCGTCCTTAAGCAACCACCGCATCGCAAAGCAGACGTGGCTCAGTACCATCCACGTCAGGTTACTATTTAATTAACAGGTAGGAGGAGGAGTAGGACACGTAAGCTGCATGTCCAGTCAGAATACTACTGATCATGTAGTATGTTCACAATCTGTCAGGTTTCCTCTGCCATTTGTACAGCGGCTTTCACTTGGTGCCTAAAACTTGAACTCTCTTTTATGCCTGGAATGGACAATAGCAATGGCAGGGTAACTAAACGTCAGTGCTCGAGATCGTTGTCACCAAGGCATGAACAGGAGGGTACCGTAATAATACTCCATAATCTTGTTTCAGAAAAGATGGCTCCATATATAATCCATTCATGACACCAGGTACACGCGAAGCGAATAGTTTGCGATTGATCAGACCCCACTGATCGAGACAATTAATGTTTGCAGGGCGTCAAATCTCAGTATATCTCTACATTTCAAATTTGATGCGCATATGAGATCGATCCAACTGATGTACGTCGTCATTGTTTAGTGAGGAGCTTCTTGACAAACGCAAGAACCTTTGGCACATCGACTGTCCACGCAACTGAAATCGGCGAGTAACCAGTCCATGGATTCTCTGAATTCCACCTGCACCAATGCAACAGCAAGCAATCAGCAACAATCTTTAGTAAGGATTGAAAGAACGCAAGGTGTGAATTGTAAAGCAGCTGCGTACTTCTTCAGTCCCATGTCCATTGAAGTGTGTCCAGTGCAGATGCCCTGGGTCTCAACCCTCACCACGCCCTTCTTGAACGTGAAGTACTCGGGGTGAACTAGCACGACGAAGCTCACAGGATCATGGAGGAAAACAACTGAACAAATCGTATAAATCATAAATGTGAGATGAATCATGAAACCGTCCCCATTCTGAACATCGCAACAATGGCGGAGAGAGATGGTTTCAGCATACCAGGAACACCATAAGACTTGAAATGCCAGTCTCTGTAGAACTTGCAAATATCACATAGGAATTGTGCATGCCTCCCTTTCGAGTTTCTTAGATCCAACAGATCCTCGTCTGCAATTAGTAAGCTCGCATGGTCAGTTGGTTATCCAGCACCACTCAAAACTGAAGGTGTAAGGTATCGAAATATGAAGGGGTAATTGTTTCAGGGGGCAGATGAAGAACCTGTAAAACTGACTTGAGTGGTTATGTTAAGGCCAACTACGTAGATATCTGCCCCGGAAGTAAAAACTATGTCAGCAGCTTCTGGGTCGCTATGGATCTGTGGACAGCAGATGTAAAAATTAGTTACTCTAAAAAAAAGATGTAAACATTGGTTTGGTCAAATAATTGTTTCATATTTCTTCTAGCAGCCTAACATGTTTGGCGTCAGAGTTGATGTTAGAACACAAGTGATACTGCACATGCAGTACATAAAGTTAGGTCTCATAACAGATGAAAATGCAGTCACGTTACAGTGCAATACAGATGGCTGGGTTTTTCTCTTGCCATTTTATCTATTGAGATGATTTGCAAATATTGTAGGCTACCAATATATAGTTACTAATGCTACTGGATGAACTGCATAGATGCAAAGAGGATTATAAACCAAGCAACATTATAAATCTACAGAAAAGCGTGGCAAGTGAATCAAAGATGATTGCAGAAGTGTAGTAGTATAATGACACTACATTTGCTTCAGCTGAAGGGGTGGCATTTCCAGCTGCAAAGAAAGCTCCACCCAGCACAACTATTCTCTTAACCTTGCTTACAATGGAGGGGTCCATCTTGATGGCCTAAGCAAGAATTAAAAAAGCTTAAGCGCCAGCAGAATATATTGACACAACCATTATAAGGCTTCAAAGAAAGAAAGAACGTACCAATGCTACGTTCGTCAGAGGGCCCAGGGCGAGTACAGAGACCTCCCCAGGGAACTCTGAGACCTTATCAACCAGAAACTGGGCAGCACTTTGCTCTACTTTCTTGATGGTGGGATCAGGGATGGATATATTCCCAAGGCCATCGGATCCATGAACAAAGTCAGCAACATGCGGCTTCCCTCCCTACAATACACAAAGACATGCATGTATGAGCCATTCCATCAGACATATACATACCTGAAGAAACTACATATGCAAGTTGAGAAGATGATGCGTTTGAAGACTGAATATACAGATGACGTTGCTTGGACTTGCATCCGAATGGAACAAGCAAGCTGGTATTGTAGATTTGCAAAATACACGAAAGTGGCGAAACGACTAGTAATAAGTGAGTACCTTGAGGGGCTCAGCGCTGCCCTCTGCTACTGGAACCTCAGGATGGCCTGCCCTCTCACACTGTCAATTAATATATACAGGTTTAGCAGAATTGGCAGTAAGTAAAGATCAAGCTAGAAATCAAGTGGGCGGCATTTGACAATGGCATGGAGGGTTGCTACTTGCCAGCGACAAGGCATTGCGGGTGGCGTATTCGGTGGTGCAATTGCCGAAAATGGTGGTCAGTCCTAGGACTTGCACGCCCGGTGCTTGAAATGCCATCATAATCGCCACGCTGTCATCTGGAACGGAATCCGGTCATAAAGCAGATAATTGAAGAGATGAAGGATTAATGGACAGTAGAGAAAACAACAGTGATCCATCATTGTTCCTTCCAAAAAAAAAGTGATTGTAACAGCAGCGCCTCCCTACCTCCATAACTATGCAGAAGAACAAGAGATGGTGAATCTACCATTCCGGTCACTCAATCTATTAGTTAGAGCCAACGCATGTTGAAGATACTACTTTGGTCCTTGCACGTTATGCCACTAACTTGTAGTGTTGTTCCATTTTTTTTTAAAAAAAATAACTAACTAACTTGCAGTATTGCTGATACCACTCCTTGAACTGAATAGTGGGACACATGTTGACCGTGGTACTAATGTGTTATCATTCCATTGCTTACAGAATGGCAGTGGCACAATGACAGGTAGTGTAACAGGCTACAGAGAGAACAGGACCTTTTGCTCGTCCTCGACGGATCCATCCGATGAGATGGCCCATTAGTTATCGATGAAGAGAAAGAAATGCATTCTAGTCCAAACTGCACTGGCAACTGGCATCATGGAATGGCATGGCACTGGCAGGTGTTAAGGAGATAGAGATAGAGTTGTATTAGGAGATAGAGTTTGGATTCTATTCCATATATGTCTTATCTCTATATGGCATATCTCTTGTACTCTCCTATATATATGACCCTTTGGGTCTCATATCAATACACACACAATATTCATAACATGGTATCAGAGCACAGGTTTAGATCCTAACCCTAGCCGCCGCTCGCTTCCGCATCGCGCGCCCCCGGGGAGATCTATCTCCGCCGGGGGCAACGCCTACGTTCGGCCGCCTTAGTCGTCATCATCGTCACGCTCATGCTTGCTAGAGGAGGCTCTCCGGTCCAAGATCTTCGCGCCGCCAGCCGAGGGCGGCCGGCGCCAACATCGTCATCAAGATCCGCGCCGCCTCCGGACTTCGCGGTTCTTCAACTCGTGGACGACGCGCCTTGCCCGCGCCTCTGCGCGGCGTCGTGTGCGCGCCCGACGAGGACGACCTGCACTCTCCGCGTGTCCGTGCTCACGCTTGGCACCGACTCGCCGACTCCCGGCTGGCCGGCACGCTCACCTACGCGCGCGCGTCCGCCACCATTGTCATCACGGATCAATACTCGGATCGGCCGTTTGGAGCACAAAAAAAAAAATCCAACAACGATCCATGCGATCCGATCCACCGACCGGTGACGCCGCCGCCAATACCGCACCACCGCCCGAACGAGTCCCACGGGCCGCAGCGTGTCCGCGTCTGAGAGTCGCCGGGAGAAAGCATGTCGTAGTCCGCGCCGATGTGCGGCGATGTCGACCATCTTCCGCGATCTACGCCGCGGACTCATGGCGCGTCTCCGCGATCTACGCCGCGGACTCAAGGCTGCATGGCGCGTCAACGTCGCGCTCGCCGCGCTCATGGCGGCTTCATGGCCTCCATGCGTGCCTGGCCGATCCATTGCGACGACACCCACGCGCAAAATGGCGCCCAATGGCACTATCTCCGGCGTGCGGGCGAGCCGACGGGATGGACCGCCTCGCGCCCGCCGAGTTCAAGTCCAGCACTGCTGCCGCCTCGACTCGGCCGTCTGTTCATCTTTGCGCGCGATGCTTCTCATGTGGCGGTGACCCTTGCGGCGACAACGCCAAGCACGTCTTCTTCACCGCCTTCCTCCTCGACGATGGGCGCCGCGCTAGCGGTGGTTGTCGATGGTCGCCCGGCGATTCCGAGGCCGCGTCCGCCGTCGCGAGCGCTCCGCGCCTACTTTCTTGGCGGTCTCTAGTCCAGCCTCCTCCACGCCGCTCCACACACCGCATGTCTTGCTCGTCCATGCAGAGCTCTGCATGTGTTTTGTGTTCTCTCGTACTCGATGCGTACCACCAATTTTTCGCCCTGTCGTCCATGTATACATGCATGGATTCTACCACCCGCACGCCAACGTCTTCATCAGCTCGGGAGCTCTCCATCGACGGCTCTGTCTCGCTCGCGCGCTCTCCAGTTCTTCCAGCGCCCGGTTTTCACCGCTACCTCTGCCCGCGTCCGGCCTTGACGGCCGCGACTCACCGTCCATGCATGCATATACTTCCGTCCGTCGCCGTCCATGCATGCATGCATGGATTCTACCACCGCCGCCGCCTCCCGCCGCCGCCGAGCCGCTTCGCCGCCGCCGATCGGCCTCCTCCTGCGCCGCCGTCGGCCTCTCTCTTCTGCCGCCGCGTCGGCCTCCGGTCCGGCCCGCCATCGCTTCCCGCGTGGCTCAGTCATGCTCGTCGCCCTCATTGCCGCCGAGATGTCGGCCTCTTCGCCGATCCGGCCTCCTCCGCGTGGCTCATGGTGCTCGTCGCCTCCGGCTACCGCCGAGGCGCCGCCTCTTCTTGCCGATCGGTCTCCTGCACCGCGCCTCCGTTTGCGCTTCTTGTGCATTGCGCCGCTCGGCTCTCTGCCGCTTTCTGCTTGTCGTGCCGCACGTCGGCCTCGCTTCCGCCGCCTCCTCCGCCGCCGCTTTCGGCTCCTTGTCGTCTTGCACGTCGGCCGCCGCTGTCGGCCTCGCCGCTTCTTAGGCCTCCTCCGCCGCCGCTTCGGCTCCTTGTCGTCTTGCCGCGCCGCCCTCGCCGCCATGGCCTCCTCCGCCTGCTGTTTTCGGCTCCTTGTCGTCTTGCACGTCGACCTCGTCGCTTGTCGGCCTCGCCTTCTTGGCCTCCTCCGCCGCCGCCGCGGCTCCTTGTCGTGCCGCGTCGGCCTCGCCGCTTGTCGGCCTCGCCGCTGCTTCTTAGGCCTCCGCCGCCGCCGGGTTTCGGCTCACTGCTGTTCGACCCGCTCGACTCCACTGCCGCTCCGCCGCCTCCTCCCAATGCGCCGCACGTCGGCCTCCCGCATGGCTCCGCCGGTGCTCGCCGTCAACTCCGGCATCCTGTTGAGCTACATCGCCGACTTAGCCCTCGCCGGCCTCTCCGTGCCTCCCGGCGATAGAGATAGAGTTGTATTAGGAGATAGATTTCGGATTTTTCTTATTTTCATGTCAACCTCTTTTTCAAATGCAATGCTATTGCATACGCTTTGCATTTGAGGGGGAGTGTTAAGGAGATAGAGATAGAGTTGTATTAGGAGATAGAGTTTGGATTCTATTCCATATATGTCTTATCTCTATATGGCATATCTCTTGTACTCTCCTATATATATGACCCTTTGGGTCTCATATCAATACACACACAATATTCATAACAGCAGGCAGAGAAGAGGGAACAGAGAGTTCTTGCCGTTCACCCTGGTTCATCAGGTGGTCCATGGGATCGATATAGACGATACGATTGTGAATATTCGCGCTGGATAATTCTGCATCACACAGGCTATGCCATGGCAACTAAAGCAAGCAGCACAGATGATGCGTGTTGTTTCCCTATCTTTCACGGTACCAATACATAGTATCACAGATAAAACAGCCTTCGCCTGGATAATCTGGACAGGAGTATGTGATGTGTATACGCAGAATCCTACCAGGTAACAACAGCTGTAGTGGTAGTCTTGGATTGCTCAGAATCAGCAGGAAATAAACTGGATTGACCAATCAGCAAGCAAGTACTAATAGATGTACTATGCCGCAACAACTAGCAGCCCTATCAGCAGTAAGAACCAAGGGTATTGATCACCAAATAAAATGTTGCGGGTAGGCTGATCTTGTTCCGATTAAGTAGCAACAGCAACAAACGACTAGAATACGTAACTCACGGTTGTCAACTAATTCAGAGGTGAACAGATGCAAACTGTAGATAGAAAAATTCCCCAACCCGTGTACACCGCGGGCGGCACACAAATGGAACTCGCAAATTCCAGCACCACGGCTTGGAAGTTGGAACCCACGCGCGTAGATGAACTCCTAGAAGGGAAATCACGATAGCTCGGCAGGAATGGAGCACGCGGGGAGAACAAGCAAGCAAAGCATTGACCAAAAAAGAATCAAGGAATGGATGACCTACCGATGCCGGGATCCGTGTCGATGATCAGCTTCTCCGTCGGCTGCTGCTCCTGGTGGATCTGGTGCCCGTTCTCCTCCATCTCCGATCGCCGATCTAGACTCTCTCAACTGTCTTTGGAGCTGGCTCTTGATCTGTCCTCCTCTTGTAGGCAGGGCTGGGGAGGGCACGAGGGAGATGGCGAGAGAGGAGACGAGGCCCAGGGTGCCCGTTGGCTGTTGCTACCTAACGCTGCTGTTACGTCGCTGGGATTGGAGCGACGGACGGATAACGAAGCCACGTCGGCGTCGCGTCACACTTTCGCTGCCTTCCTTTCTACCTACCTTCTTTTCTTGAGTCTTTCCTGTACTATTAGCAGCTGCAAGGTATTAGTCTGACGGTCCATTCTGTACGACTTCTAAAAATAATTTTTAATTTTTATTATAGCATCTAATTTTTAAATGATGTAATCGTAAACAGTCAAAATTCAAAAATTTCAGTTAAAAATTATAAGTCACAACTAAAAAGAACATACCCTGAATCTCGTGGAATCAACGCTTTTCTAGGTAGGTCTATTTCGAATTGGATTGGTTGCCTTTCTTTTTCGAAAACAAAAAAGGAATATGATGATGATGAAGAAGGTGAAGTGCATCTGAAAAATGTGCTTCATTATATGTTAAGAGTTGACGAGGACTGCTTTGTCATTAACTTGTTACAACAATGTACGATTTGCCAACGCCTCTTTACTTACTTTGCTGACTAAAATGGAACTGCATGCGCGCAGTCTGAGGTCCTGTTTGGTATGCCTGTCACTTTTTTTGGAAAGTAGGTTCTGCCTGGAAAGGGTTGCACGACTGAACGGCTCGGCTGAAGCGGTTTGGTGTTTATCAGCTTAGCTAGCTGTTCTGAGTTAAAAAATATCTTAAACGCCTCTAAGTCAAATGATGGTCTGTTTAATGTTGTTTGAAGGACATACGAGTGAATTTCATTTAATTATTTTTTCTCACTTCGCATGTATACAAATAGAGTAAATCTCGATGTACGTATGTTGTATGCAGTATGACCAACGGTCATGGCAATAGACAAGGTTGTCAACTCGTCGTCTCATCCTGGCTTCTTGCTTTCAAAGTTCAAATGTTCAATGATCTTCATAGCTAACGAAGTAATGACCAGGCAAGCAAAATAGGTACTAAATTTTGTGATTTAGATTTTAGGGTTTTAATTCTATGTTTTTTAAATATTTGTGGGTCAAGGCTTTAATATTAGAATGCCATGCTTCATTTTTTTGCAACAATTGAATTAAGGATTTTTTAATGTGTTTCAATATCTAATTCAATGTGTTCTAACTTTCAATAATTGTCATCTCCTCATGGCAGGTAGTTCGTAGTCATGGAGCGATTTTTAAAAAGAACGGCATCAGGTTCAAGTGCAAATGCTATGAATACAGAAAGTCTAGAAATCAATTGAGAAGAGAGTTTGATCCAGGAAAAAGGAAAAGAACAGACGACTATCTCACCAATCAGAAAAACGTGGTAATAACAGAGAAATGTCGCCCGCCATCGAAATGACCTTCCGCAACCTGCATGACCATATCTTCTCTGTGTCTGCATTTCGGCTACACCGATTGAGCATCCTTGTTTGGCATCAAGCAGTTGTTAGGGCCGAAGTATCGTATGAGTACTTTGATTTGTATATGTATCGTATGAGTACTTTGATTTGTTGCATCGTATATGATACTCTTTCTTATGCATTTAACCAAACCCTATGCGTCGTGTTACGTTCAGCTTTATTATGAAGTCTAGTTTAATTTGCAAAAGCACTTGTTCTCGTCTTTTCGTATTCAATTCTTTTGCATAGGGTTGATAGTTAAAAATAATTTAAAAATATTAATAGCTAAAGTTTTAAAACTTTAATCACACTTTTGTCAAAAACGACGTGCATCTGTGACGGGAGGATAACAAAAATAAATGGACGAAAGAAACTTAGCTTTTGGCCTGTTTAAAAAACCGTGACGGAACGGAATGGATTCCCCGTCGCACGGCACACCGCAACCAGATCCGATCCATCCATGCACCTCTCCGTCGCCCGCTCTCTTTCGGCAGGTCAAACGACAAGGGCAAAAGGGTAACTTCCCCTCCCCCAACGTAGAGCACTCTCTCTCCCCGCCTCGTCTTTCTGGATTCCTCCTCCCTCCCTCTCTCTCTCTAAACACCGCAATCCACACCAGACCAAACCCTAGCAGATCGAGCTCCCTCCTCCAGATCTCGCCCTCCCCTCCCCTCATGGCAGCCCTCTAGCTCCGGATCGATTGCGTCCGCCCCCCCCGTACGGACATGGAGGGCGCCGCCGACGCCTCCGCGGGCGCCACCGCGCCGCCGGACTCGTGGGAGACAGCCGACCTGGACGAGCCCATGAGCCACCTGCTCCTCTCCGCGCGCCGTGTCTCCTCCTCGCCGCAGCTCGCCGAGGACGACCCGCCGCCGCTGCAGGCCCCCGCGCCCGCGCGCGACGATTCGGTCGCGCAGGTGGATCAGTTCCTCAGGGAGGCCCTCGAGAAGCCACGGGAGCGCCTATCTGGTAGAATTCCAGCCCCGCCGGCGCATCCCCTTTTGTATCTTATCATGTCTAGTTCCGCGATTACAAGAAAAAAATTTTGCGCTTTCTTAGAGGATTGCATTACGAATCGTGCTAAATTCTTATGTCGTTGCATTGAACTGTATGCGGGAGGTCATGTCGAGACTTGCGATGTGGCTTGGTGCTGCCCGATCCGGAGTGTTCTGTGCTGCATCCACGTTCGTATTTAACTATAGCGGTTAGAGCGTATGCACGTGTGCTCCGTGTGTTTCTGCTCGATACCTATTGATGGTCTGCTGCAGTAGTCTGTGGGGTCCGTAGCTGGAAATACGTGTCTTAGGTATGCAATGTACCCCACGGTAGCTTAATCTGCGCGAACATTACTTGCCCGTAAAAGATGAACTGCATGTTAACAAATTGCCTGTCAATGGGCTGAAGAGGGAAATTCCATACAAAAAAGTTGGGACAGAGAAAACACTGTACACAAAAATGCGTGTTATCGATTGGGGCCTGCAAGTTCATTGCAGTTTGCTGAACGTGACTTTTGGTAAACTTGCCTTCTCTTAGGCACCGATTTGGAAAGTGGAAATTTACCCTGATTCCTGGCTAATTCAACTGTTTCCTGTGGGAATTTATCGTTATGTCAGCTATGATAAATTGGGCCTGTGGAGTTTGAATTGTTTCAGTGGCAATTGCTTCAAATTGATCAGATTTTCTGTTACTGTGGCTGAGTTTTTTTTTTGTTCTTACTAGTGTTGCATCATATTTCTGCATGTGGTTGTATTTATGTGATTAGATTTCTAATTATAAACCCTAAGTTGAGCAATGCTTGAGTGGTTGTATCTTATGGCTGTCTTATCTCACTGCAGTGCTACGAATGGAACAAGACATTTTGAAGTTTATTCGTGACCCTAGACAGACACAGTTTGAATTTCAGGGTCTTCCAACTTCGTACTTGCGTCTTGCTGCGCACCGTCTGGCACAACACTATTTCCTCCAATCAATTGCTCTACCAGATAACAGCTTGCCTGATGGATCCAGTTCTTGTATCATCCTTTATAAGACATCATCTGAATGCCGATTGCCTGCTGTCCGCCTAGCTGATATCCCAGTTAATCTGCCACAAGAAGAGAGCAACTCTGTGGCCAAAGTAGCTATTAAGCAAAGGCCTCAGAAGCATTACCATAGCATTGCCAGTGCGGGTGCTCACTCTTCCAGAGCCAACCTTCAGAAAAGTGTTGAAGAACGAAAAGAGGAATACAATAAAGCACGTGCGCGGATATTTAGCAACAGTGCTAGCATTAATGCTGTTGATGTAAGACCAGCTGATGAAGTGACTTTGCCCAACACTCTACATAGGTCCACTTCCTTGGAGTTGAACTCAAGCAACAGGCTAGGTGAAGGGGCTGAAAGTACCCTTGAAAGAAGTTTGACTAGCACTTCATCTAGCAGCAGATCAAATAGAAGCAAGATCGAGAAAGAGCCTGCAGTCAATAGAAGCAGGCAGAGCAATAGGGTGGCAATATTTCGAGACCGTGAGTCGGATCGTAAGGATCCTGATTATGACAGAAGCTATGACAGGTCTGTTTCACATGACATACTTTTGTTTGTTGCTATCTAGCTTGTGATTACTTTCAAATGGTTTTTACCATGCCTTCGTATAGTTTTTATATATATATTTATGGTGTGGCTCTGCTTTCATTTAGTTTTGTCAATTGACTCCTTCACACTTTCGTCCTAAACTATCAAAGTAACTGACTAAATTTCTATTGATCTGTCTGTGTTATATGATTTGTGGATGGAATTTACGCAATTACTCTGTATGCATTTCACTGTACAATTATTACCTTCTCAATTTGATTGCTCATGATAAGAAGGAATATAAGTGAAACATGCCAACAAGAGGGAGTCGTGTGAGAGTTTGCAAAATGAAGTGGGTCAATGGTGGAAAATCACAAGAAAATATTTTCACATGTATTTTCATGATGATGATTAAGCTAGAATCTGACTGTTTCAGATACGTGTCAACGTTACTCTTAAAAAATGCATGTCGGGGCTTATATTATATTCTCCTTTTGATCAGTAGGATAGACATAACCTTTTGAATACAAACTTTACGTCAAGCTCACTCATCATGAATGCCCTTTTCAGGTATATGCAAAGGTTTGATCCAGGATTTGGATTTAATGGAGGCTCATACACCATTCAACCTCTGTATGCTCCTGCTATTAACTACAACACTGAGTTCCCCCAGCTTGGGTCAGCACACAGATCTCCTGTTCCTGTTGAACAGCAGCCTCGGCCAATAGCTCAGCACATTCCTGGTCCCTGGTCACCTGCGCAAGCACCTAATGCAATTGGCTACCGGCCTCCAGATGGTGTCATGCCACCCTACAGTCCTGGTCATGCTGGTGCTCCTGTCAGGTCATCTGTTTTCATGCACACTTCCCAGCCATATCCCATGCTTTCTCACCCAGGAGTCACATTTGTGCATCCACAGGAATCCATGCAGCCGTTTGCAGAGGTTTGTATGTGTAATTCGGATCTGTATTGTTTTTCTTATCGTTCATGCTGAGCTGATGTCCTAGGATATCATTGTATAGGTGGGCTGTACTGTATGGATAGCACACAGATATACTATATGATTTGCTATTACCTTCTTACTGTCATACCGGAAGGTTCCTGGCGATAAAATATTTCACTTTTGTATGTTATCTGATATAGAATATAGTTATTTTCAAGTCAAGTTTCTAGTGCTGTAAATGTAGTCATTTCTGGTTTATCATCTTCCACATTTAGACAAATCGCAGCTCCTATTCAGTATACACTATAATGCAAATTGTAGAGCATGAAACGTTGCATAAATTAGAATCATAAGATTTACCTGCAGATTTTGCTTGCAATAATTGTATTCATGAAGTTGAAAATGCAAATTGTAGAGCATGAAACGGGCATAAATTAGAAATTTAGAATCGTAAGGTTCACTTGCAAAGTTTGTTTGTCGCTTGACACGAATCATGTTTTTGCTGTACAGACTCACCACCAACAACCTGAAACTAGTTTGCGCTTAGCCCGGCCCCGGTGAGGGGCCTGGGCATGCCTGCGCCTGCCAGCATGCACTGAGCATGTAAATCGGATGGGATATCCTATTCATTTTGTGCTGGCAGATGTCAGTGGGCATAAAAGAACCGAGAAGCGCAGGGCAGAGCTAGCCACCCGCATGATCTGTGTCAGCTTCTGCGATTCTCGGTGTTGTTGCTCCCTGCACATTGAGATGCAGGAGGAGCACCTTACTGCTTTCACCTTGAAGTAAACTGCGGACTGTTGCATGGGCCGTCAAGTCCAATGCATAAAACAAGCTGAGAAGTGAAGGGGCAGAGCCAGTCATCGCCTTGACCTTGTCAGTTTATTTGTTCTCCTGCTGTGGGTCCTTGTAGATTGAGATTTGAGATGCAAGAGGGGCACATATTACCGCTTACTCCTTGGAAGCCAAGGGACGCTGAGTGGGTGATGAGGGAAGAGAATGGGAAAATCCAGTATGTGGGTAGACAGTCATGACCTGGGTTAGTCCAATTCCCTTTCTGTTCGTTCTACTTCTTAGCTTCATCCTTTTCACTTAAAGAAATGATGAACTATATGCAGCTGCTCCATTGGACAAGATCTTCTCTTGTCGCTGACTGAAGTTGCACCATCGCCCAAAGCGGCTTGAGACGAACCCGGATGAGGATGCATCTTGATCTTGTCTTGCCCGCAGTTGCAGAGGCTGCTTCCTCAGAATCATAACCTAGAGACGTATCTCTGTTCCAGGCCAGCTGATGAGGAGTTGCCGTCCTGGTTGTTTTGTTTTAAGACTAAATTAGTATGATTGTGTGTTGTATAACAGCGTTAGTTGTTGAGTGACCCAATTACTTGTTTCGTATGTCAAGTAACAACGCCTCCATTTTAGATGTAAGATGGATTAGTGTTTACAAAATCCAGAGCATTGTTTACATCTTTGTTACTCATTGCAGCCTTTGGTGGATGGACATGATTTGTAGTACTACCTAGCCTCGGCTTGCTCATGTGTCGAAAATGCTCCCAGAGGGAAAGGCGAACAAGCACAAGGAAGAAGAGTCAAAAGACGAACCCAGCAAGCGAGGCGATACGATGCGACGCCGTCATTTAGGCGAATCCAACATCTCTCACGGTTATGCTTCTTTGCTTCGCTTCTCTCCTCGCTTATTGTTTGGTTACATGCATGAGTCAATGTCCGAGCATTTTTGGTGATAAATTAGTAGTAGGAAGGGATGGATAAGGTGAATTCGGAGCTGGTGCTGCACAACTGCTACATCATGGAGCAGAACGAGAGGCTGAAGAAGGCGGCGGAGATGCTGCAGCAGGAGAGCAAGGGATACGCGTATTAAGAAGATATTTTATATAAAATAGCTTCTATAATTATTACTATAAACGATTTATAAAATCACCTTAAAAAATCACTTTGTTCAAAAGATAGTTTCTAAAATCCCAAAGACAGAAACTGTTTACAATAGTCTTAAATCTCACACAAGAGAAAGTACAGTAGCGGTAGAATGCTGCCTTGCCTACCAAGATTTCTACCTGAAGTTGGACGGTCTCCGTAAACTCACCTTTTCTTTAATCAAATAATAGCGCCTTACAAAACTAGTAGGCAGGGCTTGTAAGGATAGGGATAAGGATCTTATATATGATCGTTTTCATGCTACAAGGATCAGATAATAGGATTGAATTGTATGGTCGTGGCTCAAAAAATCGTTGCTCTACTGATCCTAGACCATTAGTTTACAATTCTGTTCCTACATAAGATCTGCTGGCAGGCAGGTTTTTTTTTATTAAATACTCTTTATTGAAAATATTTTATTAATAATCTCTTGCTAACTGTACTTCTAAATCTGACTCATTTAACTACACCACAGCCTGTGGTGTAGACAAGTACACGCTGGTGGTGGCGTGGAAAAATAGGCCATTTTTAGGGCTAAGCGTTCAACTTACCTCGTAGCATAACAATATTTTTACCATGCTATGGATGATGGTATGACCAAAATGAACAGATTTGGAAATAAAACTGTTAAAGGGTTAGCAATAAAAATAAATCCTCAATTTCTAAACCCTAGCAGGTACCCACCTCCTCTTGCATTCCTAATCTCTCCACCCTAACAAATCCTCAATTTGTTTTGCCTTTTGTTTTCTCTTGTTGATCTCATCTCCTCATCTCATATTTTTCATGTTCCTTTTGTGGTTTCCTTCCTTTGTCTACAGGTGGATCGGTGATCGGTGGTGGCAACCATAATGTACTTCTAATCTTCAATTCCCGTGTTCACATTTTGAGTTGTTATTGTTGGATTATCTCTTCAAAGCAGTAGTATACTAGAGATCCAACGCTTCTTAGTAGACTGCACCTACCACTTGGATCTCGAACACTACCTATGATAATAAATCTGAAGGAAAGGTCAAAAAAATGATTCAATCTGCATTTTAGCCTTCTTTCTATTTCTAGCTCTAGACTCTTCTCAAACTAGCCTTTTTGAGGGCTTGCTCATTCAAACTGAGATTGAATATTCATAATCTCAAATGGTTTTCGATATGCACAATTTCTGGATGTTTCAATGAGAATTTCTTGACTAAGATAGCTGTTGTGGCTACGGATCAAACAGTAAAGATGGAGACTAGCTAGAGAGAGAGCCAATGACAGGAGAGAGTACTCATATATGAAATGAGTAGATCTGCCCCCTCATATCTCTCTTGGGGGCTTATATACATAAGTTGGATTGGATGAGAAATTCCTATCCTAACCTCTTAATAATCACAAAAGATAGATGTACATTAGTATATTTTTTTATATGCATGTCCCTATACTATTGGGCCTATTACATATTAGGCCAGTTGCAAGGCCCCGCCACAGGGGTTAGGCTATCCCTACAACAGTACTCCCTCGACAGTAAGCACGGAGGTCTCAGTAGGCGAGCAGACATGAACAATTGACCCAGGTTGGCCCAGCCCCCTGTCCCCTGGTAGTAAGCACGCAGCCGATGGGCAAGCTGATAAGCTTGTAGCTCACAATCCCCGCGGATGTGGACGATGTAAACCTCCCAGAGCAGAATTGTTTGACCGATCTTGACGCGGTCGTGGCATCTCCCGGCAGAAGCCGAGTCGGCTTGCGTAGGTCGTGCCCCAGCCTCGGACGGCTCGTAGACGTGGGTGGCAAAGTCTCACGCCAAAAGGCTAGGTGCCCCATCGGGTTGGTGCCTCTGACGCAGTCGAAGAAGGCCTGACGATGATGCCGCTCGTGGAATGGTCGTCCAAGGTGCAATCATGTGGTGGTCGTAGGTCTGGATGAAGTAATGGCCCCAAAGCGGTCAAAGGAAGTGTCGATGAATTCCTAAGCATGAGTGGTCAGACGAAGTCCTGATGACTATGTCTACGATCGCGAGGCAATCGGACGAAGCGTCTACAACCATGAGACGATTGAACAAAGTCTCAAAGTTAGCGGTGGAGACGTACTCCTCCCCGCATATCCTTCGGACTTGGACTCGACAAAGTCAGCGGTGAGACGACTACTCGTGCACGTGCAATCTGTCCCCCACCCTTCAGACTTGGGGTTGACGTAGTCGGCGCCGAAACAAAGCTGACGCGCGCGGTCCTTCCCCTACCCTTCGGACTCGGGGTCGACAAAGTTGGTGCCGAGACAAAGCTGAGGCGTGTGGTCCGTCTCCGCCCTTTAGACTTGGGGTTGATGAAGTCGGCAGCGAGATAAAGCTAACGCGTGCTGGATAGAGTCCTAACTGCAAGGTGGTCGGATGAAGTGTCTACTACCATAAGGCGGTCAGAGTAAGTGTCTGACCATGACGTGGTCGGACAGAGTTTATGACTGCGGGAAGGTCGAAGTTTACGACCACAAGACGATCGGACAAAGTCTCTGGTAGCTGGTAGCTAAGCTAGGTAGGCCTCTCTTACGGTGGCTGTTGGGCGTTGCCGCTCGCGAGGACGCAGCACACTGCCTCGGTAACTGGGCTGGGCTGGGCCACCATTCAGTTCCCATGGTTGGGCTCCATCAGCCCGCCAACCATCACCAAGAGTCGGGTCCATCTTTGATTGGATTGGATGCGGTCGCCGTCGTCGTCCTCCTCCACTCCATTTGATCTGACGCCTAATTTGGATGGATGCCTGGAGACTCTCCTGCCTTTCCTCCGCCGGCGTTCTTCACTGCACGGCGATTTCGCACCGTGCTCCATCTCTGACTTTTGAAACACCCCACCCCCTCCTCTCTTCTTCTTCTTCTTCTTCAGGTTGGTTATTATGAATGATACACGTGACTTCTTTCAAGTAACAACACTGATAGATTGGCCTTCCTCGACGATGCTACGACTCAGCTTCGAAAATACTGCAACTTACTTGTGTTTGTGTGATCGAATTTGTTGTGTCTGGATCGACACTACTAACTAGTACGTGTGAATGGAATGCTTCAGAATGAGGTTTCACTCGAGCGAGGTCGCCCTTCATAAGCTCCGAGTAATTGGAATGATTACCATACCAGCTAACACAACAAAGTACTAAAGCCCAATTTGCATTCCGATTCTTTTTTTAACACAGAAATCAATACAATTCCTCCGAGATGCATTGCTCCATCATGCGAGCATCCAATTTTTTGAAAAGAAACAAACGTCCGGCGAATCAAAATCACACAGCGTATGCTCATGCATGGTGTAGAGTGCAGAGACCCTGTTCTTTTCAGCTTCTAAAAACCGTTTTTTCGGCTTTTCTATAGTAACTAGCTTTTAAACGAAGTATTTTTTCAAGATAGGATCTACTAGTTAATTGTAGTACATACTTTACTGACTTTATTTATATTGGCAAAAATCGCACGTGAGTTTTTGTTACTCTGTAATATCTTATACAAACAACCCAAAAATCACAAGCCGCAGCCAAAAACCATAAGCTGCAGCCAAAAAGAACATGCCCACAAACGGCTTTTGGCTTTCAACTTCTCTGTTAGATAAAACAAAATCCGTTTTAAATATGATAGATTCTTAACTAAAAGCCATCACCCCGCTCGGTTGGACTGAAAGCTGTGCCTTATGATTGAAATTGCACTTAGCGGTTGAAATTTCACTGTATTTGAAAGGTGACTTATTAGGCGTAATTAAATTTAAAAAAAAAATCAAAAATAGAAAAAATATGCTGGCTCATCACGAATAACGTAAACGAATACGAGAAAAAATAACCGGCAAAAAAGCTCAAAAAAACCAAAAGTTTAGAAAAAGATGAAATTTATGAATAATAAAAAATAAGACAGAAACTGAAACCAAAACGAGCGAGGCAAGCCGTTTTAAATGTTCACCAATTAACTTATTAATTAATCGCCACAAAATGAAATGAAAAGCCGATAAAGAGAGAGCGAGAGCCTCGGTAATTCCAAGGCAAGGCAACCTCCTCCTCACGTTCCCCGAAGCCCCATCCGACGCTCCATGTCACGCCACGTGTCGCGCATCGGGGGCGGATTCGTCTCGCCTTCCTCCGCCACGATGGCGAGGCGAGCATGCTGTGCTGGAGCGGAGCGCTGCCGATAAAAATAGGAAGGAAATTCCAAAGGAGAAAAAGGAAGGAAGGAAGAAAGAAACAAGGAAGGAAGGCGGCTTCCCGAAGAAATCTCCCGTTCCGTTCCGCCGTGCGTTCCCGCCCGCCTCCCCATCTCCGCCGTCTCCGGTATCTCCTCCCTCCTCCTCCTCCTCCGCTTGCTTGCTCCTCCCCTTTCCTCCAAGGATTCCAACTGGAGCAGCAAGTCCTATTCTTTCTTTCTTTCTTTCTTGAGGCTATAAATAAAATCAAGACCAATTCGGTTCAATTGCTGCTTCCTGATTAGGATTAGGATTGGGTACTTCCCCTCTTTTAGTTTTTGCTGTGAATAATTGCTTTCTTGCCTTTTGATTCTTTCCTCTGGCGTAAGTTTTCGAGCGATCTGGTTCTCGTTCTTGCAGCTTGGATAAAGTAGTTGGCCGATTGAAGAGGCTTGGCCAAGAATTTTGGGGGGAATTCGGCTCGGGATCTCGATTCTTGATCGGCGGGTGGGCGTCGGATCCAGCCATGATGCTTGTCGATACGGTCAGCGCGAGCACCTCCATTATTGCCCACCACCTGTTCGACCAGAGGTCCAGGCGCAACCTCCACCCCCGTCGGACGCTCCATGCCGTTGCCTGCCGGCCCCTGGCTACGGAGTTCGCTGGCCGCCGCCTTGTCGCCCGGGTGACGAGGCAGCAGCCGCGGCGGCTCGCGGATTGGCCGGTCAAGGCGCTGGCCATGGGGGTCACCAAGGAGGCGAGCCCTCGCAGGGAGTACCGGGGGATCCCGGGGGACGGCGGTGACATGGGGGACGTTGGGGTGACCAACCCCGCCACGTCGTGGCCTCCGCGGAACAGGGCCGATGATCCCAACCTGCACAACCCGCTGCTCCGGCTGGAGCGCATGGGCTGCGGGTGGCTCGGCGTGATCTTCGAGTGGGAGGGAGTGGTTGTTGAGGACGATTCAGAGCTGGAAAGGCAGGCGTGGTTGGCCCTCTCGCAAGAAGAGGGTAAGTCACCGCCTCCGGCATTTGTGTTGAGGAGGATTGAGGGGATGAAGACCGAGCAGGCGATCTCTGAGGTTCTCTGCTGGTCTCGGGACCCCTCGGAGCTCAGGAGATTGGCCTCGCGAAAGGAGGACATACACTGCAACCTCCGGGGCGGCGCGTTTTATCAGATGAGGAATGGCTCGAGGGAGTTGATGAGCACGCTCGCGAATTACAAGATCCCTCTCGCCGTGGCCTCCACGCGGCCGAGGAAGGTTATCGAAGAAGCCATTGAAGCTGTTGGCGTGCGGAGCTTCTTCGATGCAGTTGTGGCGGCGGAGGACGTGTACCGGGGGAAGCCTGACCCTGAGATGTTTCTGTATGCTGCGCAGCTCCTGAGTTTCATCCCGGAGAGGTGCATAGTGTTTGGGAACTCCAATTCGGCGGTGGAGGCTGCACACGACGCCCGTATGAAGTGTGTTGCGGTCGCAAGCAAGCACCCGATCTACGAGCTTAATGCCGCAGACCTCGTGGTGAAGCGGCTTGACGAGCTATCCGTGGTGGACCTGAAGAACCTTGCTGACATCGAGTCTCCAGAGTTTGGCATGGAGCCTGAGCCAGAGATGGAGGAGGAAGAAGACCCGTCCCCACCCACGTCGGTGGGTGTAGATGATTTGTTCTGGTAAGAGACCAGCCTGTACATTTTCATTGATTCCTCTCCTGTATGACTGTCATAGCGATCAGGAAGGTCATCTCCACTTGTAATCCGTAGATTGTGATATGTAGATGTTTCTTTAGAGCTCACACACTGTATAGTATATATATATACCTGAAAAAGGAATGGAATTGTTAAGAATGACGAGTCTCCTTATCGGTTACCCCCTTGCCTGTTTCGTTCCATAGATTTATTGATTGATTGATGCAAGTGGTAAGGAGGGCCTCTTGTTCGGAATGGAAAAACACAGCGAGCCGAGGGCGGCGGCGCCGGGAAGGGGATGCCGCCGATCACCTCACATGCGCCCCATGTGAGGAAGGCAATCAACCCTCGCTTCCTCTGCTGGGCCGCCGATGCGCGCTCGCTCGCGTGCCTCCTATCCATCCAGGCCGTCCATCCCCCACACGTGTCGCCCCCACGCGCGCACCGTGCCGACCATAACACTTGCATTCCACTCCACGCCGCCGCACGCGCGAAACCCTAGCGTAGCGCCCCTCCCTCCTCGCAAGTCAAAACCACCCCAATACGTGCTCAGTACGGCGGCGGCGAGATCCGGGCGGGATGCAGCGGCTCCGGGCGGGCGACGAGGAGATGGGGGTCAAGGAGGAGGAGGAGGACGACTACCTGGACGACGTCGAGCACGCGAGCCCCCAGGGGCAGGGCGCGATGCCCATGGCGCCCCCAACGACGGTCTCCGGGGGAGGGGGACGTCGGAGCCGGGCCCGGGAGGAGAAGGAGCGGACGATGCTGCGGGAGCGGCAGCGGCGGGCGATCACGGCGCGGATCCTGGCGGGGCTGCGGCGGCACGGCAACTACAACCTGCGGGTGCGCGCGGACATCAACGAGGTGATCGCGGCGCTGGCCCGCGAGGCCGGCTGGGTAGTCCTCCCCGACGGCACCACCTTCCCCCCCTCATCCTCATCCTCCCAGGTACTCCCGTCCCGTCAATCCTTCCTCTTCCTCCTGTCGCTCGCTGCGTGTGCTGCTGTGCGTTGCGTTCGTTTGTGGACCTGGACCTCGACTGGTACCCATCTTCCTGTTCCACCGACTAGTAGTATTTATGATGTCATAAATGCCTGGATGGTCCGGTCCGGTCCGGTCCGGTCCGGTCGGGCCCAGTAATTTAATTTATTTCCATTAATGATCTCGTCCAACTTATTTCCTCCTCTAGTCTTGACCATAATAGAGGATGTCAGTGGGCATTTGTATTGTTTGGCTATTGGCGTGGCCAAAAGAGCCATTTTCTGGCCAGCCCGGATTTACCCGTGGCGTGGGCATGTTGTTTGCCGTGCCACGCGACCAAAAAAAATTCAGATTTAAAAATAAGTTATCCAGAAGTTATTAGAAAAAATAAATTAAAAAGGATGAAAATTGTCCTATCTTTAGCTCCGTGTACTAAGTACTGCACATGCGCATCATACGTGCATATACACGAGACAAGGATAGGAGTCGCACACAAGTACGGAATTTTTTTGGCGCATAAAGCACGTTTTGAACTTATATTTGTAAAAAAAATAGTTGTATATAATAAGAATGACAAAAATAGACCGCCTGATGACCGAGCGGCAGTGTCTTGTAGTAGATACGTAGAATCGCCCCTCCACCGTATAGCAGGTAATCAATTAAATTAACATAAATTAACATGTCACATTCAAATCTCAAAAAATTCCCCAAAAACTTGCACAATGAGGTTGACTGTTTCGGGAGGCTGCACATAAAATTTCGTAATTTTTTGAGCTCGTTTGCTATATGTAATAACTCCTGTAAATATCACAGCGTACGGATTTTTTAGTAACATTCAGAGCGGATAAAATTGTCAAAAAAATACAAAATGAAGTACGTTACGTCGAGAGATTGTACATAAAATTTTATAATTTTTTAAATTTATTTACTATAGTTAACAATTTATATAAATATGATATATAAGATACTAATTTAGATAGGTAATTAAACCGATTTAATTACATATCGATATCGTATGGGGGGAGAGGCCTGGTGACCGTACGGTGACTAGGCTTATGTATCAAACGTATTATATGAGCCCAAAAGACTCCACAAATACACGCAAAGGGAAGGGAAAAGGGCAGCAAGATCCGCGAGGAAAGGGAACCTTCTCTTTCCCGTTGCTCGGTCGGTTGCTCCCTCCGTTCCCGCCTCCCGAGGACGCGCGCCGCCGCCGCCTCCTCCCTTCTTCCCCAAATCCCAACTGCGCCTATCCCATCCGATGCTAATAACCCCCTCCTCCTCTCCTCCTCATCCAGTCTGCTCGCCCCGCCATGGTCGTCTCCGCCACCGCGCCGCCGCCCAGCCCGCTCCACACCTCTCCCGCGCCACCCCTCCGTTGCATCTCCCCGTCGCCGCCCGCCCCATCTCCCACCGCCCCGCCTCCTCCCCCTCCTCTCGCCTCCCCACGCCGTGCCCTCGCGCCCCACCCTCCCCGACGGTGGCACCTCCCTCTCCTCGACGTCCCCATCCCCGGCATGGACCCCGCCCAAGACGACGCCAAGCAGGTCAGCCTGCCACCCGCCTCTCCTCTCCTTCGGTCCCCTGAGCGACTCACTTAACTGGCTGATGTGCCTTCTGCAGGTGGTCGATGTGGTGCCGCGCCCGCCGGAGCGGGACTTCGCCGGCACGGCCTACGTCCCCGTCTACGTCATGCTCCCGGTAAGAGCGCCCCCCTTTCCACTTTGCATACCGCGGTTTCGTGCTGCCCCCTTCTGGCGGTTGTGCGATCGCCTTCGGATCGGATGATTGTGGCATGCCTGCCTCGCACTGCTGTTCATGCTGGCGTCTATGTGCGGGCGCACTTGTATTTGTTCTATAATTCAAGTATCTTATATTTCGCCTGGCCTCGTCTCACGTATGTGTTTTGCAGCTTGGGGTGGTGAATGGGAATGGTGAGGTGGTGGATGCGGATGGATTGGTGGGCCAGCTGCGGGTGCTCAAGGCAGCGGGGGTGGATGGGGTCATGGTCGACTGCTGGTGGGGGATTGTCGAGGCGCACAGGCCGCAGGAGTATAACTGGACCGGCTACAAGCACCTCTTCCATATGATCAGGGAACTCAAGCTCAAGTTGCAGGTCAGACAACTTGAATTGCATGGCACCCTTCTGTAACGTCTGTTTCTGTGGATTGTAGTCTGTTCCATGGTGTAGTAGTCCCGCAGTTTTGGGCTTTACTGCCTCTCGCCTGTTGGTGATGTGCCTAGTTATTTTACTCATTTGCTTAAAATATCGCATGACAACTATAAACACATATGATTCAATTTACCTGTATCCTCGAAAAATGATTAAATTTACCTGAGTAGGGTGAAAAAAGATGGATTCAATTTATCTCAGTAGAGTTGCATATTATCATGTTAGCTTGTATGCAGTAGGCATTATATGTAACACCTGGGCCGACGTCGTTTGGTTTAGTTTGCTTGCGAGCTATGTTGATGGGTCTTCATGGTCATGATTTTAAGAGTTTTGTTTATGTTCCAGTTATGTGCAATATGAAGTTAACTGGCTTACTGCTAATATAATATATTTGTATGTTGGTTGCTCCCAGTTGAGATGGTGTGTGGTGGTAGCATCTTGGGCCCTGTGGAGGACCGGGGTGTTACATTATATGTTCTCTATTTGAATGAACATGCATTATTATGTTCCTGGTCAATTAGCAATTTCGAAATCAAATTAGCTGGCCATGTGATTGATAGAATGCTTAGGGATGCTGTATGGGTTGCTTGAGTAATGAATTAATACAGGATCAATCTAGCCTTGCACACATCTGCTATGAATGAAAGTATCTTGCAAAAAGGATGTACCATCAGTTTGAGTTCCATTGCTGATGTTTCTTACTTGCTTTTCTGGTCGAAATACTTAGGTGGTCATGTCATTCCATGAATGTGGAGGCAATGTTGGAGATGATGTGTCTATTCCTCTCCCACATTGGGTAACAGAGATTGGAAGGAGCAATCCGGATATCTACTTTACTGACAGGGCAGGCAGACGTAATGTGGAGTGCCTTTCATGGGGCATTGACAAAGAAAGGGTTCTACAAGGCCGGACAGCAGTGGAGGTATGATCATCTGACTATCCTGTTCTGTACTCATCACTTCAAGAGGATGACAAAAGCTTGTCTGGTTGTTGATTTTCACTTCTCGTATATTTTGTGTGTCTTGATTTTGTCTGCTAGTTTGATATTATATAAGGTTGAATTGGAGAAACTATGAGTGGCTAACTGATTAGGCATGAATTCATCCGCCGATCTTAAGTTACTGAATTGCTCTACATTTTTTTTTGAATTGGCTGTCAAATACTTGAATATGGCAAAAAAAATTGTTCTGTTTCCCAACTAATACCAATCACAATATGCCTAGGGTAGATTCATTACTCACTGCGAATCCACTGGTTCTCAAACACTCCATTGTTTTCTTCCTACAATCAGTTATGATGTACTTGCACACCTTATTTACAAAAAGGTACGGAGATTTGTCATTGCCCCGGTTTATACTTGGGGTGGGAAGTGGGAACTACTTTGGATTTAATTCCTTCTGTTTTTTGGGTCTTTAATAAAAAAGTTTCAATCTGTATGTCTTTTCGTGTGTTATGATTCTGTTATTATAATTTAGGATGGGTGTATGATGTGGAACTATTTCTGTTATATTGTACATATGTCCAGCTCTCTGTATTAAAAAGTTTCAATTTATGCTCGTGGGAAGATCCATCGTGTTTATGTGTTTCTTTGTTTAATACCCCTAAATTAATGTAGGTATACTTTGACTACATGAGAAGCTTTCGAGTAGAATTTGATGAATATTTTGAGGATGGGATCATTTCAGAAATTGAGATTGGACTTGGGGCTTGTGGAGAGTTGCGATATCCGTCTTATCCAGCAAAACATGGCTGGAAATACCCTGGCATTGGAGAATTTCAGGTAAAGCTTCATCCTTCACTCTTTATCTTACACTTCCATTCTTCTCGGGTTTCAATATCTATTTAATTGATATATTGTAATTCGCAGTCCTTACTATATGGTCCGACATTGTTACGCTTGCCAGATTTGTTATAATAAATGATGGATCCGTTGAGTATATATTCTGCTCCAGTGCTATGACAGGTACTTACAGAAAAGTTTGAGAAAGGCTGCAGAAGCACGAGGACATACCATATGGGCAAGAGCACCAGACAACGCAGGCCATTATAATTCTGAACCAAACCTCACTGGATTTTTTTGTGATGGAGGAGATTATGATAGCTACTATGGCCGTTTTTTCCTCAATTGGTATTCCCAGGTGTTGGTGGATCATGCTGACCGTGTACTGATGTTAGCTAGATTGGCTTTTGAAGGTTCAAATATTGCTGTTAAGGTCAGTTATTATTGTTCATGAAGTATATGTAACTGTTTCCAGTATTTTGATGATTGTTTTGGAGGCATTTGTTCCTGTTTCGGGGATGTTGATCTTTATAAGTATCAACCTGAACTTGGTTTTTCTCATTTACATACAAAGTAAACTAGTAACTGATTGGACAGCAATATTCACTTTTGTTACATGACAGGTGTCAGGTGTACACTGGTGGTACAAAACTGCTAGTCATGCTGCAGAATTGACCGCTGGGTTTTATAACCCATGTAACCGTGATGGCTACGCTCCAATTGCTGCGGTACTGAAAAAACATTGTGCGGCTTTGAACTTTACATGTGTCGAATTGCGTACAATGGATCAGCATGACGTATTCCCTGAGGCCTTTGCAGATCCAGAGGGCCTGGTATGGCAGGTAGGGAACCTTCTACCATCATAGTTTTGCTTATCATTTGTTTGCCATTCTCTTAGCAGCAGCTTTGTTGGCTAATGTATTTTTCTCTAGCATGCAAGCAAAAACAACTAGTTGGTAGGCTTTCTCTGAGCTTAATTGATACATAACCATGTGTTCCAACTGAATTCTGCTGTTTAGTTAAGACCAGCTAGCTTGATGGTATATTAATGTTTTATCAATTCGATGTATTGTTTTTCAGGTTCTAAATGCTGCGTGGGATGCTGGTATACCAGTGGCTAGTGAGAATGCCTTACCGTGCTACGATAGAGATGGCTTTAACAAAATTTTGGACAATGCCAAGCCACTGAATGACCCAGATGGACGGCATCTATTAGGATTCACCTACCTGCGGCTTAGCGAAGTTCTCTTCGAGAGGCCCAATTTTTTCGAATTTGAGCGCTTTGTTAAGCGAATGCACGGTAAGATTAGCAGATAACTTCAATCTTCTGATAGCTGCTCCATTTTACCCCCCGTAAAACCCACATTTATGATTCTCTTGCCATGTTCTTGGCAGGTGAAGCGGTTCTCGATCTGCAGGTATAGATTGTTAGCGTGTTACATACATATACAAGTCATTCTGATTGGGCTTAGGCCTTATGGGGAACAGAGATGCGATTTTTCTTTCATAGGTAGTAGTATCAGCTGATTTTTGAGCTATTGAATCGAACGTGTGGCTCCATGATGTAAAGCATATTTGCATATAATAGTTGTCAAGCAGAAGAATCGGTGGGTTTATTTGGATTGAGGTGGCCAAACAGTTGGTTTCATGGACACGCCGTGGGCAGCTTCGATTCGCCATGTGCCTGGCACTAGGGGTGCAATCGGATCGGATTCGAATGGATATTGTTTAAACCGTATCCTAACTCATATTTTTTTCCCGGATTCGAAATCGGATACGGTAAGACCGGATCTGGTCGAATATTCGAGTTTCGAATATGGTATCATCGGGGTGGATATATATCGGTTACGGATCGAAAGCGGATAGTATAAGCGGATATCACAGACGTACAAAAAGGAACATTTTCAATAGTGATTCAAACAGAGCAAGGTCACCAAGCGATGCAAGATAAAAGAAAAACAACGTAGGGAGAAATCAGAGAAGTGCCTCCCAATGACCTGCAATCTCACAAGGTATATGCATCTAAAGCCATTAAGCCCCAACATCGGAAAATGATAGCTTAAATTAGATATGCTCTGAACAAGCTAGCTACCTAACGGAAAATAATTTGCACCACAGATGTTAATGCAAAGTAGTGGAAGGTCATATCATCACTTAACAGATAGTATGCAAACTCGTGTATGCTCTGAATGAACAATCTGTGGTTTCAAAATCCTACTCCACTATCTAATTTTCACCTGAGACATACAACATTAGAAGATATGTGGTAGGCTGGTAGCCAGCTTTTTGTATGTGGTAGCCAGCTTGGTGAATCTTGCACTTGAAGATATGTCTTCCTGAAGATTAAATTGGTAACGATAAATAGCTTTGTCACTGATTCCTACAGAATGGAAAATAAACAAGAGACTACAACCAACCAGTAAAAGAATAATGCAGTTAAGAATTATATAGTCAGTTCTTGGAAAAGGTTACCAGAAACTGAAGTAGTAAACTTTAGCTTCACTTGGTCACAAGCACACCTAGAGGCTAGAGCTCGCCATCACTAGCTACTTCTTCATCCTACAAATCATCAATGATGGATGCAACTTTGCTAAATAAGAGTAAAATCACCAATACTAGATTGTCTAGACAATACCTGAAGAATCCTCATATTAGCAACAATGGTCTCAACTACCTCCAAATCACCAATGATGGATGCAACTTTGCTCTTAGAATCTGAAAAAAATAAGAGGAAACTTCATAGTTAAAAAAGAGACTAGCAATACTAGTGTTACACTAAAAAGCTAACAATTGATGTTATCACCTTTTCTGGATGCGGCTATCCAATCTTTCGTACATATCAATGCTTCTACCATTTCAGGCTCTAGACGACTGCGAAATGGATCAATGACATGACCACCAGCACTAAAAGCATATTCTGAAGCTACTGTTGACACTTGCATGGCCAAAACATCACGTGCAACTCGTGATAGAATAGGATATTCATCTTGTTGATTCTTCCACCATAATAAAATATCAAATTTTTGACTGGATCTACCAAATTTGAGGGGCTGCTCTGCCATGTATTTCTCCAGGTCATTTGGTTCATCCTCATCAGCCCCATATGTGTCATATAAGAAATCATGAAGTTCATCATTCTCATTGTCCGAAAAGAGATTGGGTGTAGCAGTAGCATTGGCAACAGTCTTATTTTTTGACACACTAGGTGAAATAGAGGCATATGTTTCATACAATTGCTTGATAACATTGATGAATTCTTCAAGTTCAATCTTGTACAACAACTCACCATAAAATTTCTTCATGTAAAATTCTATTATTCTTGTCTTATACCTAGGATCAAGAAAGGTTGCCACAGCAAGAGCAATGTTGGACTTCTTCCAAGATTCTCAAATTTAGCACTCATAGAAAATGCCATGTCATGTATGGTGGTATCAGAGCTAGCACACCACTCAGAAATCAAAAGTTTAATCGACAAAAGCGTGGTAAAACAAATTTGTCAGAGGATATAAAGTACCGAGAATAACTCAAGAACATCATAGAATTTCTTTAAGCATTTGCAAAGTGTTAGTGCCTTATCCCATTCTGAATCTAAAGGAGCAATTTTCTCGTACCTACGGCGTTCCAAGCACAAAAGCCTCTCAAAAGCGCTCCTATAATATATGGCATCCCTCAACATCAAATAGGTAGAATTCCACCTCGTAGCAACATCCAGTGAGAGACTCATCTTTGTATCCAACCCACACTCAGATGCACACTTTTGGAATTCCTCCCACTGCAACGGAGATCCCTTTATAGCTACAACAAATGCTCTAATATTTTGAACTGCAGAGGCAATTTCTTGCAAACCATCTCTAGCAACAAGATTCAATATATGATTGACACATCTCACATGAAAAAACATACCATCACATATTAGCGGACTTTGCTTTTTAATTTCAGCAAGGACATCTTTTACACACACTTCATTTGCAGATGCATTGTCCAAAGATAAGGAAAATAACTTCTTTTCGATATTCCACCTCATGGCACAGGAAGTAAATGCATCAGATAGGTTAGCACCCATGTGTCGTCCTTCTACATGCATGAATTTGATAATTCTTTTTTGAATTTGCCAATTATCATCAATCCAATGTAGAGTGACACACATATACCCTTTGTTTGGATTTGAAGTCCACATGTCCATAGTTGTACTAAAGCGACACTGAATGGTTTTAAAATATTCATATAACTTTCCCTTTTCTTGTAAAAAGAGGTCCATTACTTCTTTTCTAATTGTTGTACGGCTCTTGATTGGAAAGCTAGGACGCAAGGATTTGATGAAGTCAACAAGATATTCATGCTCAGCAATATTGAAAGGGTGCTTATGCATGATTATCGCTAAATAAAACTTTCTCAAGCTAGCTTCTTGATCATACCTGTATGGTTCAACAATAGTTGTGTCACATTCATTGTTCTTTTCTACTTTGAGTACCTGCTGACCTGGGTTGAGATGGTGCTTTTTTTTCAAATGGTTCCAAAAGCATGTTGTGCCATTGATGGTCTCACATCTGGCACTATATTTGCAGTGGTTGCATTGCGTCCAACGTTCAATAATATTCTTTCCATTCACCTCAACTGTCTTTGTAGTCCTAGTGTAGTGATCCCAAACCAATGATGTGTTCTTCTTCTGCTTCTTTGTAACAGCCTCATCTTCTATATTCTCTTGACCTTCCGTGCCAGTGCCACTGCCAATTGTCGGAGCACCTTCAGTTTGCATTGGTTCTCCTCCAGATGCAAGTGTATGTGTTGCAAATGAAGATGAAGGCACACTTCCACTTTCGGATGCCATCAAAATTCACTGAATAACAATAATAACAATTTTCAGAACCGTTATATGTGACTAGAATCCAAAATGTTAAGGAATTTCTATAGAAAGGGAGGCCATCGCCAGATGGCCCCAAGCCCCCAACAATCCTCCACCATTTATGAGCTATATCCATTGCATTGTCATGGTGCTCCAGAGTTTTGGAGCATTGTCATGGTCTTATACCACATATTGCTTTAGAGTCATAGCACAAAACCATTGTTTGCAAATTGCATCGCCTGATTAGGATTGAAGTTTGCCAGTCAGCCAGTATTCCCTACCCCAAGTGTAGCATTCAACCGAAGGCAATACATTATCATATTGCAGCCGTACCTAAAATCCGCCGGAGTCCGAAGGAACGAAGAATCCGCCGGAGTCGAAGGCAGCGAGGTAGACGGGGGCGCCGGTGCGGTGCCGATGAGCTGGGAGACGTGCTTCTTCTTGGGGAACCGCCGCCGCGGCGCCCCGCCACGCCGGCCTTCTTCGGCGCCTTCTTTGGGGAGCAGCCGAGGAGGAGGATGGGGATCTCGGATCGCCGGATCTGGATGTGGATCCGGATCGAGGACTCCGGATCCGGATGGGGAGCAATGAGGAGGAGGATGGGGATCTCGGATCGCCGGATCTGGATGGGGAGCAGGCGACTAGGCGAGCGGCCGAGCAGGGGAGGGGAGGATGGGGATCGGATCGCCGTCGCCAAGAGCAAGTCTGCAGACTGCAGGTGAGTGCTGTCTGCTGTGGAAGTGTGGAGGCCGACGAGTGCCGGTTAGGGTCGGGAATCTCGGGATTTAGGGTTACAGGTTATTGCCTCAGCCGGTCAGCCCCTAACTGGGTTTCGGATATCCGAAAGGATATTATCCGACTATCCGGATACCGAAGCAATTCGGTCGGATATTTTCTGTCCCGAATCCGATACCGAATCCGACACATAATATCCGAATCCGGTATCCGATCCGTCCGGATTTTCCATTTTCTTCCCGGTTTCGGTACAAATCGAATTCGATACCGGATCGGTCGGGATTAACCCAACCCATTTGCACCCCTACCTGGCACCACATGAGCATTGGGTGGTAGCCTTGTAAAGATTGAGGCTGTGCAGCTAAGACTTGCCAGTGCTCAAGACGCTGCTGATACGGTGAAGTGAGCCTGCTGATGGCAAGGATCCATAGCAAGAGATGGCACTCGTTGGCGTGTACTTGAGGATGATGATCCAAGTTCCTGAGACATGCTTGTGGTTGGGACTTGGGATGTCACTCGACGATCTTCTCAGCTCTAGTACAAACACTTGCATGTTCGTCTGCAGCCTGGACCCATCCACCCGTGTATGAAAACACCCGTTCCTTGTCAAGAAATTGTGACGTTCAGGAACGAAAATCCTGCGCCATTTGCAATCCGCATCCCCGTTAACTTGGAAAATACCTGGACCGATCATAGAAGACGAAGACGAATCATTCGCGCAGCATCTACCGAACAAGATGGATGGCTACCATGAACCAGTAACAGCAACAAGAGATGCTGGCTGGCAAAAAACAATTTACATGGTTGATTTACAGCAGGCTGCGTCTGCGTCAGTCACGGAGAAACTGAGCTGCGCAGCACAATGTGGCCACCCTCGTCCTTCTCGAACACCCGCTCTATCAGGTCGTTCCAGCTCATCCGCTGCCTGGACGCCGGCGGGAAGCTCTCCGGGTGGTCGTCCCTGAACGTGCCGTACGTCGATGGTGACCGCGCGTCCGGCACCGACAGCGTCACGGCCCTGCGCAGCGCCGCCTTGTGCTCCTCCACGTGCTCCCTCTGCAGGGTCTCGTTCCGCTCCATCCTTTGCTCCGATGGTACTTCCGTCGTGCTCTCCTCCTCCAGCATCAGCTGCTCATGTGCACAGGCAAAACCACATGCTATCATCCATCCTTCCCCCCCCCCTGAAAATTACCACCAAACCTAACGTATGTACACCCCTGTACCTCAATTTTGAACAAAATTTTTGGCCCCCTACCTTAAGGTTTAACAATTTGCATTTCGACATCTCTACACACTACTTTCAAGACTGTGCACAACTTGAATCAAATACCTGCTTCGTAAAATGCGGTGTTCCATTCTAGTTGGCATGCACTACTCGGAACATACAAGTGCTAAATTGCATACTTGTTAGTTGGAATCTATCAAACATCAAAGCTACACTTTGTTACAACATAATTTTGCTTCAAGTACAGGTTCAAGACTTACATCCAAAGCCTTCTGGGCTTCCCGCTCGATCCAAATAATGGCATGATCCATTGTGGCGTTGCAGGAAAGAACTATGTGCTCAAATCTACCATCCACCGGCACAGCTGTTTTCACCACCGGTGGATATCTTCCACACCTGCGTGGATTTGATGAACAAAGTTTGTTTATGACAATATTGGAAATCTCCATCAGCAAAAACATAGTAATCTGAGCAAGAGAAAAATATCATAGTGAAGAAAACAGCAGCAAACTCAACTGTTTCAGGAATTATAAAACAGTCGTATGATCCGTGTCATCAATAGGGTTTGTAACAGTTGAACTACATACAGACAACATCAACAGGCAGCTACAACGGTGAATGTTCTCAAATGATCCTAGAGATAAATCCTCGAAGCTATCACCATAACATTCTCTCTATTTCTGAGATCTCTGAGAACCTCCATTCCAATTTAGATAAGCCATTAACCTTTTTGTAACACCATCATGGTATAAAGAAAGATTGTTATTTACTGTTATATTTCAGGGGCCTCAAGTAGTTTTTTGCAGCCTAGACCACCAATTAAGGAAAAAAAGGTTACCTGAACATTTTTCTTTCCACAATGTGATATATCCGACCAGGTGCATAGAGCCTCCTTGGATCTTTTAACATTGCATCTTCAGGTATGCAAGTGTCCCTTAAACATCTCAAACATAGCAGGCATGGCAAACTGCCCAAAAAGAGAAGATGGTCCAATTTTAAAATTGCTTGAACCCACTAAGCTGGGAGGAAATAATCACAGTGCATTCAACTTACTCGATAACATAACATGGCAAGTACAGTAGCATAAACCGTAAAAATATTAGAAAATCGGATCAATCACCCCCGCTACATTCAAAATCCTTGCTAACGGGTCCATGGCTGGAAGGTTTGCTTGTAATTTACTAATACATTTGTGAAGTCAATGAGATACTATTTCCTTCCTGAAGTCATGTTATAACATACCTCGTATTAGCCGCTTGGTGCAAGGTAGATGTATAGTTCCGGTTAACAAATATATAGCTGTGCAGCCTATAGATCAAGCAACCAATAATTTTCTCTTCTGATGATTATAAGCTCCTTACTCCTAGCTACACGTGCAACAAATCAGATTAAGCTATCACATCCGTTTACTGAGCTAGAGCGGTTGTTGGGGAAGAAGGAATGGGTATTACAGTATGCATCACCAGAAAAGCACACGAAGTAGAAGACTGACAAAGTAAATCAAGGTTTGCGTGAGAAAAGAAACAGAGCAGAACACTTTAAATTGTCAAGGAAAATGAAAGGGGGTAGAAAAAGAATAGGGGGAGTATAAAACATCAGTATGCTATCTTTTGCAGTAACTAAGGACTCTTGGGGGCTCCGTGATAAACTCTGTTTTGTTCAGATAACAAGGCAAATGCCCCTATGTCATAGCAACCAATTCACATTAGAATCATGTTGTATGTATCCCCAGGTTATTTCTTACTTTAAAGGCCTAAAATAAGCAAAGGAAAGGAGGTGCCTAATTCCAAAATCATTTGATAAATGAGTTAATCGCATGCCAATACCTAGTTTTCATTTGATACAGCTATGGCCTGTCATTGGCACATTCATGTTTGCTTAAAGTAAACGGGACACAAACCCTCTCAACAATTGTTTGCAACCTAGCAGAAGACTATGATTAGATACCAACCAAAAATGGTGGTAATGTTAATGGGAAAATGTGAAAGTACAGGCCACTGTTTAGGATCACATAATGCGAAAGATTGTGCTACTAGAATCATATCACAGTAAATACAAACACGGGGAATGGATAACATAATCAAGAAAACTACAGCATCGGTGCCATGGTCATACCAGAGAATAGACTTGAAAATATCTTCTAAAGGAGTGGCCGTCCGGGGCAAGAAATCATCCTGCCATTGAAAAATGAAGAGATCAATTATTTTCAGCCTATCCATATTCCATACACGAACAATGCAAAAAAAAAAAAAATTAATCTCAGAACCGGTATGCTCTTTCCTAAGTAAAGATGAGCCTCACTTGTAGCACAACAGAGTTGATAACGTCGGCATATCTGACAGCCAGGTTGAGCGACATACATCTGGCAGGCGCCATGGCGTAGCACCTGGTGCGGCTCCTGTCGACATCGCCGAGCTTGTCCAGGTTGAGGACGACGACCATGGTGAGCATCGCGGCGACGCCGGCCCCGAGGGAGTGGCCCGTGAAGGTGAGCTTGTAATCGGGGTATTTGTGGAGCAGGTCCTTGAGGACGTCGCACTCGGCGTCGAGGACCCAGCCGGCGGCCCTGAGGAGGCCGTTGTGGACGTAGCCGCCGTCGAACTTGCGCTTGCCGAGACGGTTGTCGAGGAGGAGGGCGTAGTCGCTCTCCTTGACGAGGTTGAGGCCCCTGAGGGCGAGGACGATGTCGGCGTGGGCGTGGTCGAGGTAGATGAGGTAGGGGGTGACGCGGCCGCGGGTGTCGGTGTAGTTCTTGCGGCGGACGACGCAGCGGGTGTCGATGCCGTAGCCGGCCGGCGGCGCGAAGAGGGGGCGGTCGATGTCGTCCTCGTAGTTGGCCATGATGAGGCGGCACATCCGCGGGACGGTCTCGAACTCGTCCGGGGAGGCGAGGCCCCAGGTGGCGCTGTCGCGGTCGCCGGTGTGGAGGCAGCGCTTCCATGCCCAGCGGGCGCACGCCAGGCAGTAGACGCACTCGAGGAGCGGCAGGCCGCAAGCCAGCGACATGGCCGGGGGCGGAGACCTAGCTAGCAGCAAGCAATCAATGAGTGGAGCGGAGCGGAGCAGCCATGGAGGCGGCGGTTGCCTGGCTGGGGCAGTAATTGCGGCCAACACACAGCACAGCGGAGCCTCCGGATCCAAAGCAAGCGGCGATCGGGTCCGACGGCCGGCTCGGAAAGAGATTTCCAAATTATTGCTCTGGTCAAACGTGGGATCCAGGACCTTCCCAAGTGCGACTTGCAAATATTGGCTTTTGCGTGTGGTTTTCGCTGATAAACAGTAATAGTTTGTAAATGAATGTTTACGAGTGAGTTTGAGTGATATAAATGAAGTTATTATAATCGATTTAGTAGATTTTATCTTAAAAAGGTATTCTATTTAAAATCTAAATGATATGAAAAAACAATTTACTATAGAAAAATAGTTTTTAAAAGGAAGCTCTTAGATGAGAAAACAATCTAGTTTTTTCCGTCTGTCCTCGGTAGATATCAGTACCTCCCAACTAAATTACTCTTAAATCTTAGGTAATCTCTGAGAGCTAAGGTTCCGCAGAAAGAATCAAACCGCCTGGCCTGCCTGCCTCGTGAGAAGAACGGATGCCAGCCAGGTCATCCAAGAAGAGAAGAGAAGAGAAGAGACGAGAGGAGATGCAAGCAAATCGCAGATGCGGCGGCGTGAACGTGATACCGAACAGTGAGATCGATGGTTCGTTTAGTTGAAGTGACTTAAGTCCTTCACCTGCTTCCGTCCAACCACTAATCAGCAGTACATATAATGGATGCATAACTGGAGGCATATAATGGCTGTCGGATCCCCACGATTAATTAGTAGCTACACCCATCAGTCAGTTGTACAACAAGATGGGCATGGCTGCAACTCCGCTCAGCCTTACAACAAGTAGAACTGCGAATAAAGAAGCTCGCGTATCTTGTAATAGTCCTCGCATAGGGGGCCTTCGATGACAATCTGCTGAGAACCTGTGCCGCCCTGCAATGCGGGGTCATGTAACTCGGTAAGTCACGCACCAACATGAATAAAGCCACATGAATCGAATTGTTCCCACAAGAAATTGAATCCTTGAATCGCAAAGTCTCGCAAAAACATGTAAGACGGCACCGCTCCTAATTCATAAATGGATGCTAGTTCCAGTAGTTACCTTTTGGTTAGAATCACCCATCTTGCGCACTGTGATGTATTCGCCACACCGTAGTGCACCCCCAGCAAACTCAACCTGCAAAGGATTTTATTTGTTAGTGCTGAATTTCAGTGGTTTCAGATATATATCAGCATATATTAGTTAGCCCTACCCAGTTAACATTCCCAAGTTCACCTGTTACATCTTTGTGAATCCATTTTGGTACACAAAACTATAGCATCTGTAAGTTATGTGAACTAAATGAAGTGTACTCCTGAGAGGCGACACCTAATAACCTTTTCTGCATGAGTGATGTCTGTTCTGAACACGTTATTGCCTATTTTTAATCATCACATTTCGTCCCCCTATGTGCAATTAAAGTATACTAAAAGATTTAACAAAATCTCATGACCATTCTAAAACTAAAATGTGAAGGGTCAGAACTCAGAAGACTCAGGAAATGCAACACCATACAGCTACTATAATAACTGCAAACAGAGACCTACCTGCAAACCTTTATTTGCCAGGAATTGCTTAAAATCGGCCAATTTCAGATCACCCACGAGAACTGACTTGTGGGCTGATGGGGTTGTTGAGGGGGGCAGTAAAGTAAGCTTCTCATCCACTTTTCCAACTTCTGCATCCACCCATGCAATTTCATGCTCACCCAACTGCAGACAGTGTTGGTGTCAATGCTTTCTTACTACCAACTCATAGTGAAGTAAATGCACAACAGAGTAAGTGTTCAAAAATCAAAAGTAAACCAAATGAAGCCCTATGGACAAAAACCATGGTTCCTGGCTGAAACCAGGTTGTTTCTGGTGGGGCACTAGCCAGTTTTTTTTTTTTTTTTTGCATGAATGGTTTCTTAGGTTTATTAGCAAATTCAACTGGTTTGAGTTTAGCTAGGGGCTTATGGATAGTAACCAGCTAGGAAATGGAATGGACCGCCCAGTGGGAAACGAATCTAGAGCAGCCTTTCAAGAACCACAATAAACAAACTACGTTGACCAAAGGGAAAAATGAATTGACATTTTCTAACAGCAGAAGGAATGTTTTTTGGTGATAACCTGACTTGTAATGGAACATGAATGGGTTCTGACTTCTGAGCATCTGACTCACTTTAAGAGCTAAACTATCCATAGAGAGAACTCGAAGCATTAAATTAGCAGCTTCACTTGTTTCAAATTTATATCATGGCATAATTTCCACATCAAGATGACCTTGTACCATCAATAAAAGGGTAAAATACATTAACATTAAGGGGAGCAAGTATAGCTCATACCTTCTTAGAAATGACATTACTCATTAACTTCTCTGAAAGCTGTACCTGAAATTACATGATAGCACAGACATTACAAAGTCAGCAACTGAAAGTTTGTGTATATATATGATAGATGATACAATTACAACAAGCTCCTAGCTTAAATAAACAAGGAGCCTACATAAATACTTGTTGCTGCTTAATATGGAGCATTGTGATGGTGCAGTAATTTAAGTGATTGGTAATGGTAACTGTTCAGTCTTGCCTCTTTTCTTGTGCAAGCTATCAGATACGAATTAGCACACCAGTATGTGAGGATACCTGGATTTCATGACCTCCTAAGTAAAGCTCTACTTAAAAAGAGTTTGCCTGACTGCTGACAGTTAACATACAAACCTTGTAAGCACATAAATCTGATGTTACATCGATTGTTTCTTCTATCTGAGGAGCATATACATGCAAGTCAGAGTTCTTTGCACAGTGCATCTTTAAATGTTCAGTAGCTTCCGCTGATCCATGCACCAAAACCTGGAAAACATGAGGAAAGTTTCAGGATGATACAACAATTTTCTACAAACAGGCAAGCACTTAAACAAGCATAGCAACTGCAGGTAACTGAAATGACACTCACTAAATCACAATAAGGATCATCACAAACTAATAATCTAAACAAAGTTTGTGGTGGCATGTCCACCCACAAGAAATGAATGAAAAATGTAACACTATATCTTTGGTTTCAATAACGCAAGTGCTTCAGTACATAGGCTTAGGGAGAATTCAAAGTAAATTTAACTAAGAAAAAGGATAAACAACATGTCAGCAAAAATATGCTAAAAATGGAGCAATTATAAGTCAAAACTGTAACTTCCAACTAAAGCCACATACAAGTTTCAGTGGGGCCACATGGGCAATTACTGATTTTACGGAACGCCCATCAGACCGACCTTCAAAGTCCATATATGCCAATGAGCACTTCACTTGAACCTACAAAATGTTGAGTATATGTAAAAATTCAATCTGGATAGGCATATAGCTATCTCTTCAATATAGATGCAAAGACTAAATCAAAGAGACCGCAAAAAAAACTTACAGTCATCTCATTGGAAATAACTTTTGAGGGCGTTGAATCAAGGAGCAGGCGTGCTGAGCCTTCATCAAGCTTACCATCCATACCATCTCCAGCACCCTGAAAAATACACATGCCCTTAACAACCTAGAATGCATATAACTACATAAGAGCATTTTGTCTTAAGGAAAAACAATTGAACACCCGTTTGAATTTGAAGGTGCAAAGATAAGTTCCAAGTGTTTTCCAGTTATCATTTAAGCTGCTTGTAGTTTTCAACAAGGAGCACAGACTCAACTGATATGCCCCAAAGAAATGACTGGCAGCATAATTAAACGGAATCCTCTGAGCCAGGCATGCAACTGAAGTAACAATAAACTAATACAATATATCTACAAACATTCAATAGTCAAACGGAATAGCGAGTGCATAATCAAACTTACGAGCATCAATGTATTTTCCATCTCTTCTTGTTTCATCATATAATCATCAGGATTGATAACCTCACCAAAGTCATCCCATTCAGCAGTATTTTCAAAGAAAGGGAACATTGGAGCAACACTTGTTGATGAAGGGACAAATCCATCGATAAGAATATCCACATTCCCTCCAAAATGCAAGCCAGCTGACAGAACCACAAAGTAAAGAAGGGTAGTTAACTACATATAACATATCGCATCAGAAAATAAAGGCCTTAAAACATAAAATCAGTTTGGGGAAACTAGACATAACAACAGATACGTAACCATCAATCCATCATCTTTGGTTTCTTCAATATAGTAAACAAGCATGAAATGGGGCTATTGAACTCGATCAGGTTAACACACGAAACAGGCAGAAAAAGAACAAAAAGTAGAACATTCATAAAAAACTAAAACTAGACTAGAGCTGGTTATCAGCAGAAACATAATAATTAGAATTGTACAATGCAATTCGACATGAGGTAAGGTCAGGGCCTCAGGGGAAACAACCAAACAGAGAAGTTCACAAAAATGTGTAGCCATCTTATACCTTTGGATGATTTACGAGATGAGCTTGCATCAATGACCATGGGATCAGAAGCATTTGCATTTGATCCATGAGAAGCCTTCAATTCCTCCTCTTTGCTGAGGCTAGCCTTTAGCGCTTCTTCCTTTTTTATCCGTTCTTGTTCCTCTTCATAAGCTTTCAGCTCATCACCAACCAAAGGAATTCGCTTGCTCATGGTGACCTTTACAGCTTTGGGGGGTGGATCCACTTGAAGCATGCGGGCAAGTGTCCCAAACTGGAATGCAAACATTTTGTAATCAGACACTTGTAGATACACAGTAACATACATATATGATACTAGAATTCTGCTACTAAGTGAAAAGAATGGAAAATTTTAAACAGTGTTTTCAGTTTTCACAAAGTTAGAAATTTAGGGGACATGAAGGCAAAGAGCTATTGTAAGTTTTACGGAAGTAAGGCTTCATAATCATTTGATTAATTTCATTCGACAAGCTATACAAGTTTCATTTAGAAACTAATTTACTAAAGACACTTCAAACCATGTTGTTTTCAGTGTTAAATAACAAGTTATATATCTTTTTACATCCAGAGCCTCAAATAAGTGTGGACAAGATCCCTAGTTATTTATATCTTAGAAGATTCAACAATTTCTATGACATTTTATTTAAGGTAACTAGCTACTAAAAATACGTGAAGATTGATGAGAAGAGTAACCCATCTGGAGAGGCTGCAGACATGGATGTACCTGTCCTTTCTCAGTAAAGAGCACTAGATTATTTGCTTCATCTGCCATCTCAACAAATATGTCATGAGAAAAGCCAACTTCCAAACTTGCCATGGATGCTAGAACCACCTGCTAAATATTTGTTAGTTTCAAGGTTCCAAAAGCATGGTAGAGATATATGTTACTCTAACCTTTGGAGCATCTCCCAATTTTTTAAGCTCTTCTTTGTTAATTATCTGTGTGACACATCTGCAACATAGAAAGGACAAAAGTTGTTAGCGATCAAACATAAGAATCATATGGACATTAACATAAGCAAGCTCTTTCAAGATTCTTAAACAAACTGTTTGCTTGACATGAAATATCCTATATCTTAAGTACAATACCGGTTCAAAAATGGTACTCAAAATGGCTCTGATGATATTATTCTAACAGAACTACTCAAAAGAGAACATGTAAGTGTGACTCCATGAAAAGCAAGTGAGAGAGAGGAATCCTGTCTGTTGGGCTGTTGGCAGGTCAGATAATAAACTGCCCCCTAACATGTGTTATAGCCACAATTAGTATTCAGACTCACATAGTGAACACACGGTAAATGTTAATATGCACAAAGCAGATAATGAATTTGAAAAAGTAAATATTGAGAATCATTCATACTTTAATAAGAAGGCATTGTCTCTAGTGTGTTCAAAAGACTTTGAGATTGAATCACTCATCCATTCAAGAAAACTCTTGACATAATCAATAGTACTTGTAGAAACATTTGTCAGAAAGTAGACAGGGTAGATCAAATGTCGTTGAGTCCAGTACTGCAACATATCGAGGCAAAATGTTAGCACATCATTAACACGAGAGGATAAAAGAGTACCAAGAATAGAACACAAGATGTCACCTGCTCCAATATCAAAAGAAGTTCTAGCACTCTACCAGCTGTATCAACAGGCAATAACACACTTCCACCGCTTGTTAGAACTTTGACTATTGCATCTGCATGAAACATGGTGGCACTTCAACCAAGAGGTTCCGACACATGTTATAAGTGAAATAATTGGTAAACAAGTAATCATTTTGGAGCTCTAACAATTTTAAATTTGGTTATTGCATCCAACCATGATATTTCATCGTGAGATAATAAAAGTATATAAGAAACATGAAATAATTTATCCCATGCTGCAAATTTGGAAAAGAAGATAATATGCTTCTTCCTAAGTTCTATGTGTTACTTTAGATTATAAAAATAATAAAAATTGGTACATCATGAGCTGGTAGCTCAATCTGATCAGTAAGAAAAGAAAAAAAACATAAGGCGAAATAACATATCCTGCAAGGCTGCAGAGTGCAGACATGGCAGTTAAGAATACTACTGGAATTGCAAAAAAGAATAATGACAAGTACCAGAGCTCTACCAATGAAATCTTGATCCTGCTGTCTTTTGTAGACCTGATTGTTCAAAGCATTGTATGCATCAGTTATCAAAACAGCTGGTCGTACAAAAGATCCAAGAACAGTACCATTCAAATGCCTGGACAAGTACATTACTGTTAGTTATTAACTTGTTCAAGCTAAAGAGAACACTATCACTACGTATGTATAGGACAAATACAAGGGGGGATCTGACCTCTCTTTCCGATGGTTGAAGTCAACAGCATAGACGACATCCTCCCCATCTTTTGTTATCTTCCATACTGTGCCGCCCAAAAGATGCCCAGCCACATGTGGAGCAATGACTATTCCTTCACCTTTATCTGCCAAGGAATAGTATTTGAGGGAATGAAGTCTAGCATACTAAAATGATGTACATCAACATGATCTTACTCACCATTCAGAAGGTGATTTTGTGAGTACTTCAGTCTCACAACATTTTGGAACGCAGCATCAATATCATCCAAAGTAAACAAGTCAAAGTCTGAAACTTGCTGCAAATGAGACATTAAATACAGTAAGGATCCACAACACACACACACACACACACACACAGAGAGTAAGAGAGAGATTTCTTATGTTAACTGGAAATGCATCGATGTACAACTAGTTATAAATTACAATAATGAGCACTAAGGAAGCTTACCCATCGAGATAGAAAATAATCATACATGGTCAAAAGGCCAAGTCTAAACACAGGTTCCGTCGCATATACTGGTGCAGATAGTCCAAGATGTTTCATAGCATAGGGCAAAGCTCCTAGATGCATGATGTCAGGATGCGACAAAAGAACAGCATCTACTGTTGGTGCAACCCTGAAAGATATAAAGTGTACTTATCAGAGCAAGTCAAAATTAATCTTCAATATGTTTTGGGTGAAAATACTCATATTGATGCCATATATGCAGTAACGCAAAATATTTGCCTTTACTTAACTACTATATGGGGACTTTGGAAAGAAATATGTGGATGTGTCCCCTTGATTCTGTAAAAATGTGTGACATAAACAGTCGAGCAGCAAATGTTTGTGGATATACATATAAAAGCCTAAAAAGATAATGTTTGCTTGATTGTGAATCTGTGTAAAAGTAATGACATGATCGCTACTAAATTCATGCAATGTTGCCTCACCAGTAAAAAGAAGCAAAAGTATATGTCGTAGTCTAACAGCAGAGGCTATCTATTGACGATTAGCATAGCTGGATGCAGGGAGGCCAAGATTTGCCATGGTCACGATTCATGACATCCTAGAGTTGCCTGAAGATACATATTTCCATATTCACCATCTAAACAAACCAAATCAATTACTCGTGAATGTTGCGCGAAAGCTCATGCCCGCGTATGTACAGATGGACATGCGTTCGTGACCGCACGAGCACGCGTGGCCACACATACCAGGCCTAACTCTGCAACAAGCGAACACACACACCTACAAAGATGTTTCAGTCTGAACCTTGCAGTCCGTCCGAAAATGTCATCCGTTGCAGCAAAGAAAACCCTAAGACGTGCCAAGCCACGCAGGCGGCAAGCACCCTTTCCCCTCCCCCAATGTAGGCAATTGGCCGAACAGGTGGCGCGCACGGCGAGCGCAGCCACACTCGCTGGCACAAATCGCCGGAACAGGTGGCGTCCGGCGAGGCAAGCACTCCAAAGGACAGAGTAGCACCGAGAGAAGTGAGTGGACAAGCCTGCGGTGCGGGGGGGAGCGTACCTGGCGAGGGGTTGGAGGTGGGAGGGGTCGCAGAGGTCGGTCCAGCCGCAGTCGAGGAGGAAGCGGAAGCCGTCGACGGCGAGAAGGTAGCAGAGGGGCCCATCCCCGTACGCCCCGCTCAGCGGCGTCACCTGCACCGACGTGCCCATCGGATTCCCCCTCGGGCGGCGGCGAGGGGAGTGTAGGAAACGAATCAAGTTGGAGCCCCGCCTATGGCTATGCAGCTGTAACTGGGCCGGCCCGAGGCGATTGGGCCCAGCCGCTCGCTAAGCTCCCGCACTTTCCCTTTGCTGGTTGGGTTCAAGCGTTTTGTGCTTGTGCCTGTACGCAAACCCACCCGAATCTTGCCTCCGATGGACGGCGCCGGTGGCAGCGGGGACCCGACGGCAAACGGGGAGAAGCCCCAGGAGCAGCAGTTCGATCCCAGCCGAAGTAAGGGGCCTTACCTCATCTCGACTGCCTTCGCTTCCCTCCCTTCCCGTAGGCTCTGCGCATTGTTCGTGCTGAGTTTCTCTCTATGAGATCATGGCTTCTTTCGAGGGGCCTTGGGTTGGAAGCCTGGATTATTAGCTACGCTACATATTGGCGGCTGTTGCACTGGAATCGAATCGGGAATTCACAGGAAATATGCAAATCCATAGGATTCCTCAAGCGCCCTGTCCAGGGGGAAGCTTCTGTCAATTTGGAAGGCACCTGGTCCATAATTTAGTCTGTTGGTACACACAATTATCCGAGGGGTCATATGCATAGGATGATGCTGTCTTGGATGCATGATCATGTACCTATGTTGCGTAGCACGTTCTTCAGATACAGCTAGTAATCTCCAAAAGCTCACAAGGTGTATACATCTTTCGAGCCTCCGTGTAGAGGCACCTAACACGCTTCCTAGCACTGTGTGAATGCATGCTCGGTTCTATTTTTCTCCATACGATGATGTCCTGATGTGTAATTGATACTGTCATAAGCTCGTATGGAATGCCATGCTTATTCTTCATGTATTTTCACCTGTTACTTAACTCTCTTCCTATGGTACACTATCTCAGTCTTCAGAAGCTTCGTATATTCAGCATAGAATAGATCTGCATATATTATGAGGAAACATTCACCAGACCTCTGTTTTCTTTTCATATCAAGATTAAGTTAGGATGTTCTTACTGAATACTCATTTCTATTAGGCATTATTTGGAAAAATCAACCAACCCTTTTCATTTCTCAAATGTTGCTATTTTAAAATATGAATCTGGCCTAATGTATTAATCTTTCAGCATTCTGACACATAATGTCTCCATGCTTTGAAGTGATTGGAATAATCAAAAGGAAGGCCTTGATTAAAGAACTAGCTGCTGCTTACCATGCTGAGTGTGTAGCGTGCTGTAAAGAGCTTCTGCAGCTTCAGAGAAAATGGGAGGAGGTCTGTATCCATCTTTCTCCATGGTTTCCAGATTTAGTACTTCCTCTGGCTTTCTGTATTTCTTAGTACTGCAATTCTGTCCCTTTCTTCTGTATTTGCAATCAAAACATTACTTATATGCCTGTAGCGTTGCTGATATTTTTAATTTATTTATGTATGTTAGGGATGCATAATTTGTTCCATTAGAAACTGGCACTCGTTTAGCACCTACATCATTACAGCATTATGCGTTCTCGTACCAGTTATCGAAATCATCAAAATGTAACTAGCTGCCTGGAGTTGTATTTCTTGGTCTGTAGTAGATTCCCTGCACAGAAGTTGTTTTTGTTTGGTACTCCTAACAATATTTTCTTCAAACGAGGCAACTTTATTCTCTGATGTGATCCCGGTTCTGCAGGAGCAATATGTTGAACCTAAGATGCCTGAAGAACAAAGAACATTGATGATGAAGACCTCTAAGCGCAGGAAGAAGTAGCTTTAGGAGATTATCACTTCCCTTCAAGAGAGATCTTTTAAGCCCGGTCAACTGCCTCATGCTAGTGCATTGTAGTACTGATTGTTAGCTCGATAGTAAGGTTTAAACAAACATTCCACTGAGATGTGTGGTCTGTGACACATGAATGTGACGACTTCTGGACTGTAGTGAAAGCTGGTAAATGTTTATGTTGTATTAAGGTGCTACGCTGGATGCCCCTGGCCGAGGCTCAGAGTATTATGTTAGTAACGGATTTTGTGTGCGTCCTCGTGTTGCAGTGAAGAAACCGAACTTTTGGTACTTTCGGTATGTTTTCAATCCGCATTTGTAAAAATAGCCGTATACGTGTAAAATTAGCAAAATAACATTTCTGCCATCTGGTCACCTGGTCCAGGCGATAGGGCCGTGTAGCCGACATATGTCCATTGGAGCCCGGCCACCGGGTGGCTGCCAGTCTGTCGCCCGCCCACCAGGCGGCTCTCTCCCTGTTGCCCTGTCACCGGACGGGTGATTAAGCTGGCTGCTAATTAGTCGGCTTAATCACTTGCTGAGTTAGAATTTTTTTATTTACCGCATGTTCAAAATTTTAAATATAGCAAATGAGCTTCAAAAATTATAAAATTTTATGTGCAGTATCCCAACACAACGAACTTCATTGTGTAATTTTTTAACAATTTTATCCATTATGAATGTTGCTGAAAAATTCATACGATTATGGTATGTTAAGGATTTTATTACATGTAGCAAATGAGCTCTAAAATTATGAAATTTTATGTGCAACTTTCCAACACAGTCGACCTAAATGTTGAATTTTTTGAGAATTTTATGTGCTATGAAGTTGCTATGTTATTTCATGTTAATTTAATCGTAATTAGCGATATGCGATCCTCATTTAATTAGAGATTGAAATCGCCTACCGCATGGCCACCATGTGGCAGGTATCTTTTGCAGTGCGTGATTTCTGTCCTTCGCATATATGTCGGTATGTTGCTGCTATATTTCCTTTCCCAGTGGCTCCTTCGCACAATTGTCAGTTTGTGCGTGTCGTCCCCTTGGTGCGCTCTCTCGTCCACACATATGTCGTTATGTCCGCCTCGTCCCCCCTCGCCTGCTCTTTTGTCTGCATATTTGTTATTATTACCATGTCGTCCCCCCTCACACGAAGTGCTGGGCGTCGACAAAGAGTCCTTAATTTGTGGGGTGAGCGTACCGGGTTATCTTTTCGCTCGACCATAAATACGAACCTCTTGCAGTTGATCATCGCTCATCTCAGTCGCTCATCGTAGAAACTCATTCTCGCAGTCGTCGCTCAAAATTAAGAGTGCATAGCTCATTATTTTGAGAAAGTTGTGCACATTTGTGGAGGACGTGACAATGCTGGTTGCTTCTCCCGAAAGACAGGTAAATTTTTATCGCATGCTTTCGATGTTATTCTCTAGTCCTAGTTAATTAGTGTTATTTAGTTAATCGTAATTAATGTAGTTCGTATTATGAAGTAAGTATGTCATAGTAATTTGCTTTGTGTTTTTTACGTTGGATTTTAGTCGATACCATTTACCCATCTCTGTTACCTTTCGGTCCTACACAAAGAAGCAACTTGGATGAGCATATACTGATCGATCGAGATAAGCAAGCATATGTATTTGTCAAGCTTTTCTTTTCCGATCAGAGTCTTGTTTTCTTTACCGTCTTTTTGGAATCAAGCTGAATGCAGGAGAAACAAGCAGTCCGATCGATGACTCGAGTACTCGACTCCTATATAAATAGGTGGCGGGGCTTCCGTGATCTGGAATCATTCGATCGATCCCAAGCTCTCCATACACATACATATTCTTCCATTTTCTGTTGAACTAGCGAGAGAATATATGGCGGTAAGCTAGGGACAATTACATAACTAATTAATTATGAAGTGGCGCGCAGCTCTCTATATATAATCGGTATCGGATCGAGATGTATATTGATTGGTTATTTGGCTTAATTAATTTGTCCTGCACATATGCATATGCGTGCATGGGTAGTCGTCGGCGGTGAAGGTTGGGCCGTGGGGTGGGCGCGGCGGCACGCCCCGGGACATCAGCAAGGGCAGCAGGCCTCATCACCTGGAGAGAGCATCACCGTGCGCAGCACCGACAGCTACGGCGGCCGCATCAACGGCTTCTCCTTCGTCTACGTCGACATGAAGGGGCAGTCCGTCCCCGTCGGCACCTGGGGATCCGCCACCAAAGGATACGAGGACACGGTAATTAATCCGTCTTGCGATACTAGCTAGCTAATTGATCTCTAGCTCGATCGATCGATCTTGCAATTGATATTACATGCACGGTACGGTGCAGATGACGATGGGACAGGGCGAGTACGTGAACCAGGTGAGCGGCACCGCCGACGAGATCGGCGTGACGTCGCTCAAGTTCGTGACCAACACGGGCGTGGAGTACGGCACGTACGGCTACCCGTCGGGGACAGCGTTCAGCGTGCCGCTGCAGCAGGGCAACGGCGACGCGCTCAGCTTCTTCGGCCGCTCCGGCGACTCCCTCGTCGCCCTCGGCACCTACGTCGCGCCGCGCGCCTAGCGAAATTAGTCGTACGTCGTCTTTTCACTCCGGCCGGCCACTGCCTACTTTATCTATCCATGCGTGTTATATATATATCGAACGATCGTAGCACGTGTGTGACTGAAATAAAAAAACGTAGGGTTCGAACGCATGCAGGTGTGCATGTGATCGATACTAGTTAATGCGACGTGATTAAGTACTGTAACAGCTGGTTTGTAATGAATAAAATTATCACAAACTATATATATATATATATATATATATATATATATATATATATATATATATATATATATATGATCCCGAGGAACTTGAATACTTCGTCTTTCTTCATGCATACATGTACAGTACTATTGACCGACTGAGACACGACGTGATACTACGTGGATAAAAGGAACTCAATGTACAATGAAGTACAAACTACAATAGCCCTTTTGTATCGAGCTACGATAATCGGAAACGTTGTGTGAGCTACCTAAAGATAAACGTCTTCTTGTATTTAAAATCTAGACATCATCATTCTAACTACCATTAGGGATCATCAAATTCCTAAGAATTAATATCGCCAAAGCATATATAATGGTCGCATAAGCGATCCAAATTACAACATATCTAAACGATGACCGAAACACCAAATTCAGTTGCTCCTACAGCTGACATTAATTTTTTTTCAAAGTCTTCCCGATCAAACGTAGTCTAAATTAACTCATTATGTTAAAAGCCTACAACTCTATCTTAGACTCCTCATATGCGGATATTGCTATAGAAACCTATTCAAGACGATAGATCATCGAAGAAATTACCAATGATTAATCCGGTATAGATACCGCCAATAATAAGCACAACAGCCTGAATTGAATGAACTCCATATTTGTAGAACCAGATTGGCAACAGAGGGGGTGAATGGCGCACAGAGATTTTTCCTCCAAATATTCACATGTTCCTTTTCTCCAATAACTTCAAAGCTATGAAGATTAAGATATGATGTCTACTTGAAAAACAAAGGAACACAGAGCTCAGTACGACCAAATGAATTGGACTAACCCTACGAATTAAGTCAAACATCTTAATTCCACTAGTGGTGTCTCTTTCTCACTCCGGGTAGATGAGCTCTAGCTTTCACAACAAGTCAGATCTTCTCACAAGCTTCTCTGAGAAGATCACCGAGCACGACGCCTCTAATGCCGTTTAGGAGTCGGCAATATCCAAGAGTAATAAGTCAAACCCTTTGCTTAATTCTCATTATCTGCAATAAATACACAAGCTCTAGTGAATACGAAATCCACGTCTGCAATGAATGCACGGCATGTACAGGCAATGTCTAGCATGAACACAATGGTAAAGTCAAAGCATATTTTAACTAGTAGCGTTGTCTATCCGTGAATGCAATTGCGTGGGGTAATTCATTCACTCGGGTCTCCAAGAATAACTTTTCTTCCTTTTTCCCCCCAATAATTAAAGTAAGATACTAGCTAGATAGATCCATTCACTCGGGTCTCTAGTGAATATAATTATACCCCTCTGTCCCGCCCACCTAGCTAGGATCCGATTATTCCATACCATATATAGGAAAGAAAATACATATATAGGAACTAAAAATACATATATAGGAAAAGAAAATATTATTATATCTTCACAAATATTGTAAAGGAATAAAAGAAAAAACAAAAAGCTTAAATTAAGAGGTCGATATATTTCTGAAGGCAGAAGCTAGAAACAGAAGATCTTAGAAGCAGAACTCGTTGGTGCGGGGGCTAAGGTAGAGGGAGACGAGACGTACTAGCAACTATCTATCTGCTAGTACGTAGAGTAGTACTAGTAGCAGTAAGGATGAGGAGGTTCTCTTAATAAAACAGAGATAAAACTAAAGGTGTAATCAGAGCAGATACAAACGGATAAGATTTATTTTGTATTATATTCTGTATTTTATTGGAGTCAAAGTTGGACAACGTCTAATACACATTTCTCTCTCCATATTCGTTCCATAAACTTTTGGTCGGTTAGACAGAAACAAGCGTGGATCAAAGAAATCGGGTCACTGTGTCACCGCATGCTAATCTCACTTGAGAATTTTAGGGTCACATCTTGCATATGTAGAGTGTTATCTTTGATTGTGCCGAGATCGCTGGGTCCCAAGGCCCCTCCGGGTGGACGAAAATTATCTGCTTTTTTTGCACCTCTATAAAGGACATTAGATAGTAGAGGTGCAATCAGAGTAGATATAGATGGATATCGCTCATCCCAAATCCTCTTTTGTATTTTTTTCTCAGAGTAGGACATAGACAGTGCCGAATACTCATTTCTTCCTTCCATATTCACTTCGAAAGCCTTCGGTCAGTTAGACAGATGGGAATTATATGCTCAGTCTACACCCCTGACTAAAACAAGACATGAAATTCAATAAAAGATGACGCGTGATACCATGTCGTAAACTATTCCCTCTATTCAAGAATGTATGACATTTTGGACATTGACACGGTCTCTAACATTCAACTTTGGCTGTTATTTTTATATGAATATGCTTATTAGAAAATATAAAACTACTATATTATGGAATGTTTTCATAGCTAATTTGATGATACTATTTGTATTTGTCTAATCTAAATAGTTTTCTTTATATATAAGTGGTCAAGGTTAAAAAAATGTGACCGCACTTTTTTTAAAATGTTGTACATTTATGAACAGAACGAGTAATTAACGCCACCTGTTTAGTTTTCCGGGCATAGACCTCTTTGCATACACTGAATTTTTGGGGAATACCATGCACGGTTTTCCCAAAAAATACTGCTGTATTGGAATCCATGGAGTGTTTGGATGAGATAAAACTTGTAGTTTTAGAAACCGCAGTTTTCCAAATACTTTGGTTTTTTGGACTTTTTTTTTTCAAAAATCCTCTCAGGGCCTTTTTTTTTTTCCTAAACCAAGTTTGTCTACTTCGTCTTGCTGCTGCTGTGTTCGATTGGAAATTGGGATAATGCATATGAAATGTTTGATAGTTGGGATAATCACGAACGGATGCTAAACCGGATGGGATGCATTGTTTGATGTTTCATTTCTTCAATTAATTGATAAGGCACACACTCGTCATTTGAACGGTATATTATTTAAATATTACACAATGACTGCTAGTTCATACTATTACTGCTTCAACTATTCTTAAAGGTACATTTTCTAACCAGAATACCATATGAAATTACGCTGCCAATCCCAAACACCATGTAGGTTTTTTTTTTATCAAAGCTGTATAGTATATGGAAACCGTGGTATTTCACGACTGGTACCTTGAAAACTTGACTTTGACTCGATCAAGCTTGCCTGCCGTCATCCTTCCATGTACAGCGTTTCTGAAACTCGAAAGAAAAAACAAGCACGTGAGAAATGTCGACGCAAATGAAAGTCCTACTTGCGTCTCTCCTTTACGTGAACGTGACAGTGCTACTCGGACCGAATGGAGTAAGTTTCGGTTTTCAAAAGCTGGTTTTTGGTTTTCTACAGTAACTAATTTTTAAACAAAGTATATTTTTAATATAGGATCTACTAGTTGATTATAGTATATACCGTATTGATTTCATTTATATCGGCAAAAAACACATGTGGATTTCTGTTACTCTGTAATCTCTCATATAAATAACTTAAAAATTATAAGTCACAGTTAAAAACTAAAAACCGCAAAAAAAAAAAAAAGAATAGACCCTGAATTGATGAAGCGAGTGGATATTTCCATTCCCTCCTAATCCTAGCTAGCAACATCGTGCCTTTTTGACCTCACCTGACTGACACCTCTCCTCTTCCACACCACAAAATGGACAAGCCACGCCAGCCATTAGCTAGTACATGTGTGAGCGTGTTTTGTTTTTTGGTTGTGACTTTTAGTTTACTAATTTTTTTAAATTTTAGATATTTATAATAGGAATTACTAAAAAAGAGATATTTATATGTGATTTTATCTGGTATAAATGATATACTTTTAATATGTACTACAATTAATTTATAGATCACATCTTCAAAAATACTTTACTTAAAAGTTTTGTACTATAACAAAAATCAAGAGCTAAAAAGAACATGACTTTATCCAGCTAGCACTTCGAGTTTTCTTCATGGAAATTTCACGTCACTTGCTGTTCCATCCACATTACAGGGTATATTTTTTTTGGTATTTTTTTATGATTTTTAGTTGAGATTTATAACTTTTAGATTATTTCTGAGAGAGGATATAGAGTACTAGAAACTCACATATGGTTTTGGCCTATATAAATTAAGTTGCTATAGTATATACTATATCATAAATTAATCTTAAAAATCATTCTATTTAAAAGCTAATTATTGTAGAAAAATAAAAAATAGTTTTTAGAAGCTAAAAAGAGTACGTCACGGTGAGATGAGCCTGCCCTTTCCTTACCTCTGTGACTAACGCGGTAATTTACGCAACTTTATCAAAGTTGTCATCACATTAATTATATTATGTCAACTTAGTTTTGGCACAGATTTGTTGTTCAGAAAATAAAAAAGCAAGTTTTGGCAAAAACAAAGCCAAAGACAATTCAACGGCTGTCCTGTTAACAAAAGTGAGTAGCTTTTTTTTTTACACGATGTCGCCGTCAACCTAATCTTCCATTTGTTTCCCTTGCTTCTTAGTTCATCTGACCAAGTGAAGGGTCCATTTTTTTTCTCTGAATCTGATGACTTTTGATTTTTGCTATAGTACCTAATTTTTAAACAAAATATATTTTTTAAGACGGTGTCTACAAGTTAAACGATCTACACGTTAAAAGCTCAATATCTGTACCAACCAAAATCGCAAGTAGTATCTATCTCCGTAGCGGATAAGATTTATTTTGTATTATATTCTGTATTTTATTGAGTCAAAGTTGGACAACGTCTAATACACATTTCTCTCTCCATATTCGTTCCATAAACTTTTGGTCGGTTAGACGAAACAAGCGTGGATCAAAGAAATCGGTCACTTGTGTCACCGCATGCTAATCTCACTTGAGAATTTTAGGGTCACATCTTGCATATGTAGAGTGTTATCTTTGATTGTGCCGAGATCGCTGGGTCCCAAGGCCCCTCGGGTGGGCGAAAATTATCGCTTTTTTGCACCTCTATAAAGGACATTAGATAGTAGAGGTGCAATCGAGTAGATATAGATGGATATCGCTCATCCCAAATCCTCTTTTGTATTTTTTCTCGAGTAGGACATAGACGGTGCGAATACTCATTTCTTCCTTCCATATTCACTTCGAAAGCCTTCGGTCAGTTAGACAGATGGGAATTATATGCTCAGTCTACACCCCTGACTAAAACAAGACATGAAATTCAATAAAAGATGACGCGTGATACCATGTCGTAAACTATTCCCTCTATTCAAGAATGTATGACATTTTGGACATTGACACGGTCTCTAACATTCAACTTTGGCTGTTATTTTTATATGAATATGCTTATTAGAAAATATAAAACTACTATATTATGGAATGTTTTCATAGCTAATTTGATGATACTATTTGTATTTGTCTAATCTAAATAGTTTTCTTTATATATAAGTGGTCAAGGTTAAAAATGTGACCGCACTTTTTTAAAATGTTGTACATTTATGAACAGAACGAGTAATTAACGCCACCTGTTTAGTTTTCCGGGCATAGACCTCTTTGCATACACTGAATTTTTGGGGAATACCATGCACGGTTTTCCCAAAAAATACTGCTGTATTGGAATCCATGGAGTGTTTGGATGAGATAAAACTTGTAGTTTTAGAAACCGCAGTTTTCCAAATACTTTGGTTTTTGGACTTTTTTTCAAAATCCTCTCAGGGCCTTTTTTTTCCTAAACCAAGTTTGTCTACTTCGTCTTGCTGCTGCTGTGTTCGATTGGAAATTGGGATAATGCATATGAAATGTTTGATAGTTGGGATAATCACGAACGGATGCTAAACCGGATGGGATGCATTGTTTGATGTTTCATTTCTTCAATTAATTGATAAGGCACACACTCGTCATTTGAACGGTATATTATTTAAATATTACACAATGACTGCTAGTTCATACTATTACTGCTTCAACTATTCTTAAAGGTACATTTTCTAACCAGAATACCATATGAAATTACGCTGCCAATCCCAAACACCATGTAGGTTTTTTTTATCAAAGCTGTATAGTATATGGAAACCGTGGTATTTCACGACTGGTACCTTGAAAACTTGACTTTGACTCGATCAAGCTTGCCTGCCGTCATCCTTCCATGTACAGCGTTTCTGAAACTCGAAAGAAAAAACAAGCACGTGAGAAATGTCGACGCAAATGAAAGTCCTACTTGCGTCTCTCCTTTACGTGAACGTGACAGTGCTACTCGGACCGAATGGAGTAAGTTTCGGTTTTCAAAAGCTGGTTTTGGTTTCTACATGAACTAATTTTTAAACAAAGTATATTTTAATATAGGATCTACTAGTTGATTATAGTATATACCGTATTGATTTCATTTATATCGGCAAAAACACATGTGGTTTACATTCTACTGTCTCTCATATAAATAACTTAAAAATTATAAGTCACGGTTAAAACTAAAACCGCAAAAAAAAAAAAAGAATAGACCCTGAATTGATGAAGCGAGTGGATATTTCCATTCCCTCCTAATCCTAGCTAGCAACATCGTGCCTTTTTGACCTCACCTGACTGACACCTCTCCTCTTCCACACCACAAAATGGACAAGCCACGCCAGCCATTAGCTAGTACATGTGTGAGCGTGTTTTGTTTTTTGGTTGTGACTTTTAGTTTACTAATTTTTTTAAATTTTAGATATTTATAATAGGAATTACTAAAAAAGAGATATTTATATGTGATTTTATCTGGTATAAATGATATACTTTTAATATGTACTACAATTAATTTATAGATCACATCTTCAAAAATACTTTACTTAAAAGTTTTGTACTATAACAAAAATCAAGAGCTAAAAAGAACATGACTTTATCCAGCTAGCACTTCGAGTTTTCTTCATGGAAATTTCACGTCACTTGCTGTTCCATCCACATTACAGGGTATATTTTTTTTGGTATTTTTTTATGATTTTTAGTTGAGATTTATAACTTTTAGATTATTTCTGAGAGAGGATATAGAGTACTAGAAACTCACATATGGTTTTGGCCTATATAAATTAAGTTGCTATAGTATATACTATATCATAAATTAATCTTAAAAATCATTCTATTTAAAAGCTAATTATTGTAGAAAAATAAAAATAGTTTTAGAAGCTAAAAGAGTACGTCACGGTGAGATGAGCCTGCCCTTTCCTTACCTCTGTGACTAACGCGGTAATTTACGCAACTTTATCAAAGTTGTCATCACATTAATTATATTATGTCAACTTAGTTTTGGCACAGATTTGTTGTTCAGAAAATAAAAAAGCAAGTTTTGGCAAAAACAAAGCCAAAGACAATTCAACGGCTGTCCTGTTAACAAAAGTGAGTAGCTTTTTTTACACGATGTCGCCGTCAACCTAATCTTCCATTTGTTTCCCTTGCTTCTTAGTTCATCTGACCAAGTGAAGGGTCCATTTTTTTTCTCTGAATCTGATGACTTTTGATTTTTGCTATAGTACCTAATTTTTAAACAAAATATATTTTTTAAGACGGTGTCTACAAGTTAAACGATCTACACGTTAAAAGCTCAATATCTGTACCAACCAAAATCGCAAGTGAGTATCTATCTCTCCGTAATCTGTACCGTAAACAGCCAAATTCAAAAATTTCAGCCAAAAATCATAAGCTACAACCGCGCCAAACAGGCCCGAAGTGTGAACACTAGCTTATAGTGGTACATTACTTCCTCCGTTTCACAATCTTTGTCCATCACCTCGATAGTCTCTGTATCAAAATACTTGTTTCTGTATCCGCAAACACCTTAGCAATTGATTCACTTAACAATTCTAGCTCTTCTTGACTTAAAACACTTCTCCTTTGTGCCTCTCGCGTCATGGTTTTGATCAAGGCACCAACCCGGTATTTTATCAACTACCAAAATACCCCTGACGAAGCTTCCAAGTACCTTCCCCTAACTTTGTCTTCATCTTCACCTTCACCTTAAAATATCTCCACATGCTTTGACACGTAGCTCGTAACATCCAATAAGTAGCCATCACGTCTTCACGTATTCGGTCTCCCCAAACCATCTCTACGTGCGTACACCATCCACCAACCGACCACTCACCGTGATCATGAAATAGCTTCAATTGAGTTCCGAGTTCTCCGACTACGAGTACCTCAAGCAATGACCATCCACCATCGACCACCACTCACCGACCAGTCAGCCACTGGCCAAACCCGAGTACTTGACGTACTCGACAATCACATGAGTGAAACACTCATATCGACCATGAAGGCCTATGAACTCGTATCGACCATGAAGGCCTATGAGTACCGACCGAGAAGCCAAAGGCAACTAATCGACAAGTCTCCGACCACTGTAGGCTGTGAAGGCTACGAGTATCGATAAAATTACCAAATCTATAACCATGAAGACAGTCTGTAAAAACTATGAACACGGAGGTAGTCTGTAAAATCTACAACCATGGAGGTAGTTTGTAAAATCTATGACTATGGAGGTAGTTTGCACAACTTACGACCATGAATGTAGTATGCCGTGGTCGTAGGCTGATGTATGACGTGGTCGTAGTCTGTGATTGCCGTGGTCGTAAGAGTGTCTGAACGTGGTCGTAAGCTTGTCTGTGTGCCGATGCCATGGTCATAAAAAGTCTATTGCCGTGGTCGTAGCGTCTGTGATTGCCGTGGTTGTAAGAGTGTCTGAAGCCGTGGTCATAGCGTAGCGTTTGTCGTGGTCGTAGCATTTGTGAACTGAACTCACCCGAAACTGTGCACGACCACTCAATGACAACGACTTCAACTGCAAACGACCAAATCTTTCACAAACGCAAAATCCAAAGCAGCACCGCAAAATCCGGTCACACCGCACCGGTGGTTCAACCGCAAACCTGTGTCCAGTCACATGCGGTCGGACCGCCAACCCTAGCCGGTCGGATCATCCTTGACAGACATCTACTTTGAAATCTGATTTTTCTAAAACTTTTGCAAAATTCAAATTTAACTCAATCAAAGTACCAATTACTTATCATAAGCATATTCTGGACCTTCACATGGTCGCTTAACACGTATCTCCAAGCAGGCCTAACGGTGAGGATAGTGTATGTAGCTATAACCCGGTTGTAGCTTTGCATTTTCGTAAAAGCGTTCTCCAATTGAATCAAAATTTTCGTAAAAGCGTTCTCCAATTGAATCAAAATTTCCATGATTTTTGTTAGCTGGATTTTTGCGCGTTGTCTGGGGCAAGGGCAGTACGTGTGTTTATAAAATGGCGGGCGAAGAGGATCCGAGCGAGCGGGCACTGGGACTCTGGGACAACTCCATAGTCCAAAGCTGAGAAGGCGAGGCACCGAGAAACAAACAAAGAAATAGTTAACTACACCCTGCTCACCATGGCCACGGCCGGCTCCTCCTCGCCACCCACGCCGCACGCCGATGATTCGCCGGAGCCGTCCTTCGCCGGCGAGAAGGTGTACGTGGCGATGGGGACGGAGTCCAGGGCCCCGCTGCTGTGGGCGCTGCACAGGTTCCCCCAAGGCGCCGCCTTTGTGCTGGTTCATGTCTACCCCCCTCCCAAGCTCCTGCCCGTCCGTACGTCTCCCTCTTCCCGCTCATGTTACTGTTGTTCCCCACTGTCACTGTGAAACAAAGGTTTCTGTTTCCGATGATCAGAGATGCGATTGTCTGTGTTTTCTTGGCTCAATTCGTGTAGCTTCATAGCTTGAACGGGGTCAAAATTAGACTGACCCAATCGCTTCATGTTCCATTATTTCTGCAAATTTACTTGCTCTAGTGTTCCCTTGTGTGCAATTGAGGTCAATTCAACTCAAGGAGGAACTTCTGTTTCCTCCTTCAATCCATCCTGATAACATTTTCCTATATTAGAAGACGTTTTTTTCTCAGTTTCCGTTGTTTTTAACAAAAGGGTAATCCAAGTGTGTATCCAAACGCCACGGGGAAATGTTCTTTGCTTTTTGTTTCTTGATTAGAATTTTGGTTCCATTATTATGGATCCAATTTTTCTTAAACAAGTTTATGGATTCAAATATTCAGGCTCCAATGTTGTGTGCAGTGGGTGCCATGATTCCTACTAGCCAGCTGGAGGAGCCGGAGCTGATTGCACACAAGAAGATGGAACTACAAAGAATCAATGACAGCTTGGATCAACACTTACTCTTCTGTGCACAAGAAAAGGTTTGCCTGCTGCACACATTTATCACCATCTTCAACTTCGGAACTGGAGAAACTAACAAATCAGTTGTATTCACATGTAAACTCTTAGAATGCAATGCAAATTATCATGTGCAACACGAACGTATAAATGCATGGTTTATGTTCCAGAATATCATGCTAGCTAATGCATGATGTTAATTCTATGTACTATATAACTCACAGGTACAAGCTGAAAAGTTGGTGGTTGAATCAGATGATGTTGCAAAGGGATTAGTGGAGCTCATTTCTGAGCATCATGTTACTGTGCTTGTCATGGGGGCAGCAGCCGATAAGCATTATACAAAGTATGTTCCAAAGTTCTGAATGATCTTTATACACTTTCATAGTTAAACGCTTTGTGATCATAGCGAATGTTAGTGACGAACCGTGGGTTTAAGGTTTGTGGAGTCATATGTATGCTTTGGAGAACTGTTGGCTTTTAGTATATTAGCTAAACAAGTTGTTCAAGATAATTAAATGTTAAACCAACTTGCTTATGCTTTGGTTTCCAGGAAGAAACTTACAATGTTTATACAACATCAGTATGTTCCAAAATCTGTAATAATCTATGCCCTATTAATTCACTAAAACCTAACTACTGGTTTCAAGAGTTCAGGAAAATGAAGGTTCTGAAGTCCAAGAAAGCACAAGTTGTAGAACAGCAGGCAGATCCTTTCTGCAAAATATGGTTCATTTGCAAAGGAACGCTCGTTTACCGTAGGTATGGTTAGTGAGCTGAGAATATACTTCACTTCTGTTCTTAGAATTACATCGCAGACTTCCAGCCTGCAGTCCATTTGCATTTGACATGATTTCCTTTCTTTGTTTTCCCTACACTAGGAAGGCTGTTCCCCTTAGCCATGAAGCAATGCTGGAAGGTAGGCAAAATTCTGGTGCTGCACAGTCTTCAGTGGAGATATCAACTAGCTTGTCAGAGATGTGGTGTGTTTCAAACACATGGCTACACAAACCAAACCTAGGACCACAGATTCAAAGGACCAGTCCGTACCCATTCTATGATAATGAAAAGGTAAACACAATTATGTAAATGTTGGGTCTGTATTATTGGCATACTTAAGATTAACTAGTTACTCCTCTAGCAACAAAGAAATTGCTTTATTTAATTTCTCAAGAGAGATTTCAAGGCTCTTCAGTAATCAATATGCATCTGCACTTAAATTATCGTCCCTGATGGAGCAATCAGTAATGCATCTGCACTCAATTGTGATCCATGATGGAGCATTGGCTTGGCAAATACATAACTTAGATGATCGTTACATCAGATGCCATTTGATCTGGTAGACGATACTCCACAAGTTTGTACTCTTGATGCTCAGATCTATTTTTGCTCTAACTTCTAGAACTCCATGGTATCTGAATGGCAATGAACACAGTTAAAATTCAAGAAAATCTTGATGTGTGAAATTTTTACCTGATCTCATGCAGGAAGATGTTAAAGAATTTGATGAGTGTCAAAGTAAATCCAAGCATATACTCTGGGAGTTGGAAAGTGTAAGACAAGAAGCTTATGAAGAGAAATGCAGGCGTGAGAAAGCGGAAAGAGAGCTATTTGAGGCTTTCCAGAAAGTAAGAGTAGCTTAATTTACATTTATCAGTCATATCTTGGGAGAAACTCTTATAACTATGCATGTGAACCACTTCCTGAAACGTTACCGTGTATAATAAATTTGGAAACATTGCTTTGGATAACTGCCAGCTACAAAGTTGAACAAAATCGTTTGTCTCGCATTTAATTTTCCCAACAGGCACGAGCCTCCGAGAATCTGTACTTTGGAGAACTGAAGCAAAAGAATGAGATTGAGGAGAAGTTGACAGCAACAATGGAGGAAGTTGAGAGCCTCACAAAAACAACTGACGAACTTTGTGCAAAACTTCAAGAGGAACGTGAGAAAAGATTGGCCCTAGAGAAGCGAAGTGCCCATTCTGACCGTATCATCAAGGATTTGATGTTCCAGCGTGACAAAGCGGTAAGAGAGGCAGAAGCACTACGTCTAAAGAAAAAAGAGTCTACTGCAACTGCGGAAGGGACAATGCATATCACAGAGTTATCCTGCTCAGAGATTAATGAAGCAACCAACAACTTCGACCACACATTGAAGGTTGGAGAAAGTGTGTATGGAAGTGTATATAAGGGCTTTCTTCGGCACACCACTGTGGCTATAAAGAAATTGAATCCCGAAAACACACAGTCACAGTTCAATCAAGAGGTTAAATTCTTGGTTCTAGTTATTTACTTGCCTTCATATCAACTGAATTGACACTTCGTTGGTTCAAATAAAGTACCGTTTTGCAAACAGTTAAGTTGTTCTTGCTGCCTTCTTTACAGGTGGAGATTCTCAGCAGGGTGCGGCATCCAAACCTCGTTACTCTTATAGGAGCATGCAAGGATGCTCAAGCTCTTGTCTATGAATACATGCCCAATGGAAGCTTGGATGACCGCCTGGCTTGCAAGGACAATTCTAAGCCTCTTAGTTGGCAGTTGCGTACCCGCATCGCTTCCAACATTTGCTCCACACTCATTTTCCTCCATTCTAACAAACCCCATAGCATTGTTCACAGTGACTTAAAAGCATCTAACATTCTTCTTGATGGAAACAATGTAGCTAAGCTCAGTGGTTTTGGCGTATGCCGAATGTTAACTGATGAGTTCAAGGGCACAACCACTCTATATCGTCATACCCACCCAAAAGGCTCTTTTGTGTACATTGATCCTGAATACCTTATCTCTGGTGATCTGACACCCCTATCTGATGTATATTCCTTTGGTATCGTACTTCTGCGCCTCTTGACTGGAAGATCGGGATTTGGGTTATTGAAAGATGTGCAGCGGGCTGTGGAAAAGGGTTGCTTGCAAGCAATATTGGATTCATCTGCTGGGGACTGGCCTGCTATGCAGGCTGAGCAATTGGCTCGGGTAGGTCTAAGATGTTGTGAAATCAGAAGAAAAAACCGCCCTGACCTGCAAACAGAGGTTTGGACTGTACTTGAACCGATGTTGAAGTCTGCTTCCATTATGCTATGTTCACTGTCATTTAAATCAGTGTCGGAAGACCTTGGTGGTGTTCCATCCTACTTCATCTGTCCAATACTACAGGTGAGTTACGCATTTTACTTGGTGAGTGTCATTTTCCTCCTTATTGTCATGTTTGGTAATTGGTATGTCATACTATGGAAGGATATCCATTTCCAGGCTTTTTTTTTGTAAAATCTCTTAAGGATGTTAGTCATTTGATTAGCATTAAATTTATCTTGAACTTTTGTTTTCCATTTATTATTCTTAATTCATTTTAGACAAAACCAGTTGATTTCTTGCATACACAGCATTTTGTGATTTCAGTTTTCTTGTACCTTGTTTCACCTTTGCATTTATGCATTGCAGGATGTCATGAGGGAGCCTCTAATCGCTGCAGATGGTTTTACTTATGAAGCAGAGGCTATAAGGGAATGGTTTGACAGTGGCCACCATACATCACCCATGACAAACCTTGAGCTACCCCACCATGATCTTTTGCCGAACCATGCCCTCCGTTCTGCAATTCAAGAATGGCTGCAGACAAATGCAGAATAATATGTTTGCCTTCTCATCATGGAACTTAGAATGGAAAACTATGTCCTTAACTCATACTGAAAATGAGTCTATCACACCAGGGTTAACAGGCACAAACCACTAGAAACCAAACGCTTTCGTGTGTCCTCTGAAAGAATGACTAAAGGTATACACGTCGGTCTTTATTTTGTTTTTCACTTTTTTGAGCAAAACCTGTATGTAAAATGTAATAAACTTGGAGATACCTCTGCTCCATGTTGGATATTGTGCAGGGATTTATAAAGTGAATACTGTTTTGGTGATGATATAGATGTACTTGCTAACCCATGGAGCGAGTTCTGACTTCTGAGTGGTGGGCATGGACACTGCTGAGTGAACATTCAGTATTGCTGTGGTAGTGGCCTCTGAATGTTGATGGTTAGTAAATGGAAGTAGTAATGCATATCCAAATGGAACTATCTGTTGGAATAGTCCCATATTAATTGTGGAAGGGCAAGGGATCTAATTTAAAAGTTGGAGAGTTCCTCATCTCATCGGCTAGCTTTTGGGGTGAGAAAGCTCTTACGATCCTACATGTGGTATCAGAGGCCGGTTCTAATATCTCTGGCCCAATGGACACTAGTGTGTGAAAGCCTGATGGACTGCGACTCTGAGGGACCGTCGGTGTACGACCCTGAGGGACCGTCGGTGTACAGTGAAGATGCGGTGAAGAGTTGGGAGACACCAATGTGTGGAGGGGAAGATTGTTGGAATAGTCCCACATTAGTTGTGGGAGGACAAGAGACCTAATTTAAAAGTGAGGGAGTTCCTCATCTCATTGGCTAGCTTTTGGGGTGAAAAGGCTCTTACGATCCTACACTATCAATTCAGAATGTCACCATTCACAGCCATATGTGTTGTTGTTTACATGTTGCAACCATTCTGAATGTCTAATAAACTAGCTGTGTAAGCACGGCGTACCACCGCGCTAGCTACCGTGTGGACCGAATCAGAAGAGTCGATAATTTGCGAGGAGTTTCTTTAAAAAAATCGAGGACATGCGTGTAATTTCAAGAAAACCAAAGGTCTTTTTCGCAAAAAATCGAGGACCTGTAAGGACCTATACGTAACTAAACGAGGACCCATACGTAATTTTGAAAAACTGTGAGGTGCTATCCAACAAAGGATACATAATTTCGGTGAAGTGGAGGGGCGTTTTTGCAAAAAAACCTGGTGGGGACCTTTTTTGAGAACGGAGGACCTTTACGTAATTTCGGAAAACGCAGGGACTTTTTCACATAAAAGCTGACGTGGCTACAGTGAGGAGCCGCGAAGTCCCCGCCTATAATATATAGAATATTTGCAGTCTCATTCTGTCTAATCTGGAAGTCTGAAACAACCAAAATGAAAACTGTTAAAAAGGTACCCGAGGTAGTAATGAAATCATAATGACCTTTCATCAGTACGATTGCTTCTTTTTTTTCCTCTTGTTATTTTGTTAACGGCACAAAGCCATCGAGTTGGACAAAACCTTCTTTTGAAAGATGTGTCCAATGCCCAAATATGTCAAAGTTTCTTACCTATGCAAAGCGCTGAAAAAATTCGACAGGTAAGATGTCGTTGTCTCAACTGACTGACCAGATTGCCCGTAAGGACAACCTGCTCGGAAACTTACAAAACGAATAATGCGCGAGGAATCAACTGGGATCCTCTGAAGTCAGCAATCAGGAAGAATTGTGCTGCCTTGCAATTTCTTTTTGAAAATAATGACTCCAACGGAGCTTCCAATGCGTACATAGAGGCTGCAACCTGAATCCTGTTAGTTCAGAGAATAATGCCGGTATATGCTGTTGAACTCATGTTTTTTTTTTTGAAAAAATCGGGAGATATCTTTGATGTGCATTACTATATTGACAGCCTGGGAGCAAGAATTCTGTGAAAGGCACCTTCAGGGAAAGAACAAGGGCCAAATGTCCAATCAGCATTCACCAGTGCCCATCAGAATTCAAAGCTTGCATTCTTGCGACCTATCATGGACAAGTGCAAGTTGTAAGCAACCCTGTGATGTGCACTGCTGCATTGCCGGCCAGGGAGATGATGTGACGGCTTGTTGTGATAATCACCATCTAATGGGACGACTTCATTGCTAAGCATCGAAAGTCAGTCGTCGAGGCCGGACAGGCAGCATGTACGGTAATATAGCTTCTTGCACCATGTAGAGGAAATTTCGCAGCTGAAATACCAGGGTTCCCAACTGGGTTTCATTTCGCAGCTAAACACTAGCTCATAAATGAGCAGAGGCCAGAAGGTGACGAAGCTTCGATTTTTTAGCTCATAAATTGGAATGGCTAATGAAAGGGTAAAGAAATGTTGCGTGAATTGAACCTAGAAATTTTTTCATCGGACTACACTTGGGACCCACAGTGAGATAATGACCTAACATCAATGCTGCTGGATACCAGACCAAATCCAAGGCCACGCTTTAAAAGCCCCAGCAGCTTCTCTCCTTCGGCGGCCCTTCTCTGAACTGACGCTTCCTAAGAATAACAGGGCACAAAAAAGGACGAGGATGACGATGATATCTATACCACGGAGGAGTTGATGAAAAGTGGTGCAGCGGCACAACAAATAGGTACTTTCGCAAGCCTTTTAGAGAGCTTTCACTCTTTCAGAGATACATACATCGCCTTCTCTGCTTTGCTTTAGGCTGTGCTTCGGCCGAACCAGATAGCAAAAGCAGAATCTCGATTTGATGTCAATTCTTTACTTTTGAGTGTACATGTAGGGAGCAAGAAAGATGGACGAAGAAGAGGTTCATATCGCGGTCGGCAAGAACCTACGCAAGGAGAAGGCTAACATACTATGGGCTGCTGCATATTTCCCAAGGGCCACCGTAGTTCTTGTCCATGTTCACTGGCCCTCCAGGTGGATGCCATTCAGTAAGATTTTCATACTTCTTCAGCTAAAGCTTTTCCATCCTTTGTACAGCTCTAGGGTCACCCATGTGCATGCAATTCAGTGTATGAAAAGAAAGTAATATGCCATCTAAACCTAGAAAGAAGGATATTGATTCATAGCCATCTTAGCTTCCATATGCTCCTAATTTCCTATCCAACAACTGCAGTGGGTGGCAAGGTGTCATACAAGTTTGCAGATGAAAAGGAGAAGGAGATGCATAGAGGCAGAGAAACGGAAGCAATGGTCAGGATGTTATCACAATACAAAAGCCTATGTGGTACAAGAAAGGTAATGCTATTCTCTCCTTGGATTTTAATTCAAATTAAGATAAATCAGGTTACAGCAGTGCTTACTACTTACTAGAGTTTATTTAAGAAAGCATTATATGCATCGGATATTTAAAAACTAGATACTTTTGCCATGGGGCCTTCCTAATTTCATCTTGCCAAATTGATATAACTATACTAGTTTACAAGCATGTCAGTGGAACTTCATCCTAAAACAAGGGGAAATGAATTGCACCTGTAAACACTAGAACTTTGTCTGAGATCTACTATTTGAACTCCATATGAATCACCAATGAACTTAGACCAGTAGTACTAAATGTCAGAACGGACCTTGGCCGTATGCGTAGACCCAACCGGGTTTCACTTCCTGGGCCACAGGTCCAAATGAGCTGACCACCTAAGCCCATAGGCTATCCGTATGCAAACCTTAAAGCAACAACCTTATAATTGGTGTTGGACCTTCTCCCCAAAAGACTAGTTTAATAGGTGATGTCTCTTTCACATTTATAAGTTGCGTTTTTTCCTTTCTCACATTCAATATGAGACTATTCCTAACATTCTCCACCTCACACATTGGTTTTCTCAACATTCTCCCCCTTACACACATTGGTTGTGCACTCCTACAATTAGGGAGATATTAGGCGTCTTGGCTCTGATACCAAATATCATAATGGACCCTGGCCGTATGCCTAGGTCCAACCGGGTTTCACTCTTTGGGCCACAGGTCCAAATAGGCTGACCATCTAAGTCTACAGACTGCCCGTATGCAAGTCCTAAAGTAACAATCTTGTAAGTGGTATTAGAACTTCTACTTCCAAAAGATCAATCCAATAGGTGAGATCTCTCTCACACTTATAAGTTATATTTCTCTTTTTCCTACAATCACTGTGGGACTATTCCCAACACTATAAAGTGAGTAATTGAATTAACTGATGTTAATAGCTAAGGAAACAACATGTGGACAGAGGGATCAGTACTACAATAAGCTCCTGAAACGTAAGGATAAAAGATTGTTAATTGGCAGAAAACATGTTTTGTAAACAGGAACGTATTCGTGCAGGTTAGGGCACATTACCTTTCACACGATGACATTCTTGCTGGTGTTGTGAACCTGATAAAGAAGCTCAAAATTAAGAGAATTGTCATTGGTTCAAGGTCAGATCCACAGTTGCTCAATGGACAACCTGTACACAAACAAAACTAGTAGTATCTTAGCACATAAACTAAGCCAAGATATGCAGGAATATGTCTAAGCAAGCGGTGCTTCGCAAGTGCTGTCAGATTTGGGTGGTGCTCAATGGCAAACACATGTCCACTAGGTATAGATAATCTCTGAACTCCGAAGTCAATTACTGCAGATGACCTGCTTTTGGTAACATCTGGATCAAATCTAGCAACGACTTGATAACTTAGATCATTCTAAAATGCAGCAATGATCATCTGGAGCATACTGCAAGCATTGGATATGGAGGAAGCCCTGAATTTTTGGCGTCCATACATGAGTTGGGTGACGAATCTGATGGCTACATAACACCGCCAAGTGATTTTGTAAGTGACTTCCCAGCGAAGCATTATACACATGCAAACAGCAACAGTTTTCAGAGTCTATGACCATGGTTCAGAGTTTTTTTGTCCTAATTCATGGTGTACTCTCAAATACGTTTCATTCCAGGTAGATGAAATCATGGACGAGGATGGGGTGATTCAAATGGATGGTGCTGATCAATCACCAACGGTATAGCATCCCTTACTTTTGCCTTCAAGACAACTATTAGAACATGTGCATTCAGAAAGCTCTGCCTATTCTTTAAGTTTGCCCATACACACACAGAAACAAATGACATTTTGAGTTCACTCTGTGCTTAAGCATGTTTGACCTTAATTTATATTTACCACAGTTTTGCCTCAAATGTGTGTTCATGAACTATGTGGTAAAAGTACATGGAGTTACTTACGACTTCTGAAAGCTGCAGTTTGTGTTACTAAAATGAAGTGATTGCTTCATTCTAGTATGATGTGCAGGAAGCGGAAACACTGTCTGAACAAGGCTTGGAAGAACCAAATGCTTATGAGGAAGAGGTGGAAAACGTTTCTGAAGAGTGTGCTGATCAATCTCAAGGAATACGGAGTTTCAGAAATATTACTGAAGAAGCAAAACTGATGGTAAAAATTACATGATACAACCTTTTATCGTAGCCTATTCAGTTTGTAGGCCTTAGCTAACCATGGACAAAAACATAGCTAGATGAAGGTTCCAACTTGTGAGTTGTGTGACAGAAAATTTGTTCGAAAGAAAAATAATACTAATCAAGATAAGTTGGAAACGTCGTGAATCAGTAACAACACATTTGACAGAAATCATATGGGAGATAAAAATGTATGTCACATAATATCGGTGCAGCATTGAATATTTCGATTGCTTCACGTAAGTTTGCATACTCAATTCTCCACATTTGTTTCTGGACAGGAGGAAATAGATAAACTCCAAAGGAAACTGAAAGAGCTGCAAGACGAGGGCCATAATCATGAAGAAAGCATCTTGTCACCTAGACAAAAGGTCGCTTCAATGAAGGAGAAGAGCTTATCAAAACCAAGATACCCAGAGCTGCAAATTCCAGAGCACATTGCACAGTTCTCCATGTCGCAGATAGGGGAAGCGACCAACAATTTCTACTCAAGAAATCTCATAGGAGAAGGAGGTTATGGTCCAGTGTACAAAGGAAAAGTAGGTGGCATGCCGGCGGCTATCAAGCTGCTGAGACCCCATGGCAGACAAGGTTTCCCAGAGTATCAGCAGGAGGTAAATCCACCAGCTCTTACTCAGATAGCAGCATCTAACTAACTATTTCTCGACAATTCGACACCATGTCCTCCTTGCATCGTACATATATGAGAACAACCTGCAAAAGAACTAGATGGAAGAGTAGCAAACTTAATAACATACCTTGCTACCTGGAGAAGCATTTGATCTTTGATAATCAAACAAGTTCATGGCATATGTATCATAATGAGAGGAAATCTCGATCGTGTTTGGAATTGCCCTCCAGGTTGTGGTGCTGGGCAGAATCGAGCACCCGCACATCGTGAGGCTGATCGGAGTGTGCCCGGAATCATGCGGCCTCGTGTACGAGCACCTCCCCAACGGCACGCTCCAGGACAGGCTCGCCAAGGGGCTCCCATGGCAGGACCGCGTCCGGATACTCGCCGAGCAGCGCTCCGCCCTGGCGTACCTCCACTCCAGCCGCCCTCACGCTATCATCCACGCCGACCTGAAGCTGACCAACATCCTCCTCGACGCCGGCAACGTGAGCCGGCTGGGGGACTTCGGGACGGCGCGCATGGTGCACATGAAGCCGCTGGAGGAGGAGACCATCTGCCGGCGGACGAACCCGATGGGCACGATGGGGTACATGGACCCCGTCTTCTTCATGACCGGCGAGCTCACCACGGAGTCGGACGTGTACGCGTTCGGCGTGGTGATCCTGCAGGTGCTCACGGGGCTGCTCGACCTCAACATCGCCGAGCAGGTTCGGGAGGCGGTCAAGATGGATGCCGCGCACTGCATGCTGGAGGCGTCCGCCGGGAGCTGGCCGGAGGTGCAGGCCAAGCGCCTGCTCCACCTGGCGCTGAGGTGCTGCAGCCTGGAGCGGAAGCGGAGGCCGACCATCACTTCCGACGCCGACTGGAGATCGCTGGACATCCTGCAGGCCATGGCAACGGCGGCAGGTAAATCCCGGATATGGAATCATGGAAGCTGAAGCACCAGCACCGCCATCTTGCTGCAAAATGCTGAAGCCAATAAAATAGTTGCATTTCTCTCGCGGGTAGAGTAGTATCCAAGAATGTACATTACAGTAGAATGTACAATAGATCACAGCAGATAGAGTATATGCCAATGTACTGCTCTCATTGTAATTAGAACATGCAAAGTGGAGTGTCAATTAATCGATAAATGTGCACGCCAATTTTTGGGAGCGTGCACCGACATCTCAGGATCCAATTACAACATGCAGTATTACTCTAGTCTTCATATATATATATGGTCCTACTGTAGCATCAGAAACTAACGCAAGTAGTGATATATCAATCGGATCAATGGCTGTGCGTGGCATTCAGAACACAGCAGAGGGCCGGCAATGGCATCACCTATAAAGCCGAGGCTTTGAGTGGAATGGTTTCCCCACCACCCATGACAAACCTTTTGCCGAAACTAATCCCATCCGCTCTATTGTTATTCTATCGTTTCGTTTTCTGTTAGACCATGTGAATGATCATGAATAAAGTAGTGATGAATAATTGATATTTGATTTGCTTTAAATTTTACGTTTATGAAAGTTTCGGTCGATCACAGTCAAATGTTTTGAATCTGAGTGGTTTCGATCAATTCTGAGTGGCTCCGAGTGGTTTTGGTCCAGTCTAACTAGTTTTGGTCGGTTTCGAGTGGTTTTGATCGGCTCCGAGTCCGAGTTCGACCACGGCAGACTTGATACAGAAAAGTTAGTGAGGATGCTTTGTAGCCATAAACATGATACAGAAAATACTAGATCAGATCTATTTCAGAAAAGTTAGTCGGCATCGGCGACATATTTTCTGAGCATCGTTTTCTTGTGTCTTTAGAGGCGTGCTAACACATCACGATCTTGCATGCCACAATCTCGGTGTCTATCACGGCACACAATTTATAGTCTATCTCATCAGTCTACCCGTTCGAGCTACAATATTATAATATTTAGGTGAAGATGCTCGTTTAGCTATTTTTCTAACGAGTGATTAGGCGATGTTCTACCGAAACGGTGCTACCACTACCACTTAATTTTGGATATTATCAAGTACATTTGCTACTCTAGTTAAGCATGGATTATTTCCTCAGCTCTCTCCTGCCACCGACTGACGATTAACAGACAGTAGTACGTATACGTACCTGGAAAACATTTTTCTGAATCGAGATGGATAATAAAAAAGAAATGCAATCGCTACCGGCCAGCTAGTATAGGATCGTAAGGCTAACCGCCCACTTAATAAATTAGTTTATCTGCAACCATACATGCATGCAGTGGCTGCATGCCCCATACCATACCATACCATATGCAGTGCGAGGGCCCACATGCAAGACGAGAGAGAAAAAAACAGACAAGTCTCAATCAAGTTAGCCAGCTGGCCTCCGTGCATGGCTGCCACCAGCTTAGTCAACTACCTACCGTCCATTTTTTTGACGGGCCGGAGAAATTCTATTCATATATCCTTAGCACAACAGGTACGTACGTACTACCACCTAGTAGCAGTAAGCAAGCAAGCAAGAAGACGACCTCGGTCGATCGATGGAGGGCAAGGAGGAGGACGTCCGCGAGGGCGCGAACCGGTTCCCTGAGCGCCAGCCCATCGGCACGGCGGCGCAGAGCCAGGACGACGGCGGCAAGGACTACGTGGAGCCCCCTCCCGCGCCTCTCTTCGAGGCCGGCGAGCTCTCCTCCTGGTCCTTCTACCGCGCCGGCATCGCCGAGTTCGTCGCCACCTTCCTCTTCCTCTACGTCTCCATCCTGACGGTGATGGGCGTCAACAACTCGGCGAGCAAGTGCGCCACCGTCGGCATCCAGGGCATCGCCTGGTCCTTCGGCGGCATGATCTTCGCGCTCGTCTACTGCACCGCCGGCATCTCCGGGGGCCACATCAACCCCGCCGTCACCTTCGGCCTCTTCCTCGCCAGGAAGCTCTCCCTCACGCGGGCGCTCTTCTACATGCTGATGCAGTGCCTCGGCGCCATCTGCGGCGCCGGCGTCGTCAAGGGCTTCCAGCAGGGGCTCTACATGAGCTCCGGCGGAGGCGCCAACGCCGTCAACCCGGGCTACACCAAGGGCGACGGCCTCGGCGCCGAGATCGTCGGCACCTTCGTCCTCGTCTACACCGTATTCGCCGCCACCGACGCCAAGCGCAGCGCCAGAGACTCGCACGTCCCCGTAAGTAGCTAGCACGCCCCCGCCGCTCCATCGATCGTCAATGAATAACGAAGAATATTCATGGTGCATGCGTGCGTGCAGATCCTTGCTCCCCTTCCGATTGGGTTCGCGGTGTTCCTGGTGCACCTGGCGACAATCCCCATCACCGGCACCGGCATCAACCCCGCCCGCAGCCTCGGCGCCGCCGTCATCTACAACCGGCGCCACGCATGGAGCGACCACGTGAGCAGAGCTACGAGCTGCTTTGAATTGATTAATCTTTGACTGATTGGTGCACTGTCCATACAATTGCTGGTGTTGCGTACGTATAATGGATTTTTTACTGAATGAATTGCAGTGGATATTCTGGGTTGGACCGTTCATCGGGGCGGCTCTGGCAGCCATGTACCACCAGGTGGTGATCAGGGCAATCCCATTCAAGAGCAGATCAGCTACCAGCTCCTCCTACTGAGAGCACATCTACACATGCATGACCATAAGCAGCAACTACCTACTGCGTACTCGCATTCGCATATATAAGTATGTATGTATGTATCTACTTGTCGGAAATGGAGGCTGCTGCACTCTACTGTTGCTGGTCTTAATAATTTGTTGCCGCTTCTCCTAATATTGTACTTACTATCATTAGAATATACTCAAAAGATAAAGAAATTTCTAAGAATATAAAATTATTTTCATATATATATATCATATCAATCATCAATTAAATTAGAAAGCTTTTAAAACTTGTACGTGCATGCTGTATGCTGTTTAATCCAGTGAGAGAGAGCGCAAGACTAGAACGAATTAGCTTATTGAGGCGTGTGTGAGTTGACTAGTAGACAGCGCGGCCTTGTGAGTTGCCATGGATCGGATCGGTTTGTTGAGATGTCGATTTCAGCAACACGTACACATAACACGTGGCACGGTAGGGCAGGGCAGACAGTCATATACAGTATGTTGTGAGCTATCGACGGTAAACGCATGGAAGCCAGACTATCATATACAGCGCCTGTTTTTTTTTTGTCCGTAGCTTGTGATTTTTAGATTATTTATGTAAGATATTATAGAATAATAGAAACTTATGTATAATTTTTACCGATATAAATAAAGTCGGTATAGTACGTACTACAATTAACTAGTAGATCCTATCTTCAAAAAAATAATTCGTTTAAAAGCTAGTTACTGTAGAAAAGATAAAAACAACTTTTAGAAGCCGAAAAGAACAGGGTCACAATATAGTATGTCGTGAGCTATCCACCGTAAACACATAGGAGCCAGACTATCTACTAGATCATATGGATAGTTGTAAATAAAGTGATGATAAATAATTTACGTTTGGATTGTTTTGGAATTTGTGTTTTGTCCGAGTGCTTTTGCTTTGCTCCGAGTGGTTTTGGTCTGTCCCGAGTGCTTTCGGACGGGTCCAAGTGACATTAGGAGATCGGGCGACGTTCGAGTGCCATTAAAGTATCGGACGGTGTCCGAGTAACATCAGAGTATCGGACAACATTCGAGCGGAACCAGAGCATCATACGACTTTCGAGTAACATTGGAGGATCGGACGTTGTTCGAGTGCCACCAGATGATCGAACGGCTTCCGAGTGGCACAAATGCATCGGACCACGTTCGAGTACCACCGGAACATCGGACGGCCTTCGAGCGACGTGATTGAAGATTCAGATCACGAACCGGTCAAAACTACAAGTTTTTTGTACGAGCGAAGCTACAGATGGAGATAATGCAACTAAAAATTTGAGGTCTTTAGGTTCAGAATGGTCGTTATGACTATTAATCGAACCGTCGATCTAGATACTTTAACCATAGATGATTTGTAGTCTAGATTGAAAACCTATAAGATGGAAGCTTTGCCATCTAAGACTGAAAAATCTTCATCTTTAGCATGTGTGACTAACCCCATGCAGACTATCTCGTCGAGTGCTTTGTCGTGTGTTTCCTTGTCTGATTTGTCCTCTTTTATAGAAGATTAGTTCGAGCTGCTCTCTGAAGAGGGCTTAGTCCTAATCTCCTTACGATCATACAAGGCTCTCAACAACGTGAGGATGAGAAAGGCAGGAGGCGCTTCAGGTCCCATCAGATGCTATGATTGTGATGAGCCAGGACACATTAAGATGGACTGCGCCGAGCTCAAGGGGAAGGTGATCCAAGAAGACAACTTATTATCGTCGACCTTCCAAGAGTAACACCAAGGGTAGATCCTTCTGTCGTAGAGTTTTAGCATCTATCAAGAGTCTTGATCTGAACGATGTGTATTCTGAGAGTTGCAATAACGACTACCACAATGATGAGGACTACACAGGTAAGAAGAAGAGCATCAATGACTTTACAGGCATATACTTCATGGCAAAAAGCGGGACCTAAGCAAAACTACCTCTTTTGGTCTCGATGAAGTGACATGACGCGATGACGGTGTTGCAATAAGGACATGGTGGCAGTAGCAAGGGTGCAAAATAGACAGAGCAGAGATGGGACGTAGGTGGTGGCACGAAAAGCCCAAACTCCTTTTATGGAACCCCCTTAATCGTAAGGAGAGGATGCCTAAGGCTAGGCTTGCAACTGTAGTGAAGTCGTAACAAGGTAGCCGTACTGCAAGGTGCGGCTGGATCACCTCCTTTTCAGGGAGAGCTAATGCTTATACTTTTTGGGTATTTTGATTTGACACTGCTTTACGCTCAAAAAGAAGGTAGTTAGGTTTGAGCTAAACTTGGATATGGAAGTCTTTTTTCATTTAGGGTGAAATAAGACCAAGCTCATGAGTTTATTATCTTAGATCGGAACAAATTAGTTGATAGTGGTAAGATCCCTTTTTTGATATTCCCCCTTGTGTGGTGTGGCGGTACGGGGATGTCAAAAGAAAATGCATGGAGTTTTTCTCGTTTTTTGACATAGCAGGCCTCCCAAAGGGAGCTTAGTGATAGAGCGCGCCTCAAATAATTACGTCCTTGTGCCTAGATTACGAGGGCTCTTAATCATATGATTAGTTCAATATATTCATCTGCGTCTGATTCGAAATATGGATCATTTAAGACACATTAGCATAGGTACTCCAGTCACGGCGACGCTCGGTGAGGTGCAGTGGCGGAGGGTGTGGCGTGGGACCGTGTCCGATGATAACAGCTCGATATACTAAATTAGTAATTTTTGTCCGTAGCAAAAATACGAGGATTAAACTAGTAGAACTGAAGAAGAAGAAGAAGAAGAAGAAGAAGCAGTCCAGTCCACTAGAGTAGGGCCGGGCCGGCCGGCGCGAGGGAGCCGCCAGCCACTACCAAAGCCAACCCCATCCCTCTTCCTCTGTTAGTCTCTCCGAACAGTGGCGATGCTGTCTTGGCTCTTCAGCCGGAAGGGCCCATCGGGCTTCTCCTGGAGCTCCACCGCCGAGGAGGTCACCGCCGGCCTCTCCCCCTCCGGCCTCACCGCCATCGTCACCGGTACGATGCCACCCGCCGACCGTTTCCTTTGCTGCTGCCGCTTTCTGATTTGCTATTGGGTTGGGTGGGGCAGGGGCCTCGAGCGGGATCGGCGCCGAGACGGCGCGCGTCCTGGCGATGCGCGGGGCCCACGTCGTCATGGCCGTCCGGAACGTCGCCGCCGCCGAGGCCGTGCGGGAGGCCGTCCTCGCCCAGGCACCCGCCGCCAAGCTGGACTTTATGGAGCTCGACCTCTCCTCCATGGACTCCGTGCGCACCTTCGCCTCCGACTTCACCGCGAAGGGCCTCCCCCTCAACATCCTCATGTACATACCAACGAGTCTTCCTTCCTACTCCACTTTATTATCAATCAATCAATCAATCAATCAATAGATGCAACCGCGTATCATACCAACGTAGTGTATGCTACTTCATTTTCCTCAATGGCTGCGTGAGAGAGAGAGAGAGAGAGAGAGAGAGAGAGAGAGAGAGTTGTACTAGTAGATTAATTCAGTCTTGCATTTCACCGATTCAACTCCAGATCTCTGCCACTACAAGTACTACTGCAGTGGAGTGACTTAACGATTGGAGTACAACTAGCTGCTTGTGTGCAGCTAGTTTCAGGGCGTTGCCATGATAATTGTATGGGTTTAATTAATTCTGGTTATCTACTACAAGCACTATGAGGTGACTTAGGCTCTGTTCAAAAGTGACGCCGCTTTTGACTAAAATGGCACTGTAGCATCTGTTAACTTTTTCTGAGATATTCAATTGAACAAAAATGGATAAAAATAGAAAAAATGAAAAACATCGCTATATCTCCATGTATAATGCAAGGAAAAAAGAGGGAAAAAACCGTGTTAAGAAGTCAACGCGTTCTAAATGGCTCTTGGCTTCTGAAGCCTGAAGCTATTTGGAACAGGGCCTGATTAGTTGGAGCAAGCACAACTAGTAGGCTACACGTAGTTAGTCTCAAGATATTGTAAAGAGTGGGCTAAGCAAGCCGCAGTACATTGAATTGACATATGTGTACTGTTTGCAAGTTTGCATACTCGACTTTATCCAAGCAATAGACAAGTATGCGATACCGTACAAAAAGAATATAGAGAAATGCAGGGAAAAGAGGGGCAGAATAATGTCTTGTTAGCTTTATTATATAATGTTTGAAATCTACTACTGCAGACTGCAGTTATGAGCAACTGAGCATTTCTAAGTTAACTTCCTTTAATATTTGAAATCTACTTCTGTTGTTATTATGTGATCAACTGAGCATTCTTTTATTTCGATGTTTTCTGTCAATGTGTTCTGGTAATGTTTTACAATTACAAGCCCGCCTGGTGTATTATTAACTCTTGCATCTTTGAACCTTTCCGCTTGTGCATTTTTGAACCTATCCGCTTGTACATTTGTCTCGTTTGCCTTTTGTAGCAAACAAGTGAGCATGAACATATTTATTTGTGTATGTATGTTTGAAGAGAGGAAAGAGAGTGTGGTGATTATTCGTTATTGTGAACTCATCGACAATCTTCCAGAATTCCTGATTTGAAGGATGTTATAGGAATGGGCAATTTCATGGAGGAGTAATTTATTTGAGGGGGAGTTTGTTCAGTAGGATTATAGCATTCGAAGCATCCCTGGATAAGTTAGTCATACTAGTGAAGTACTTGCATAGCAATGGCAAATACAGCTACTTTTTGCACTACAGGTCTACAGCACTAAAAATTCTGAATAGAACTGTAGGGTGCCTTTCTTCAACAATCTGACATGCTGTGTTATTTTCGTGCTTATTCGCTTGCACATTTGTTGAAGTGTTACTTCAACACAACCCATGGAAAACCTGATTATTTGGTTCTTCTGCTGGCAGCAACAATGCAGGAGTAATGGCAACTCCTTTCTCACTCTCAAAGGATGGTATTGAGATGCAGTTTGCAACTAACCATGTTGGTATGAATTCCATGTACTTTACTTGATGAACCAGTTTCTCTGATTTAAAACGCTTCATTCGAACGAAATAGTGTTTTCAAATATAGCGTTGTAAATGTTGTTCCAGTTTTATTCCTTAAACAGTGAGGTTGACTTTTCGTCCTCACAAGTTTGAATGGTGTGTCTGCCTTAAAACATTTTGAATAGTGTCTCAATATCAACACTGGTGGGCTGCATGGCCCTCTCCCAACCCTATCATTAACAATTATATGAAAAATGTCATGGACTATGTTTGCTACTTTGAATCCTACAACGATATAGAATGTACAAGTTTAGCTCAATAGTTCATTGCAGTTTTCTACTTCACCTAACCCATGAAGTTTTAATTCATGATGATGGTTAGAGTGTTGTGGTAAGAGTTGGTGGTTGGGTACGGGTCCGAGGACCGAGGGTAGGGCACTCGCCCTTGATTGGCCGGCCATGCCGCTATCTAGGCTCTAAGGCCTGTTGAAGAAGAGAGGAAGGCTAGATAATTTTATTTATTTCTTTGCTTTCTGATAACGATACTATGTTGTTTTTTTTTATATAGATGGCTAAACTTGATCCCGAAAAAGCATATCTCTATATTAAGAAACTAATCCCTAATAATAGGAAACTTATCTCTAATACATAGAAATAATCTAAAAGAAAACAAACATAAATAATAAGGAAACTAAATAGATAGCAACTATACGGCACTACGGCTCATCGCTCACGCTGACGTATGGCGCTACTGATCTGCAGCGTTATTCGTTGTTCGCATTGCTACAGTATTGCGTGGGTACTGTTCATCCACTGCGGTACTGTTCATCTGACTCTGCAGTACCCTACGGTATTGTTCACGAGTCTACTGCGTGCATCGTCGGGATCCTAAGCCATAACATTATACCTCTCGCGGTGAGACAGCTCGTCCTCGAGCTGTCAGATGGCGGCCATGGACTAAGATCTTCGTGTCCCTATGTCGACGAAAGGGCACGATGATGACGTCGTGTCGCACGAAAGATCCGTGAAGCCTTGGTGAGCAACAATGAGGATAACAACCCTCTAGTGTCGGTTGACGTCGCAGTAGTCGCCAGTGGCAAGGTCAACCAGCACGAGGCAGTAGCATCCTTCTTGCCCCCGGATGCAGCAGTTGTGGGAGGGATGTGACGACGTAGCTGGCCCACCACCTGTCAGCCGTTGTGCTCCACACTTGCAGAGGCACGGTGTCGGCTAGTCACGTGGAGATGACCGCCGCTGGATAGAGACAACCTTTCTCTTTAGCAAAGGCACCAAATGTGAAGCCTAAAGAGGAGCCATCGTTGGTGATATGGCCATTGCCAACGCCGGCGCCGAGGAAGGGGGTGGCAACGCAACCATTGCAATGGCACTCGACGCTTCTTCCTGCTCCTTCAGCTTGTTCACCAACTCCATAGCCATCTCCAAATTGGCCATGATATTGTCGAGTAAGGACTATTTTCTTGTTGCTAGCCATCAACATGCCCAAAAGATATAATTCAGCATCGGAAGCCATGGTGAGTAGCTCTAATACCAAATGTTGAGGTACAGGTCCGAGGACCGAGGTTAGGGCACTTGATCGGTCGGCCATGTCACCGCTAAGGCTCTAAGGCCTGTTGAAGAAGAAAGGAAGATTAGAAAATTTTGTTTATTTCTTTGCTTTTTGATAACGATACAATGTTGTCCCTTTTATAGGGATGACTAAACTTGACCCCAAAGAAACCTATCTCTATATTAAAAAACTAATCTCTAATAATAGAAAACTTATCTCTAATACATAAAAATAATCTAAAAAGAAACAAACCCAAATAATAAGGAAACTAAATAGATAGCAACCATACGACACGTGTAGCTCGTTCACACGACGTCGGCCACTGATTACCACGCAATTATTGTTCACATTGCTACAAGATCTTGCACGGCATCGTTCGTCTATCGCGGTACTATTAATCCGATGCTGCAGTACCCCATGGTATTGTTCATGAGCGTGCTGCGTGCATCGCCGGGATTTTAGGCCATAACATAGAGACACCGATATATTAAAATGTGATTCTCATGTCATAATTTTCAGGTCATTTTCTTTTGACACATCTTCTCGTGGAGACCATGAAGAAAACCTCTCGTGAATCAAATGTGGAAGGAAGAATTGTTAACGTTTCATCAGAGGGGCACAGGCTTGCATATCAAGAAGGCATCCGTTTTGCCAAGATAAATGATGAGTCAGAGTATGTAATTATTGTGCAGTTATTATATTTTTTTTCCTTTACTTCATTTCAAGGCAAATCTTGTTTTGCACAGGTATAACAGCATTGGAGCATATGGGCAATCAAAGCTTGCAAACATTTTGCATGCTAATGAACTTGCTAGGAGATTTAAGGTATGCCTTGTTCCAAAAATTTTTTCAACACGTGTCCATTTATTATATTTTGTAGTGCAACATTGTACCATGTCTTGTTATATATTATTTCAAGTTCTTTAGGTTGAGCATATGGTATATCTGTGTGTATTCCAACAAGGGTGCTCGTGCTGGCAAACACCATCAGTTGCATTCTTTTTGGAAGACTTTGCGGCTAAGCTTAAAATTGCATCATTTGCTTAAGAAAAATGTCCATATAACTGTAACGCCTTAGGGTCCAAATCGGCTTAGGCCTAACCCCATTCTGGATAGACCACGCACACGTAGCAAACCGTTTGCACTTTTGTCCTCGCTTCACGCAAAACGGTTAACCGGGGGTGTTACCATTGGAACTCCTAGGCTTATATGTAAGTGCTTCTCAAGCTAAGCCAGTAATATGGAACTAATCCACACCCTCATGTGTACACACATATGAGCCATCATGGGTCGGGGTGTCACATACACCCCTCTCAAAGGACCCGACGTCCTCGTCGGACCAACATACCCACACCAGGGCAAATGATAAGGATCTCCCCTCTTGGCACATGTCCGTGTGTTCAGTGCCAGCACATATGCCATGTCGTGTGTCCACTCCGGGCCCACACGCGCCCTGCGTCATATGCCCGCGCCCCTGACCCGCATGCGCCCATGTAACCGCGAGAGTCGGCTCTGATACCATTTGTAACGCCTTAGGGTCCAAACCGGCTTAGGCCTAACCCCATTCTGGATAGGCCATGCACACGTCGCAACCCGCTTGCGCTTTCGTCATCGCTTCGCACAAAACGGTTAACCGGGGGTGCTACCATTGGAACTCCTAGGCTTATATATAAGTGTTTCTTAAACTAAGCTAGCAATATGAGACTAACCCACACCCTCATGTGCATACACACATATGGACCATCATGGGTCGGGGTGTCACAATAACACCTCGAAGTTTGCTTGAAAGTCTGTCTAACACTTTAAACTATGAAATCAGACATTTGACCCGCCCCCTCCGAACTTCGTAATCCAATTCAAATAACACCTTGACTCGATTTCGCATAGTGGTATTGCTCGTGTTGACACGTAAGATGACACACCGGCTAAGTTTAGGTGAATGACAGGTGGGGCTTATATGGGCGTCTCCCCAAAATCAGAACAAACAGAGAGGGAGCGGTGGCCATGGAAGCGCGGCGGGGAGCTCGATGGGGGAGAAGCCCTTATGGGCCTCACCTGCCATTGATCCAACTTGGTCAACGTATCATCCTACATAGCAAAATCGCTCACTTATCGTGCTATGTGGGCAATACCATCTTGCGAAACCAGGTTACGTTATTTGAACCGGATTGCAAAGTTCGGAGGGTCAAACGTCTAGTTTTATAGTTCATGGTGCTGGATGGACTTTCAAGCAAAGTTCAGATTGTTATATGGACTTCTTCCTTTGTTTAAATATAAAGCACTGAGCAGCCGGTTGTTCCACTGTGCACTTCAAAACATGATCTCATTTATTGCATTCTTTATCTGGGTCTAAAAAAATTGGAGAACAATCTGCATCCAATCCATAGGCTAGTGATTTGCCAGAGTTCTGCCAACTGTGTGCTCTTTACGGGTTTTGTCCGTTTTCCAGTTTGTATGTATGTTCCGTAGCTTTGTTTCAGCTCAACTATGTCAAATCATGATACAATATTTGGTCTAACAGGAAGAGGGGGTCAACATCACTGCGAATTCTCTTCATCCTGGATCTATCATCACGAACCTTCTTCGCCACCACAGTATCCTGGATGGTAAATATACTTGACATTGAGCTCCATAGCAGATATTTAGTGCTCCTGCTTTTATAAGCCAAAGACGAAAAAGGGTGAAGGTATTCGGTAACTCTGGAAATCAAGAATTCATTGAACTGAAGGAACTTAACGAAATCATCTTGATTTGTGTTTCTTATTGCTATGAACAACTCATGGCACTTATGGCACCATAAAAAACAACAGTGGATGTTAGATTCAGACATATAGCAAAGATATCAATAAAAAAAGATGCAAATAACCACAAGCTGTGAAAGTAAATGGTACGTTTACTTGATTGCAGTGATGGTTAAAATTAGATACTCATGGTTAAGGGCTTCTTTTGAAGTTGTCGTGATTGATTTCATCATTTTTTTTATTATATGCAGTTCTCCATCGGACACTTGGTAAATTGGTGCTTAAAAATGCTCAACAGGTACAATTTTGCACTACTTTCATTCTTTAAGGTGTTATCCCAGTTTTACGTTGTTTATGCGGTTATATCAGTAGTATAAAACTTAATACAACGTTTAATGAATTTATCAGTTGTTGGAAGTGCTAATTTTGGCCTTTTGGGACATCTAAAAAAAATAAGTTATTGTGTAAAACTCTTACATCACATCAGATGAAACAGTGAATAGCTATAACAGACACTTCATCATATTAAAGAAAAGATAAAAAAAGAAAAGGCGAAAACATCGTAAATTTAGCATTTCCATGTTATAATATGACCTTGTCATCATATCGCCTTGAGTTGCTATGCAACTAGGTTTCTCTGCGCCAATTTGGACTCTGGGGCCTAGGGGCTTTAAAATTGGCTGTGAATGGCAGACGAATCTTTGGAGTACAGAGCATGATAGTTGGATCATTCTTGTCATGCGACCTGCGCTCTGTCTGCTCCCTGAATGATATACTTAAGCCTTCCATCCCTCCCCCAGCTCCCTAAAAATGATGATCCAGTTTAGCATGCATGGTCTCTGCAAGATGACTATCTAAAAAAACAAGAATAGGTAGAAAGAAGTACCTATCTCTGATTTAAAGGAGAGTGACCTCAACAACCACAACCTTGTGCTTTACGACTAGACCACATAAGTGTCCCCACAAGATGACTATCTGGTAGTACAAATCTAGATCTCCTAAGTCATTTATTAATGGCTTGGCTTCCCTTATAAGGTTAGCTGCCAGTAGTCATGTGTTAGCCAGAACGGCTGCTGTTGCCTTTCTGCCTGAATCTAATATAGTAGTCTCCGGTTTGTCTTGAACAGGGAGCGGCGACCACATGCTATGTCGCGCTGCACCCACAGGTGAAGGGCGTCTCGGGGAGGTACTTGTGCGACAGCAATCTGTACGAGCCGAGTGAGAAAGCCAAGGACATGGACCTGGCCAAGAGGCTGTGGGAGTTCAGCATCGAGCTCATCACCTGATACCTCCTCAGAATTGGTGGGACGAATGTAGAACACTTTGATAGTAATACACACTAGCTCTGAATTGTGATGTGCCAAGATGGTTTCTGAATTCTGATACCGATGAAAATATTTTGTCTGAAGCACATGGATGATGATGTTTGATTGTGTGTACTCCTTCCTTCCTTGTGGGAGGAGCAATCTCGAGTGAATAATAATGTGCTCTTAGCGTACTTTTACGCGGCTTCTGAATCCAGCGCCTTTTTTTTTGGTCCAGTTCTCGTTGCTGCGGGATCCTGGGTTGACAGGGACTGGCAAGCTGGGCCCACTCGTCAGTGGACGTTCTGGACGGTCCCGTGATCCACAACGGGACACGCGATTGGCCCTCCTTGGCCTAGCGGCTGGGACCCACCGACAGCGACCACAGATCGGACGCTCGCCGTCCAGAGGTGTGCGTGCCGGGTAACGAGGAAGAGGCCATTGAAATGAAGGGATGGACGACGGACGGATCGGTGGTTATTTTCAGTTGGGAAGCCGACCAAGGGAGAAGGAAGGAAGAAGCAGACGTTTGGCGGCCACTTATCCTCTCGTCTGCCCCTCCTCCGGCTTTCTCGCTTCCTCCCTTCCGGAGAGAGAACCTGCCAAGCTAGGATTTTTCTTTCTTGTCCTCGCTCTGCTTCTTTACAGCTCACTCTCCTATGCAGCAGCTTCCCTGAGATTCCTCTGCTTCCTCCTCCTCCTTGGAGGCTTAATTAGGCCACCATGGCTATGGGAGCCGTCCTCTCCGGTAGAACCTTTGCCTCTCCGCTCTCGTCAGGTAACTCAACAGAATCTTGCTCTTCGTTTTTTTGTGCATGCATAAGTAAGCCTCCTTTTTTTTCTGGTATGTGTGTGTTTGTGTTGGGGGCATTCATTTTCTGCAGCTTCCATAAGATGGTACAAGAATATTATACTAACTCGATGATATTTGTCCCATAAAAGGTGAATGGGTTCTTGTTCGAGTACATGTCTTGTACTCTTAACAGTTCTCTTAAGAATTTTACCATGGCTAGATGTTTGCCATGCACAAAAGGTGGTTCAGAACCAGCAAACCATGATTCTCAAAAGGTTGTACTGGATTGAACACTCTTTCTTGCTTGTCGTTTCATAAGAGTCCATCTCTCGGCCTGAATAATGTACAAGCTGAAATGGCATGACAGATTAGTGTTATTTTCCATCGGGGGGGCCTTTGTTGCAAATCTAATTCTTCTGGTAAAATTTTACAGGAAGGCAACTTGAGATGAAGTATTGTACATCACCACAAAACAGGTGCGCATGTTACTTGGTTCCTGGAGAAAGATATGGTCGACATATTACTAGGAGCACCCTTTTCCTAGTCCATAATTATTCCAGGAACACTGAAACGGCAAGATTACAACTCTCTGGGCAAATTCAGCAGCCTGTGTTAAACTCTGCTAGGGACTATCCAAGTGTGAGGTTTTGCAATGCAAGCCTGAAGAGGAGAGTTCTGTCGAGGATTGAGTGCTTTGTGTCCTCAGATCCAATAAACAATGGTTGGCTAAAACCAAGGAGGTGGGAGAATTTCACCAGTTTGGAGAGTGCCTGTGTCGTACCAGAGTACAGACTACCAATCAGAACACGTGCTGACTGCAAAGCCGAGCAGTATGAGATAACAGGATCACCGTTGAGCCCTTCCGATGTTCCTTCTGATGCAGTTCTGATTGGAGATGCAAATGAGATTTCTCCTTGGTGGCAGCAGTTCCCAAAGCGCTGGGCAATCGTTCTCCTGTGCTTCTTTGCATTCCTGCTTTGCAACATGGATCGTGTGAGTTAGGGGTTGCATTTGTCTAGCTGTCTTTGATGACAACAATTAAGTTTATTGTCGTTATTTAAGTACTGAACATTTACTAAATTCTGCCAGGTCAATATGAGCATCGCGATCCTTCCAATGTCATCACAGTTCAGCTGGAATCCAGCAACTGTTGGCTTAATCCAGTCTTCTTTCTTTTGGGGCTACCTTCTTACTCAGGTGAATTGCTATTATTGTACGTTGAGAATTTGCTCTGCATTAGTTTCTTGGTGTGCCTTTTGATTTGCAGTCACATACACTTGATTTTCGTACCCAGTTTGAATAGAATGGAACCGGGGCATCGTCCTTGATGTCCTGTTTGTCTAGAAAAGACAGATGGTTTATTTTGAAATTTTGTGCTGCAGATTCTTGGAGGTATTTGGGCTGACAGGTTTGGTGGTAAGATAGTTCTAGGATTTGGGGTCGTATGGTGGTCAATTGCAACAGTTCTTACACCCCTTGCTGCCAAGGTTGGGCTTCCATGCTTACTCGTCATGCGTGCTTTCATGGGGATAGGCGAGGTTGGTGTCTTCTATTGTCACTCTACATTAATTTATGCTATTTATCATATGCATTTCATGCATATACAACAAATGCTTCATATCATATGTAGCAAGGTTCCTCAGCAGACTAGCTTCCACTGTTCCACAACATGCAAATATGGTGATTAAAATTTTGTGTCATGAGAAAGTATGTACCTGTCATAAACCATCTGATACACTACTGCACAAACTAAGGGATAAACAAGGTCGTGTCTTATCTGGCTTATCAAGTATTTTGATGAATCTTGATGTCCATTTCATCGTGTTGATATTATTAATGGAGCAGGTATTGTTAAGAAATCAAGTTTATAGTTGCAGCACTATATTGCGAGGTCTTTGTTTTTGGCTTTTATTGATTTTTTTATTTTGTTATATATATGGTTTGACAGGGTGTTGCCATGCCGGCTATGAACAACATTCTTTCCAAATGGATCCCGGTTTCAGAGAGAAGCAGATCTCTTGCATTAGTATACAGTGGAATGTACCTTGGTTCAGTCACCGGCCTGGCCTTTTCACCTCTCTTGATAAGCAGATTCGGTTGGCCTTCTGTTTTTTATGCATTTGGGTCCCTAGGAAGCATCTGGTTTGCACTGTGGCAATGCAAAGTAAGATAAACCAATTCGTGCAATAGTTTCTCATTTTATGTCCTATAGTGCTAGTTTCGTACAGGTCAACTCAGTTTTTAGTAGACATGCGTTCATCATAAATACTTGATTTAGATGCCATCTATGTTGACATAAACAACTCTGGAAATAAGCACGCTAAAACTTTTGCTTGCTGATGTTCTTTTGGCTTTTAGATACTCATTTTTCTTTCTCATCTAACTGCTAGTATTCACTCTTAATTAGGCACGCAGCTCACCGAGTGAGGATCCCGAACTAAGCAAAGCAGAAAAGATGTACATACTAGGTGGTAGTGCCTTAAAGGAGCCCGTTACCTCCATACCATGGAGGCTAATTCTATCAAAGGCTCCAGTGTGGGCTCTCATAATATCACATTTTTGCCATAACTGGGGAACATTCATTCTTCTAACTTGGATGCCCACATACTACAATCAGGTAGTTACAATTTTATGGTGTCAAATGTTTGACAGTTCTCATTGGTCATATCAGACAATGACACCATACCATGTCGTTGGTTGTACTCGACGAATGCTTTTACCCAGGTTCTGAAGTTCAATCTCACCGAGTCTGGGCTTCTGTGTGTCTTGCCATGGCTTACAATGGCTGTATTTGCGAATATTGGTGGCTGGATAGCTGACACTCTTGTTGAGAGAGGTATTTCCATAACAAATGTCCGTAAGGTAAGTAGTTATTTGGTAATTTTTTTGTTTCTTGTATGAAGATTTGAAAATAGATATGCTTTGAGCTGCTGATCTTGACATAGTTTTGAAATGTGTTGTTGTAGATCATGCAATCGATTGGTTTTCTTGGACCAGCCTTCTTCTTGACACTGCTGAGCAAAGTCCGTACTCCAGCCATGGCCGTATTGTGTATGGCATGCAGTCAGGTTTGATGCACCTCAGAAATGCCATTCATATGGGTTCATAAGTAGCTTCTGATACTACCAACAACTGTTCTGCTATAAACACTTGCTGATATTTCTGGCCATTTTTTTTGGCAGGGGAGTGATGCCTTTTCACAGTCTGGGCTGTACTCGAATCACCAGGATATAGGACCACGTTATGCGGTAATGTCATCATGCTGATTGTTACTGCTCTGATGCTCTTTAGTTCACCTGAGAAATTTTAGTTTGGCTGCTAGTAGTATTGGTGCTTCGTTGCTCCTTTGGGGCTTGTGGTCTGAGATAATTGCATCTAACTAGACCATGTCCCAAAAAATTGCAGGGGGTACTTCTTGGACTGTCGAACACTGCTGGCGTGCTTGCAGGAGTTTTTGGTACTGCTGCCACTGGCTACATGCTTCAGAAAGGTAGAATCCCATTGTCGCAGAGTATGTAGAGCTTCGTATGAAGCTAACTTCCTCCTATGTCTTCATTTTTTTTACTTCCAGGTTCTTGGGATGGTGTGTTTAAGGTGGCTGTTGCACTGTACATAGTAGGAACAGTGGTGTGGAATGTATTTTCAACTGGAGAGAAAGTTCTTGAATAAGCTGTGGATGTTGTTATACGCCGCTATACAAAAAATAGCTGATTTTGCTAATGTATTTTTTGGGTAAAAGAAGAAAAGCTCTCATTTAGATAGAGATATAGCTGAAAAACTCTCTTTTAGCAAGAGATATAGCTGCATTTGATGTTTGGGCTACAGAAGGAGTGAAGAGCAAACTGAAGTGCTGCTTTGACCGGGGAAATTGGGCTGTGAACTCAAGACGGTAGGCTTGGAACCAAAGAATTCTGTGATGCTGAAAGCAGCTGCACCAAGGGAACGTCAGATTTTTCAGCAAGCTTAGCACCTTTTTCTGGAGAAGTCCAAGCTCCTCCTCGATTCCTCATCGTCTTCTGTTTTTAAATATGATCAATTAACCATGTCTCAGCTTGCTTTTGAGGAAGGAGCTACGGCTACTGCCAAATTCATGTATTATGCGAGCATTTGGGGAGAAAAATGTTTTTTTTTGTTAATTTGCGATACTGCTGTTGTTATTTTGTGTATCCTGCATGATAATATCGCATGGCAATGGCGTTGTTTAGGGCTGTAAAACAGTGATTTTTTGCTGAATCACAATATGATACTCCATCCGTTAAGAAATATAGTGTCTATAGTTTGAATGGCCTTGTTGAGAAATATAAGGCTTGCATGTAGGTTTAATGATGTGTTCCCCACTATAGCTCTATTTATTTTCTCTCAACTATATGCATTTATTCGTTGCCACAAAACAAGTATTCTCTCTCATCTTTCCAAGACAATTATAAAGAATATCTAAGTCATTTCCTCCTACACCTTTATCAATTTCACCGCCATCTTAATCCTTATGTAAAGTTAAAATACGCCTTGTATTTCTCAACTGAGGGGGTAATTCGTTGCTTAGAGAACTGCCAAATTTTGATTTTTTGAGAGGTTGATTTCTAACTAGGTGATCGATTTCCAAGATAGATTTAATCCTACTTGTCTACACCAAAATCTATGAAGAAATGGTTTTGTAGGTGTTGTGGCATCATGAAATCTTGAAAAATAATTGAGTTTGCACTGTAGTAGTGAATAAATAGGTCAAATACTCACGGGGAGTAAAATTTGGAAATATCGGATATTGTGCCTATCAGTAGTGATGACAACTTGTTGCCCGCCAACAACAAAAATACAATAGAATGGTTTTTTTCTTAATGATAGCGGCACGCAGGAGAAATGATTAGAAAATGAATCCATAAACAATAAGGAATATACTTTCTACGGATAAGCATTTTGTAAAGAGTAATGTGTTAATCCTGTTTTTAGAAGAGATGTCAACTTTAGGCTAAGGAAGGAATCGATTAAAAACTGATAAACTATGGTGCTAAAGATTATCCAATAATACTAATGCATAGATAGGCATAGTACTAATGCATATGGAATTTTTAATTTCCCTGCAGGATTTATATATTTCCTTAAAAAGGAGAAAGAAAAACTATAAAAGCCTTGTCGTCTAGTTGGGTTGCTGTCCAGGACTTGCTGAGTTAGAGGAGAGGAGAGCTTCGCCGCCGCCGCCAACCTCCCGCCAACGATGCCTCCTCCCAGCCATACCTGAATGAAACCCCAATGACTTGTCGGAGATTTTGGAGCTCTTGCTAGAACCCATGCCTCTCCGCGGCCGCCCCCCTCCTCCTCCCCCCTCTCCGACCGGCCCCTCATGACCCCCTCCGCCGCGAGCCCTCCGATCCCCCCAGCGAGAGCTACTGGGACGGATCCAGCCGCGAGGGCTCCCCAGACATCACCTTCCCCCCGGCGAGCTTGTCCGCCGCTGGAGCGGCCCCGACGACGACCCCACCTCGCAGATCTCGCGCGCCGCTCACCCCGGCTGGTGCCCCTCGTGCGGGAGTCGGTCCAGATGGCCGCGCGCGACCGCGAAGAGGACAGCCGCCCGCCGCCCCCCGACCACGCGCGCAGGGACCTCCTCCGGATCCGCGGCCGCCAGGCGCGCCTCGAGCTCGTCATGCGCATGGCCGCCGACCGCCACGCCGAGCTCCAGCGCCTCTCCCAGCACCGCGCCGTCTCCGACTTCCCCCACCGCAACCGAATCCACGTCCGTGCTTCCTTCCAACCCACTGTTCCCTTAGTTACTTATTACTAGCTCGCTGTGCTGTGGGATGCTTGCCTTTCGTGGGGGCACTTCACATTTCTGATGCTGTGTTTCTTATCAATCTGGCCATAGGCGCTGCTCCGGGGGAGGTTTCTGCGCAATGGTGGTTTGCCGGAGGAGGATAGAAGGCTGCCATCGGTGGCCGCAAGGGAGCTCGGGCAGCTACGGCAGCGGCATCCTGTCTCGAGTTTGAGGTGCGTATGTGAGCTCGCTTGTTGATACTGCTGCTGCTTCCGCTTAATGGATATTAGCCTTTTTATTTCCTTTGTTGGAATAAATGCGATTCATTATTGGACTAATGGGTCATTGTCAGAACGTTCTGTTTCTGTGGTTGGAGGGGTTACCTCTTATAAGGAGTTCATGATTCTTTAGTATTGATGCTGCTATGCTATAGTTTGTTGATTTGCATTGCATGCTGCTGAGATTGTCTCAGTCGACGTGGAACGAGAGTTTATGATGAGTGTTTGGAGTAACGATGGTTATGTGCTGTAATTGAAGCTGATACTTGTATTAATTGAATGTGTACTCTTTATTGTTCTAAGCTTCCATTAGCTGATCAACCGGTGTTGAGTCGCAGATCAGAGTCACTCAGTTGTTCACTCACAAACATCATGCCATGCATGCACTGCGAATTCCCATGCCTGTCATTTTATTGTCTCCTGTTTCAATGATAACGTTGAAAAAATGTTCTAGTGAAGAATTTAATTTTATACTTATCTGAAACAAATGTTTGCAACTTTACTCATGAAACCTGAACATTCGAAAGCTTCCTGGTCATTTTTTTAGTTGTCCCTTTTATCCGCTTGACATATCAGATGCTTGAATCAATGTCGCCATTAGACGTACATGTTTAGGTCTTACGTCTGCAAATAAGGAGAAACATACAAACTACAAACATCTACCTGATGAGTTTTGCTTATTTCATGCTGGCATTGTTCTTTGGGTTTGACAGAGTGACAGTTTGAAGACAATAATATCTCCTTTCAACAATTTTCATATGTTGTTGTGCCCTCATTTGTCGCCACATGATATATCAATTTGCAGTCTTGAAATATATCCATAAGTTTGCTTTGTGTTACATGTTCTTCGCACTCTTTCTCCTTTCACATTTGGTAATTTTAAATGCGGTGTCTTTACTACCTTTTGGATGAGTTTAGTTATTGCAGTCATAGTGTAATTGTATAATGTAACTAAGCTTTGTCATGTATTAAATAAAGCAATAATACTCATTAATTTTAATAACTAGGGAAGAGTTCCGCTTCAGATTGGAGAATATCATCTGGGGTCAAGCAGTTAGCGAATCTGATGCTTCTTCAGCTCAAAATGTTGAACTCTCTACAAATGACCATCCTGAATCAAGCCCTACTGCTTCTGAAGATACTCAGGATAGACATCAACAGACAAGCGAGAATGTTGATCTTCAGCGAATCGAAGATACAGCAACAACATCAGAATCTGGAAGTAATACACCTAGCATTGCTGAAGGATTGTATGAACCTCATAGTCAAGCAGACAGTTGGCGGCAAGAAGATTTGGAACAGGAGAGAAGAGATTGGGAACAATTTTCCCATGCTATTACTGGAGAGGAATCTGAAAGAAATTGGCATGAAAATACAGACAACAGTTCATCTCATGAGGGGACAGAGCTTGTAGATGGTCAAGATGCACATATTCTAGAAGCACATGACGAACCAACTAGCGATAATCATCTTCCTGAATCACATGAAGAACAGCATGACAATAACCATCTTCCGGAAGTGCTCGAAGAGCTGCATGACAATAATTTTCTTCAAGAATCTCATGAAGAGTGGAATGAGGACAATCGCCCTACAGAAGTGCATGACGAGTGGCAGAGCGATGATCATCTCGCAGAAGTAAATGAAGAGTGGCATGACGATGACGAGTCCAATGATACTGCAGATAATTGGCATTATGATAATTCAGATCAACCAATTGACCATGATTCTGCTCTTATCAGAAGAGCTAATACGTTTGTCCCTGCTGATGACGATAGTGTGTACAGCCCAGAACTAAGGGAACTTCTAAGCAGGTTTTTGTTTCTCGCGGTCGCGAAGTTAGTACACGAAATTTATTTTAGTGCTTAGTCTAAATACTGAAACAGTGTTCATTTTGCAGGAGGAGTGTTTCTAATCTTCTCCACAGTTCTTTTCGTGAAAACTTAGACCGACTTATCCGATCATATATTGAACGGCAAGGTCGTGGTCCTCTCTCTTGGGATCTGGAAGGAACACCTCCTGCCCCTGACTCACCAGAGCAAGGTCAGGAGCAGCATAGAGAGGATGAGGAACAGGAGCTTCATGATACTGTTGATAGGCCTCCTTTAGTGATTCCACCTCCACCGATACCTCCTCGCCAGCCACTTTGGCATTCGGAGTTGCATCATAATAACTGGATCAGGCAGAACATACACCGTTCTGACATTGTGAGCTATTCTTTGTGACATTCTTACCATAGTACAGCCATTTACTCCACTCTTTTCATATTTCCGGTGTGCTTAGAATGCAGTGGGGTATTTTCCATGTGCAATGCACTATTGCTTGTACGTTTTGTAATTAGAGGCTCATGTTTCTTTTGGTTTGTTTCTCCAGGAATGGGAGGCTATTAATGATTTAAGGGCTGATATGGCTAGAATTCAGCAAGGCATGAGTCATATGCAAAGGATGTTGGAAGCTTGCATGGACATGCAGCTAGAGTTACAGCGTTCTGTAAGGCAGGAAGTTTCTGCAGCCTTGAATCGTTTCATCGGGGACCGAGGTTAGTAACTAAGCATGCTCCTGATGTCTACATTTGCTCCAGGGTGTTTATTGGGTTAAGCTAGAAAGGGTAACACAACATGAGCATCCTTACATCTGTACTCTCACCTTTGAAATGGCGCTGTTTCCATTAACAACTCCATTTATCATTGAGATTGACCTTAGCAGATCTCCTGATGTAGCATTTAGGCTTTGATGTTCCGATGTATAGTTATATCAATGCTGTCTCTTCATCTTACTGGTTACATTGTTTGAGGTTGTAGTGCATCTTATGTTTCAAGGTGTCATTTAGCCAAGATACTAAGGCTCCCTCAAGAATGGATGCGTTGCCTATATATATATATATATCTATGTTCCATGGCCATGCACAATGCTTGTTTGTGACTTCGCTTAATGCTTATGTTGCCTCCCTAATGCAAAGTGAGAAAGAAAAATAATAACCGTAAGTTATGTATTTGGTTTGTCAGGGGAAAGTAAAGAAACTATAGACGATGGATCGAAATGGATTAATGTGAGAAAAGGGACTTGCTGTATATGCTGTGATACTCCCATTGATTCGCTCTTGTACAGGTTTGACCTTCACGCTTGTATTATTGGATGAAAGTTGTTGTTCGTACGATGTACAACCCTCCTTGTGGTGCTAACCACGATTTTGTTTTTGGGTGTTGACTATCAGATGTGGGCACATGTGCACATGTTCGAAATGCGCGAATGAGTTGGTTCGAAGCGGAGGCAAATGCCCACTGTGCCGTGCACCCATAGTTGAGGTGATCCGAGCGTACTTCATCATGTAGATACGGAAAAAGGAAGAAAAAGGAAGCTAGCGTGTTTTCTCCTGAAGCGTAGCGTGCAGTTGTTGTTAGCGGATGTGTGGCTCATTGGTTATATTCAGTTTTCCGTTCTAGATCTCTGATGAGTTCCTACTAGTTGTTGTTTTTTTTCTCCCTCCCTTCTCCGGCCTGCGCGCCTTGGTGTAAGGCAGAACTGCTTTGCTTTAAAGGGATAATAACATATAGGATGTGTGGTTCATTGGTTTATTTCATTGAGAAAAGCAAATTACTGCATGCATCCTCCTGTTCATACGATAATTAATCATAGACGCAGCTTTGCTCGCAGTCTCGTTTTGCTGTCCTCAAGCTTCCTGGCTCCAAACATAACGGAGTCATTAGCTGCTTTGCTGTGCGACCGTTGAAAGTTGCTCAGTTGAAACATAACGCAGATAACCATCATGAAGATGTACAATGCAACTTTCTTCCCTGTATGCACCATTCTACTACAAACTTTGAAGAATCAACGATAATGCCACATTGTCTGCAACAACAAACTGATGTAAGGTTGCGGTACGACATACACAGGAAAGAAGATATTAAGACATGAACACATCAAAAGTTGCACTCAATTTATACTGAAGTTGCGTAGAAATTGGTACTGCAAATTTAACTCAAATGGTATGGAACTTGTAAGATGGTAGTTATTCTATCTAACCTAAATTTTGTCTATGTTTAGTTTAGGAATGTTTTTCTAACCTAGACAAAATTTTATTAAATCGAGTGACCCCCAGCATAGGTTTATATTGAAACCCGGCCCATACAAAAATTCATCAAGCATGCAGTGGCCATGATAAAACATAATATATCACATCTCAAATCCTAGATGAGAAACAGAGCCACAAATCCCCAACCTAAACTACCCAGGCCACAGTGAGTCAAAAGCTACTAATGAGAAATATTGATGGTGAGATGAAGGTTCAGTGCGAAGAAATTTTGGCAACACAGACCAAGTATATTCTCTAGCGAGCTACGTATCTCTATTATTTACTGAGTTATATGTAGTTATCAAATGAAGCAAACAACCAAATGATTTGGTCGGAAGGTTACTTAATAGAAAGAGGTCGTTCAACTTCAATCAGATGACCAATGTATGTATGATATGGACAAAACTAGTATAGTTGCATACAAGTTTATCCACTTGGATGTGGGTTTGACAAGAAACAACAAATTAATACTCGCGAGCTGTCGCCCAAAGGTCACTGGTAAAACCATGTAACCGGCCCCCTCAATGTAAACCTCATAATCTCGTGAGGGAACATAATTAAAACAAAGACAGATGAAAGAAGAGAAGAGTTTGAGACGGGAATAAGTACCGAGCATTCCGATCCATCCGCACAATTTGGAGCAAGCCGGCCGCCACCTCCTCACTAGCAATATCTGTAACCAAACAAAGAAAAAAAAAAGGCGTATGGCATATTCTTTTTTGCTGCGGCTTATGGGTTTTGGCTGAAATATTTGAATTTTACCTGTTTGCGATAGAGATTGCAGAGAGAGATACTCGCTTGCGATTTTAGTTGATACAGATGTTAGAACAATTAGGTATTGTAGCAAAAGTCAAAATTTTTGAATTTTGCATGTTTGATTTAATGTGTACTACAATTAACTTGTAGATCTCATTTTGAAAAAAATACTCCATTTAAAAGTTAGGTATTGTAACAAAAATCAAAAATCGCTTTTAGAAACCGTAAAGAACAGGTCCATAGTTCAATCACAATGAACAATTTGACAAACCCTAGAACACACACGAAATGGCCATAGAAAATGTATTTAGTGACAGCCCCAAAATCAAACCTATGGCACACGAATTTAGCCAAATCGGATTCGACAAAAGCAAAATTTGTGAAATAAATCAACCAATTGCATGGGAATTTGGGCAAATCAGAGGCAACAAAAACTAAATTTGTGAGACAACTTGGGATGATCCATACCATGCCCTACGCAGCCTAAAAAACTCATCGAACATCGCTCTCTGGCAACGGCGCTCACCAATAGTAGTATAGAAAAATATACCAATATACTCTCATATTTTATAAATATAAAAAATTCATTCATACTCTATTCGTGCATATAAACCCTAAGAAGGGTATGAGAAGGAGAGATCCACTCATTTAACAACGAACACTCTCTCTTCTATCGCCACGAGTATATTTCTGTTATTTTTAATAAAAAATAGATTATTCGTATAAAAAATCATACACCTCCATGCATGCATGTCTTTGCATCCCTACAGTCCATGTGCCTTTGCGGGCGTGTCGGTTACATGCATCATTGCTGTGCAATACTCAAATTTCTCCCTAGCTTATGTTATGTGCCTCTGGATAACTTCGAATGTGCATCATTGCTAGCTAGCAATAAATACGCACTCTATTTCATCTATATCTATATCCGTAAAAATCATACACGGCGTCTTTCATAAACAAATAAAATTTTAAATTTTAAACCTAAGTGGTAGTAAAAAAAACCATACACAGTCATCAACTTAAAAGAAGCAGATAATACCAGGATGACCTAGCTCCAGCAGCCAACCAGTGCTAGTATATCATCCCTTTATTTTACTTTACTTTTTTTGGGTAAAGAAACCGGTGCTAGCTAGCATATCATCTTGGAAGAAAGCGAGCAGAGAGGATAAGAAGAGAGATCGATCGAGCTGACCAGTAGCCTGTGATGGGGATTAATGGCCGGGCAACATGCGTGCGTGCAGTAGAGTGAGTGGCCGATCGAGGTAACAACCAAGCAAGCAATTAAGCTAAGCGAGGCATCACGCGTACACCGCGCGCGCCGACAGATAGATCTCCTCCGGCCCCAGCCATGTCGATCATGACCACCGACGTCCCTCCACCACACAACTCCGGCGACGCCCAACACCAGCAAGCAGAAGGCACGGCGGAGCACGACTACTGCTGCCGCACGCCCACCTCGCCTGAGAGCCAGCTCCCGTCGTCAGGTTTAGCGAACGTGATCTGCCCCCCGGCGCCGAGGAAGCCGAGGAGGGCAGTGCGCAAGAGGCGGCTGCTGCAGGTGGATCTGGAGTCGGAGGAGTGCTGCTATTCGGACTTGGAATCGCCGGCGCCGGAAGTCATCACCGTCTCCACGGAGGAGCTGGAGGCGGCGTTCCGGAAGCCAGCTGCTCATCATGATTCTTATTGCACAACTGAAACCAACGGCGGCAACTACTGCAGGAAGAGGAGGCGATGATTCATCTCAGCCGATCGAGTCGAGTATTAACTTATTTTTTTTATAATAGTAAAGATTAATTACGCATAGGAGGAAATCTCCAATGCGAAATTAAGATGCTTCAGTAGATATGCTTACAAGCGAGAGTGCGCGCCACACCAACTAATACTGAAGCGACAGTAACCACCTACCATCTCGGAGCATTGCAGGTGACACTCCATATAAATATAAAATATATAAAAATAAATAGTGGCAGTGTTCAAAAGCTGCACATGATCCTTAATTTGGGGGGTAAACAATAAAGCTGTACTACTACAAAAGACTAATACTAAACGCTTTATCACATATAGTTAACCAAAATCGTCAATATTAAATACAATCACAGATAGTTTTGGTTTAGAAACCATCTGTGTTGTTGCCAGGGCTAAAAACTATCTGTGAAGATGTAATATGACAAACGATTTTTTATTTGAATTGTCTGTGATTCTTCACAGACAATTTGTATTAAAAATCGTCTATAATAATTAATCATCGCAGACATTTTGTATTAAAAGCTGTCTATGATACTTTACCGCCCACTCTATTCAAACTTTCAAACCGAAGCGGCGTGTCCGAGTAGGATTCCGTTTCAAGACACCTTCAGTAAAACAAACATAACTTTTTGCATACAGTGTCTGTTTTCGACGTTTTTGTGCTCGTTGGAAAGCTATCGATGAGCCTGATAAAAAATGACTTGCTTTAGTCTCAAATTTGTGTCGCAAGTTTTCAATTTTTATTTTTGCCAAAATTGTACTTTATTAGAATTTATTATATGGATTTGCTATTTCAGCACCTGAAATTTTACGAAATCACAATCAAATTTGCTCACCGTTGGATTTGACGTAGAGATTTGCTCTCAGGGCGACCGTGGTGGGGTGGGCACTATACATATATAGGAGAGAGAGGGGAAGACCTGGACAGTTGGATCAGAATCTAAGGGTCCAAAAAAAGAAGGACAGTAAACATAAAAACTGTGTAATACTTTATTATATTAAATATATCGCGCTCGGAAACAAAAACAGAGCACGCCGTGCGCCTGTGCACGCATCCAATCCAATACTTTTAAAAGTTGACTCCAAAACTGGATATAATTTTTTTGTTGAGACACGTGGTCACCGACAGCATGTACTGTATTCTATCTATTCGAGTTGATTAAGGAGCGACAAATCATCATGCATGACTAGTATGATGCCTGTTTGCTAGCCAGCCAGAGATCGAGAAAACATTTATATGTATGTATGTATGTAGTTGTAAAGCTGTTTTTCTATGGTTAATGATTTTTCTACGGTATTTAGCTTTCAAACAAAATGTGTTTCTACTAGTTAATCGTAGTACATGATTTTATTTATGTCAGCTAAAATTATCTGTGAATATCTTTCTCTATAGACTTTTCTACAAACTGTTACTGTTTATAAACCAAAATAACAAAACCAGTATGAACGTGCCCTCAGCTGTAATCCTTGGCTGGCAGGTTTGGTGGGTTTATATAATCAGTTTTCCTGATGAAGTGAAATGAGAGCTAGCATACATTATATATATATATATATATCTGGAGGATCGATGTACATGACACCTCAAAAAAACACGGCGGGAGGCGGGAGATTCATAAGAGAAAACATAAGTAAACGGTCTCATTAAACCTCGTCCCACCGAACAAAACACATTATTAATTACTGGACCATATCTAGTGTCATGAATAACAGAGTTCAATCAATAGAATCATTCAAAAGAAAAGAAACCCATGTCGTAGTAACAGAGTTGGTCACTAACCAGATCATTTGCAAAGAATTAGCTAGATCGAGAAGTAATATAATTTAGCTTTGATGTTAATTACTAGAGGTTACAAAGCTATTATACAGATACATAATAGTACATGCTGATGTAGCAAGAGCAGATCAGATCCTAGACGCTAGTTGAGAGCATAGGTTGAGAAGACCAATCCCAGTGTTGCATCGATCTTAAAGTTGGTCAGGTTAATTCACTACACGCTATATAATATATGCACAATCTGAGCCTGAGGGAACCGCGACCTGTACAGTGTACCATAACATTAAGATTCCGCAGATTAACATTCCATTCTGCAGAAGTGTCGACGACGTTAACATCCAAGAGCATGGCACTTACTTGCTCTGTTAATTATCGCGCGCTATCATTCCATGGATCAGAGCCTGAAAGGAAGCTTGATTATTCTACCGTGCCGTGCTCAACCATGGGGTAGAAAGGCCACTTCTTGCGACCCTCCGCATCCGTGGATGCACGGCCACCGCTGGCCTCACCCGCAAACCAATCGGACGGCACACTCGCCGCTGCCACCGGCGCAGCGCCACCATCGGCATTGCCGAACACGAACTCACCGCTCTTGGGCAGGTCATGGTACGTCTCGTCCACGCACAGCCTCGCGCTGCCACCACCTTCCTCACTGCCGGTGCTCGCCTCAAAGGGCACAGCGCGGCTCCATTGCCCGCCGCTTGGGGCAGGCGCCGCCGCCGGGATGTGCCCATCAAGAAGAGAGCCCTCGTTGCGCGCTCGCAACCGGTGCAGCTTCCTCGACGCGATGTCCTCCGGCTCCAAGATCATGGGCGGCGGGGAGGAGGTCGAGCACACCGAGCCGGGCGACACGAGGGGCCCGCCGATGGGGCTCCCCGGGTGCAGCTGGTACGCGTGGAACCCCTCGACACCGCAGTGCTGCTCTGCTGCGTCGGAGGATGACGCGAGGAAGCGGGCGAAGGGGACCTCCGGCGAGGACGGGTTGGTGGCCAGGTGGAGGAAGGCGCACTCCGGCGGGGGCGTGAGAGGCGCGGTGGACGGCTCGGTGGTGAAGGTGGACGGGACCGGCGGCGACACGAGCTGCTGCGGCTCACGGGCGTAGGGCCCGATGGCGTAGATGGAGGGCGGGCCGGCGGTGGGCGAGCTGTAGGTGCTAGCGTTGAGGAGCAGCACGGGCGAGGGCGCCTCCGAGGCGAGGAGGGGCGACGCGGGCGACGACGGCGGCGCGACGAAGGCAAGCACCGGCTGCGGCGCGTGGTGGATGTAGGCTGCCGTGTGGTCGGTGGCTCCGGCTGGTTCCGGCGACGTGGGGCCCGCGTCGGCGATGCGACGGGGGTGGCCGTGAGGCCGGAAGCACAGGTTCGCCGTCAGCCGCGACCACCATCTTCTCTTCTGCCAGTTCAAAGATGATGTTTTTTGTTTTCTGCTGTCAGTAAAATGACGAGCTAATGTTGCATTTAGAAGAGAGAAGATGTTTTTTGTTTGAAGAGGACAGAGATTATCGAGAGAAAGGACAGAGATTCATCTCATCAAGGTGTTGCTGACTGAAAGTAAACTGCATGCGCATGTGGATCATTTTCAAGTGAAAACAAACATCTGAATTTGTACAGTAGGCCGCAGCCACGCCTGCTGGTGTCACCTGCATACATACACCTGTTGCTTGTGGTGTCACAAGTCTACCATGTGCGCTGGTGTTTGAGGGGAAAAAAATTAGGTATGTGGATTCTGAACACTTTGGCGTGCTTTGTGGATTCTGAACACCAGGTGAGAAGAAAAGAAATGTGGATGCACCATGTTTCACAGGGGGTAGAAATTAAGACTCTTGTGCCATGGAGACGACGCTGACCTGACATGGGGCACTAATCTCATCACGTGATTAGGCTTGGTTTGACCTGACGCATCTTTGTAATGCGTGTGAATGCAGCAGGGAAAGCGTGCCTCTAGCCGTCTTTGTTGGATGAATAATACCGAGCAACAAAACAGAGGAGAGGACGAGTCCATCCAGTTTGGTATTACCCTATACGGCTACATGTGGTACTACTAGTACTAGTCCATGATTCATCTTATGTGTATATATCGAGAATCAAAGTAATAAGGTACCATAAGAGAAGGGGTGATTAAACTAAGAGCTTAACTTGGTAAACGAACCATCAAGCCGCGATCTGAATTTTTACGTACCGTAACGGTGTGGTGGTGGTCGTCGAGCTGCTGCTGCTGGTGGTGGTGGTTTAGGCCTGTGCTGCTCCTCGCGGCGGCGGCCAAAACGACGGCCGCCGCATTCACCGTGTGCAGGCTGTCATCCTGCATCCTTGTCAGATCATGGCAAGGCGGCCAGGCACAAAATACGAGCTAGTTTGCGATGGGAATCTTTCTTCGATTGGGGGCAGCTTGAATTCCAGGGGGTGGGTGGCCTGATAACATGCACCTAAAGCAGAGTGCTTGAGGGGGCTTGGGCATGGGCCGTCGCGGGAGGAAGACGAAGGAGGAGGAGGGGACGCGTTGTTGTCTCTCTCTTCTCTTCTCTTCTCTTCTCCGCGTCGAGCGGGGCGGGGGAGAGAGATTCGCTTGCCAATAACAAGGAGGCGATTTTTTTTATTGAAGAGGAAGACCCACACGGGCGCATCATCCGTATGTCACACGTTTAAACAGGTTAATGAGAGTCAAGCCAGTAACGAATTAGACGACGCCCAGGTAATAACACACATCGTGGGAGAAGATGAGAGGAGCTATGGAAAAAAGAAGAGATTTTCAGCGAGAGAAAAAGGAGGAAGCAAGCATCCATGCCGGCCGTCGACGTGACGCAGCCGCACAGGCAATCAAGTTGAACCTCCCTGGATTGAATTTTCACTGTCTGACTTGCAGACAGCAACAAACTAGCTAGAGAAACAAGGGCTATGCACATGATAAGAGTATATATCGTAAGCCTACATGATTGATAGAGTACTTGCCAGGATATGATAGAGCTATGCACATTCTGCTTAATAAAGTAGAATATGCTCTACATGACATAATGATAATAATACCAACACGAATGGGAAGGAGGATGCTGACGGATACCCAACAATCTCCACACAGAGCTGCATGCCAAAGTCAACAAAACACCCATGTGATGTCACCTCTAGTCTACACTTTATTTACTAGAGGCACGCGCGCCCCGGATAAACATGCCTCCGCATGCTTCACCCCGGATAAATTCAGAGAAGAGATTGTAGGTATGAGTGTGACTGAACGAGGGATATGCTGTTTATTTATAGAAAAAATTGAGATTTTTTTATATATTTTCAAACTCCAAAATAGCTATAAAACAGCTAAAAAATAGCTATAAATCCGACTATTTATTAGGCTAAACGGGACACATTTGTGCCAAATAGATTATGCGTGTCGTACCGGGCAAAGCATGCCTATGGGACTAGCGCAGGGGCGGATCTACAGTAGTTCATGGGTGTTCAGCTGAACACCCAAAATTTTTGACAAAAAACCTAGTATATATGAGGTATAATACATATATACATGTATAGTTGGGCCAAATTAACTGTTTATAGCCCCAATTCGGCGGTTCGGCCCGAGAGAAACGCAGCAGACCAGCGACCACAGCGTGAAAGCCGTGGCCCACCCATATATTTTTCGTCTGTGCGGCTTGCCGAAGCCGAATGCCGATCCCGGTCCCCTTCCCCGATCCCCATTGTGCGGCGACGGCAAATCGCGCGATTCATGGACCTAACCCTAGCTGGCTAGCCTAGTCGGCGACTCGCTCGCCTCCGCTTGGCCTCCGCTCCGCCGGCGATCAAGCCTCGCCGCCCGCCTCGGCCCTCGGGCCCGCCCCGGCTAGATCTGGGCTCTCCGGCCTCCGGCTCAGTGCCGCCCCCGCCACAGCCGCGACCGGGCGACCGGTGGCGCGCCTCCGCCTCGGGCTCCGGCGAGCGCGGCCGAGTCGACAGTCAGAACCCTAGCTCAGGCCGCTCGCTCCGACTCACGCCAGACGGCGACCGCCAGATCTGGCGCCTCGCCTGGCCTCGCTCGCCTCCCAAGACGACCGGTGAGTCGGCGACCGCCTCGCCTCTAGCCGCTCCCAGCACTCCGCACCGCGACCGCCAGATTGAGTGCTCGCTCGCCCTCGCACGACCGTGAGCGGCGATCGTGCCTCCGCTCCGCCTCCGGCCCTAAGCGGGTTAAGGTAGCACTCGCGATTCATCTGTTTCTGTGACGCTAAGCGAAATCGATACTAGTCTACCCTTGTGCTGTTTCCATGTTTTGTTTCCCCGTAGTTGTGCTGCAAGTTCAACTGTCTAATCTGTTGTTACCGCATTGGAATGTGTACTTTTGACTGTGATTGCCCATGTTTTATTATATGAAGCCTTTTGTTTGTCACTTATTCATGTGCATGATTCTCGGTGATGAAGAAAATCTGACGGATTCCCATTGATTTTCCAATATGATTTTAACAACCAGCTACTTCTGTCAGTTCATGCCATTTATCACAAATGAGAACATTTTGTTTGTTCATTTACAATGCTTTATGACATGTCTATTATTGATTTGTAATTTCTTTATATTATTTGACATGTTATCTCTAATACGAACAATTGTATGTTAACTATTGCTACTGTAGATCTTTATGTTTTCTACTGAAAAATATTTTTATAATTTTGAACACCCATTTCAAAATTCCTGCGTCCGCCACTGTGCCTATTATGCTAAGCTGAGTCCTCCAAGGCCCCAAACACCCACCATCCAAGGACACACTACTCTTGTGCTTGTCCGAGAGATTCATCGTCCAGCTTGCATTTCAATCTGCCCTCTGGTCTACGGTATGGACCGTAGAGAAAAATTTAGGGTTAAATCAGAATGGTAATCCGGCTTGGCGTTGCAATGGCGCCTCGACAGGCACACCGGTGTCCCCATTCAAGGTTGCAAGGATGTCACTGTCGCTCGTCCTCGCAGGGAGTTGCGGAGGTGATCCCAAGAGAAAAAGGAGTGAGTGAGAGTGACGGGGTGGGAGGGAGAGATGATGATGATGATAGAAAAAGGTACCTTACACGCAACGCATCCACCACACGGGCTGCTTGCAACACACACCAAACGGAGGAGAAATTATTATTTGAGCAAACAGGAGGGAAAAAAAGATCCATCGTTCCTCCCAACACTCTTTAATTCGACGTTTAACTCGCGATCGATCGATCGATCGATTACAGACGCGGAAACAAAATGAAAACAGAAATTAATTAAGCGACCCAACACCATCCTTCTCAGATACTAGTAAACGCACGCGCGATAGGATGAGGATTGAGGAGGAGAAGAAGCTTAAGACCGGATTGATGGATGGATGGATTGATCGATTGATTATTCTGAGGAGTCGATCGATCATGGCACCACCCGGCCATACATCTTAACTTGTCTTCTAATAGTCGTCGCCGCCGCCGTAGTCGTCGTAGCCTCCGCCGTACGAGTCCTCCCTCTCCAGGTTCTCCTCCACCCGGTCCGCCACGTGGTCCTCAAACTTGTTCTCCAGGTAGCTCGCCCCGCCGGCCAGCGCCAGACCACCCAGTACACCCGCCGCCGCGCCCACGGCCAGCCCAGTCCCCATGCCCATCTTGTTCTTCTTCGGGTCAGCCGCCGCTCCGTACGCCGCCGGAGCCGGAGCGGCCGTTGCGCCGTACGCTGGCTGAGGAGGCGGCGCGGAGCCGTAGGACGATGGATAGCCTGCCGGTGGAGCCATCGCGCCGTACGCTGGCTGAGGAGGCGGCGCGGAGCCGTAGGGCGACGGATACCCTGCCGGAGGCGCCCCAGCGTATGGCTGGTCGGCCCCGTAGGCCCCTCCGGAACCGTACCCACCAGAGCCGCGGTAGCCGGCGGCGGCGTAGGGGTCACGTGACGAGGCGTAGGAGCCGGCGGACTGCGAGTAGGGGGCCGGGTAGGGGCTGGGGTCGTAGTAGCGCGAGGGCTCCCTGACGGCGACGCGGACGTCGAGGCGGCCGTGGGGGCGGCCCGAGGGGCGCTTGAGGCGGAGGTTGCGGGAGGTGCGTCCGCCGACGCCGGCGTCGTCGAGGACGTCGCGTAGCGGGAGGCGGGCGGAGCCGACGAGGGGCTTGACGCCGTCGGCGGCGTTGGCGTGGACGACGTCGACGTAGAGGACGGCGTCGTCGAGGCGGCTGGTGGGAGGGAGCGGGACGGTGAGCTTCTCGTCCCAGGAGGGGTTCTCGCCGTGGTCGAGGTCGACGCGGGTGGAGCACTTGGCGCCGGCGTCGACCCAGACGACGGCGTAGGGCTTGAGGTCGCCGTTGCGCCAGTTGACGTTCTTGAGATCGCGGGCAGAGCCCACAGTGAGCTCGACCTCGTACCGCGAAGCCATCCGCTCCGGCGCCGGTGGAGGGGAATGCGGTGGGTGGAGGGATTGGTGGATGGAGCGAGCGAGCGGCATCCGATTAATAAATACGGCCAGGTTTTGGAATAGGGGTTGGGATCTGCAGATATTTACGTTGATTGCCACTAGCGTGGGTTCACACGGCTCATTTATGTTGAATAAGGGAGAGATCGCGGCAGCTAACTCGGCCCCAACCAAATTGAAAATTTACTTATTTGTCCCTGAAAGTTGGCTGATTTTCCAACATGCCATTTGTGCCCCGCTCATTTCGACTTGACCTTCTGACTTATTTTTTTACTATTCATAAATTTCATTTTTTTCTGGTTCTTTTGTCTTTTTAAGCTTTTTTGCCGGTTCTTTTTCCCGTATTCGTTTACATTGTTCGTGATAGGCTAAATTGTTTGTTCTATTTTTAAATTTTAAAATTTAATTATGTCAAATAAGTCACCTTCAGGTACATTACAGTTTCAGCTAGCTACACTGGAATTTCAACCATAAGCCACTATTTTTCAGCCCAAATGATAGTCACCTTAAAAATTTGTGCAGTCTTATGTGGCACTGGAATTCAATTTTCGGCACTTATATATCACTGTCGTCCGTTTTCCGTGAACAAACGGTTAATTAAGTCATACAAAGACCAGAATGCCCTTCTTGAATGAGGATTTGGTTCTCCCTCCTCTTTCTCTCTCCTCCATCATTCCTCCACCATCTTTCTCTCTCTAGCCCCGGTCTCTCCCTCTCTTCTATCTCTTTGACCACCATAACAAGTGGCACTTCACCGGCGACAGGTGAAACGACGCGCAAGGCAACGACGGCCTTGACGAGCGATCCGGAGGATAGCGGAGAACGAGATGATGATGGCATCGACCGAGGAGGCGATGTGGAGGCCAGCTACGGTCAGATCCATCGTCTTCAACCACTCCGGCGGCCAAATCTAGCGATGTGGAGGCCGGCTATAATTGGATTCGGCGGTGTGGAGGCCGGATCCGTCGTCTTCAACCCCTACAGCGACTATATCAGGCGATGTGGAGGGCGAGGAGCTTGAATCCATCGGTCTCCATTGCTCCGGTGGCCGGATCCCTTTTTCCACCCCTTTGGCGTCGAATCTGACCATCAACGTCGGCTTTGTACATCTCCACATCGCCTGTCGGCGGTATGCACCTAGTCCCCGTCGGTGCCACTAGTTTAGCTCATCCTCGGCGCCATTGCTGAGGTACACCTCTTCCTCATCATTGCCTCCCTCCTCAGCTCCCGCTCCCGCCGCCCTCTTCCCCATAGCCTACTGCCACCCTCAGCTCAGCATTGCTACCACAATCCTCCACCTTGCGCCCGCTGGCCTCCTCGGCTTCGGTCGGTGCCACCACCACCGCACCGCTACCCTCCACCTAGCGCCCGTCGGCCTCCTCCTTGTCGCTCACCATCGGCCTCCCTAGCTCCTGCTGGTGCTGTTATGTGTGTCTCAATATTCTTCTTTTTTTCATAGAACTCAAGATGACATGTGGGTCTCAGGGGCAATACAGGCATTTGGATAAAAATCTGAGACCTGTTCATGGTTTAACGGGAGTTGGCCTAACGGCAGGGGATTCCAGTGGCACAGAAGAAAAACGCAAAAATTTTAGCGGCACATTAGGAAACTGACCAACTTCTAGTAACAAATAAAGAATTTTGTCAAATAAATTAGGGTTCTTTTAGACTGACTTTGATTTTTGGTTTATGATTTTTGAATTCTGGTGGTTCACGAGAGACGATATGTATAGAGAAATAGTCGTATACGATTTTAGTTGATATAGCTAAACTCGGTACAGTGTCTACTATAATCTACCTGTAGATTCTGCATTGAAAAATCGTTTAAAAGACAGTTACTATAACAATAGAAGTAGACCCCGCTCGGTTGGGCTGAAAAGCTGTAGGTTATGGCTGAAATTGCATTGTAGTAGCTAAAATTTCACTGTAGCTGAAGGTGCCTTATTTGGCGTAATTAAAATTAAAAAATTTAAAAATAGAAAAAATATGCTAGCTCATCACGGATAACGCAAACGAATACGAAAAAAAAGAACTGGCGAAAAAGCTCAAGAAAATTGAAAAATTCAGAAAAAGACGAAATTTATAAATAGTGAAAATAAATCAGAAATCAGAAATTGAAACCAAAATGGGTGGGACCTTAAAGTCTAAGCATAAGCCACACGAAAGAGGCAATAATTCAACCAAAGCAAGAGAGAGAGTATGAATGAATGCTGGTGTGTTGAATGGTGACGGCAGTGGGTTGGGTAGGCTTGATTGCATTGCAATGCATCGAGAAGGCAGAGATTCAAAGTCCAACGCAGGCGACGCCTTCCTTCCTCGCTTGGTCCAACATTGACCATTAATTATTACTCATATGCTGCAACTTGTTGAGCTTAATTTTGACGGGAGACTTTTGATTCTTCATTAGCCTACAGAGACAGAGACTGCAGCCTTCAAAAACAGAGACTCCTTCTTCTTCTTTTTTTTTTTGCCTTTTTTTTAAAAAAAATAGGGGTCTGTGGTGCCCACAGAAGAAGAAGGACCCTTTTGAGAGAGAGAGAGAGAAGGCTTTCAAAGAAGAGCCGAGCAAAATTCATGCTTTGGGCTAGACAGGGAGCAGGCCCATCCCAGGCCCATCTAAGCACGACCGCGAGCCCCCGTCACCCCGATCGACCTCACGCTGCTGCTGCTCGCTCTTAGCAAGCAGGCCAGCTCCTTCAATTTCACTCGGCCCAACAACCTCATCGATCATTCCTACCAACTTGTGGTATATTAGAAAGTAGGAGTATGCACTCTCAGAAAAACGAAAAATGATTCTTATATATAAATACTCTAAAGTGAATTTTATAATTTTTTTATTAAACTCCACCTTTTATACTCCTTTTATACATGGAAAATAATATATAGAAAAATAAAGGGTTTTGATGAATTTTTTTTAACCATGTTATACTGGAGTATCTTATTATTGATATTTAAATACACCCAAAGTGATAAAGAGGTATAATATATTCGTTTAAGTGATATATGAAAAGCGGAAGCATGTACTATAAGGAGTATGGAAAATGCTATATATATATATAGTATAATTAAACGCATACGGTTCAGAAATCGTCTGTGATGATGATTTTCAACCGTCTGTGATAACATTATATATAGTAGTGATATGAACAATTAGCACAACACACTTGGTAAGGTAATGCTAAAAAACAGAGTTATAATGTGGCGTCGGGAGGAGAGACGACGACGTTGGGTGAAGAGGTGGCGGCCTTGGGAGGAGAGACGACGTCGAGAGGAGAGGAGACGATGGGAGGAGAGGAGGCGAAAGGATGTGGCCGGGTGAGTGAGTGATGGTGCAAACCCTAGCGGAGCCTTACTTATAGAAGGAACTATCATAGATGGTTTTATAATATAATCGTCTATGATAATAGAAAACTTCATATATGGTTATTTATTAGAACCGTATATGATAATTCACAGATGGTTCTTAATAAGAATCCTCTGTGATAATTATGTATTACTGATAGTTCTATCCATCGCTACTAATATAGGGAGTTATGCATGTAAAATTATCTGTGATAATTGCGACGCTGATAAATTCAACGAACCGTCTGTGACGAGACGTACATTATAACATTCAATTCTCTGTAGTAGTGTCACTCTAAGGATACGTGCATGTATGATGCAACTACATATGAACTCGATCATATCGTTTGCGCTCTCTAATCGTCATGCATATATAGATCGGTCCCTGGCCTGGGCTGCAATTTCATTATATTCGACTGGCAATTAATATAGCACTATATATGTAGGTGCTAGCAGGTTAGGCATGCAATATTCGAACCGTGTCGAGGTATCACAGCTAACTTAATTAACCAATTTGCTCTAATTTGGTTCTTGGGCAACTGTAGTAAACCGATTTTTCACGCGCGTACTAGCTTAGCTCTTATATAATTAATTTGTTCAATGCATGCGTACGTGCATGTATGCCGAGATGAATGCATGGATCACCGTACCATTGGATATATTGAATTTGACTCTGAGTCTTGACTGATGCGAATAAGTAGCTACACTGGACGTACGGGCGTTTGCTAGCTAATTTATGTCATTTAATTACGAGTTTGAAATATGTATTGCACTTAACTGGGACTTCCAATTAATACTCTTACCACACCATCATATCCAGGAACACGTACATGCATCTTGATGCATGCATGCATGGCCTATATATATAGCGCATGTGATTACGAAATGAACAAATAGTACTTATTAGTGAAAGTACAGTAGATGTTTTGTTTCCTTCAAAATTCGTGTTAGGGGATCTTGAATCAAGTATATACTGTACATATATGTTCCATGAAAACAAGGCCTTAAATTAATTAGATTGAAATTAAATCTAAGCTCAGCTAGCACACATGCATGCGTGGAGTACATTACGTACGAGAACGAACGTAATGTACAACCCGTGATTTCCCCAGTTAAGTATATCATTTGTCCCATTACTTTGATAAAACAAACAACACACCATTCATCGATAAGAAATTAAACTAATGGATCGATGCTTGACTGCAACACATTTATACTTGGTTTCAATTACAATCTTGGTGGCGTCTCCTAGCTAATTAATTTATGACAAATTAATTAAGCTTACTCGATCTATCGATGATTAGTATACGTACGTACATCAATAATTTTTACAGAAGAATGGTGAAACCCACATCATGTACGTATGCATCTCCCAAGTTAAAGGGGGTTTTTGAATAGAAGCTTCAATTAGGTTGATCAAGGCATGAAGGCCATTAATCGGGAAGAGTGAAGGGATGCGTATGGCTCCTATATATATATATATATATATATATATATATATATATATATATATATATATATATATATATATATATATATATATATATATATATATATATATATATATATATATATCTTTTCTACACCGGTGTAGTTACTCCCACCTCTAATATACCACCTAAACAAACATAAAATACTCCTTTATCACTTTAGGTATACTCGTATAGTAATTATAAGATACTCCTTTTTCTTGTGGTTCACACTAGAGTATCTTATAATTACTATACGAGTATACCTAAAGTGATAAAGGAGTATTTTATGTTTGTTTAGGTGGTATATTAGAGGTGGGAGTAACTACACCCGGTGTAGAAAAGATTTTCCTATATATATATATATATATATACACACACACACACACACACACGCAGTAACATTTTGAAACTAAACGACAGCAACTTTTTAATAATTAAAAAGATCAAGGTGTATATCAGTTCAAGGATTACATTGTTGATAGAACTATGGAATAGATTTTGATCACTAGCTTAGTCCTTCAAAATGATACCTAACAATTATTTCATGAAAGACAAATCAGTAAAATGTCAAGACACAACTTCGGCAATCACCATATATAAGAGACACTGTTGTATGGGAGGGGGCAAAGGGCTCACAGCTACAGCATGAGCAAATTAATTAACTGATCGATCCGTGACATAATTCGCAAAACACAATGCCTAACTAACTTGCATTTCTAGAGAGAAGATTGAAAATGCAGGCATTCGCAAATTAAAACACACATATAGAGTGTTTTTTTTCAGAGAGAAATAGAGCACATATTAATGATACGGCAGCAAGATGGGGCTTTTTTATTTATCACCAAGTAATATTACCAATTAATAAACTACCAATCAGAAAAGAAAAGAGCGCCATCAATTCATTCAATCTAACTACCATGCAAGCAGTAACGAAATTAAAATGGACTTGTTAACGATAGGATACATGCAATCAGAGCAATATATATGATTCTTCAGACAGACAGACATACATACATAATTAAAGATCGATCGTCTCTCCTGATTTCAGAACAAACATGCAAATTAGTGAGATCCATGATGCACTTACCGGCAAGCTAGATTAGTGAGATACTCCATAAGCCCATATGCATGGCGGAATCATGCATGTCCTGTCCTTTATTAACTGGTGGCGATGGCAAGTAGCTAGCTAGCTCGATAGGAACTCGATCCTAGCCATGGCCGGATCCATTGACGCCCTAGCTAGCTAGCTAGCTAGTACGGCGGCGGCCGTGCATGCGCTGCCCATGCAATCCCCTCCGCATGCCCGAGCTGCTGGCCGCCTCCCGGCATGAGGTTTGGCGGCACGCCGTACATTGGCATCGCCAAGGGATCGGCCAGCCCGCCCATCATCGCGGGGATACCGCCGGCGCCGGGCGGCATCTGCCCCGGCCCGGCTCCCTGATCCTCCTCAGCTTCGTCCAGCGGCAGCCTCTCGTACGTCGCATTCGCAAACGTGGACGCAATCACCATGACCGGCCCCGCCGCGGTGAGCGCGCCGACAACGCTGCCTCCGACCACTTGCCCTTGCCCGCCGGCGAGGTAAACGGTTAGGCCGGTGGAGCCAGGTGGGGCGGGGCCCGGAAGGAACGTGCCGGTGAGGGATAGTATCTCGAAGCGGCCGCGGAGGGCGACGACGGCGCCGGGCGCGGCTGGCTGGCGGAGGGCGACGTCAGCCACGGTCCCCGCGCCGCTGAGCACGCAGACGCCGCGCAGCCTGCGGCGCGCGAAGTGGGCGATGGACTCTGCGATGTCGGCGCCACCGGACACCTCCATGACGTGGCTGCGCAGCGCGTTGGGGCTGTCGCGGGTGACGAAGATGGGCGGCTTGGGCTTGTTCTTGGATCCCGGAGGCCGGCCGCGCGGGCGCCGATTCGCGGCCACGACCGCGCCCTCCTTGGGCTCGCTATTTCCGTTGTCGCGGTCGTCGTCGTGGCCGCTTCCGCCGCTCTGCTCCCCGTCCTTGGGCGCCGCCATGTCCTGGCTGCCTGGGTTTACCTTGTCGAGACCTGAGGAGCCAAGCGGCGGCGCCTCCGTGTTCACCGGGAGGCCCAGCCGCCCTTCGTCCCACCACCTGTTCGCCAGCTTCTCTCTGTCTATGCCTCTTCTTCTTCTTCTTCTTCTTCTTCTTCTTCTTCTTCTTCTTCTTCTTCTTCTTCCTAACTGCTTTAATTTGCGGCTAGCTTCTTGTGGTTTGCTGCTTCTTGCCCTACACCTTGTTAATTTGAGCATACAATTAATGATCGATTAAACAAGCTTCATGCCAACAAGAGAAGAGAGAGTGTCTACTACATATGTATTTACAGATCAAGTAGTACGTTTATGGTTAATTGTAAGGGGGATCAGCTCGGTGACAGTGTTTGATTTGATGAAGAGCTTGATGAAAAAAGGGGAGATCAAATTGATTTAGAGAAAAAGGAGATTGTACCGTATGTGCTGTACTGTGAAATTGTAGATGGATCGATTTGAGGTAGCCGAAGAGGTGATCTAAGAGAGGAGAGGGGTTAGGCTAGCTCTTCTCCTCTCCCATCTCCTTTAATTGTGATTTTGATGCTCCTTTTTCCTTGCAGTGTGCTGCTCAGGGTTATATATGGGGGGAGGGAGAGAGGAGAAGAGAATTAAGACTTGTAAGGAGGGTGAGGTTATGATGGGTACATCGTAGTTGTACTTGTTCTATCCCAATTTGGTCTGCATCAGTGTATATAATACTATGTATGTGTACATAGAGTTAAAAATAAGAAATGAAAAAAAAGGCTACACGCACCCTCTCGGTGTACCTATGTTTACGGCGGTAACGTGGTGGGGATCAGTACTACGACTTGGAGATAAAGAAGTTATATGTTTCTTTTTGTATGGACCACACACACTAGTGCAAATTAATTATATATGTAAAATAAGTTATCTCGCAACCAAATGAGGGGTGAAATGTTACCTCGGTCCCCAACCAACCGGTTTATGTATTAATTATCTCATTTTCAACGATAGCTTGCTCCTTTGATCGGATGAACCGGCCTACAAAAGAACAAATACAACCGCTTTTTGCTAATGCTTAGAGGATAATTTATTGGCAATTGCGCTCGATTGATGCTACACGAACATATATGCATAGTCTCAATAGTAGTTAGCACAAGTACTATACCTCAAGCTATTGATCACGTCGATCGGCAGTTCTTGACCCTGCAACTAGAACTAGCTCATTGAACATCATCATCATCGTCATCCATGCTACACTTGTTTAATTGCTCGATTAGGCCAGATTAGAGTAAGGTTTGCTCCTTAACGCGACACGCGTACGCATGTCAAAAGCAACACAACTCACTAGAACCCTGCTCACGACAACCATATTTATATAGACAGACATGCATGTTGTCCATTTCTAAAACGATATTTAGCTTTTGCAAGGGTGGATGAAGATTGATTAGTGATTAATTGCCTCCTCGCTAATGTGAATGGTGGGGAGGAAAGTAGCAGAGGAAGGCATATAGATTAATGGCGGCTTCGGCGCAACCAGATCTGGTGATCTAAGCTTTGTTAATTAACCTAGTCATGATTACTACTCACTATTAAAAAAACTGGAGCCTCATTTTTGTTTCAAGATCAAGATAAACAACTACTGTATCGTTTTTTAGCTGAGGCTACAGTATACTATAGCCTAGCTAGCTATAGTAAAAAATAAATCAAGACTTGTCCAATTGATTCATCCCAACCTAGATCGATTTTGACTGGCGGGTCAAACTAACCTAGCTAGGGCAATCTAAGAACACATAAAGATTCAAAGCCAAGACCATCGGATGAAGATTCCTCAAAAAAGACTCCAATCAAGCAAAAAAATAGGCAACTTCAAAATATTGCAAATCACAGTATCTAGATAGAGGTGATTTATTCAAAATGAGTCATCTTCATCACTTACACGTCCTTGACACATAACAAGATCAAAAGGAGAGAAAGGCAAAGAACCAACGAGAACAAAAGTAAATCAACCAAGATAAGAATACTTCATGTAGGATAAATAAGATTGATCTATTGCAAATTATACATGTAGGTTTTACAGCCACTTTATCATATAAGACATAGCTCTCTCCCCCAACAGCATTCACCCAAAACTTCCCCTGCAAGAAAGCCTCTCTTCCAAACCCTAAAGAATGGATAGTTGGTTGGTTCCTTGGCCACATGCTTCCAACTCCTCCTACTCATATAGATGGAGCAACCAGCCTACATATAACCCTAATAGATATTATCCATTAGCACAACCGGGGAAACTGGTTAACCCCCACAATTTACATTTATACATGACTTAAGCACACTTCTCAAAGCGCATAAGCCCAATTCTCTAAAAAGCAAGCTTTCATCCATTTAGGACTCCCCGGCGTCTCTTTGACCTAAACCACTCTCTCAATGCCCTCCAAGCATCGCGATTTTGGTTCCATCACCGTTTCTAGTATTTTGGCTTCCCGCCAAAACACCATCGCATTGACTATGGACTTCACCTCTTCTCCGAGCCTAGCCTAGGGTGATCATCTCCTCCTTTACAAGCAATCATCATGGTTGCAACGTGTAAGTTCACTAATGGCTCACGCATTGACAAGTCTTTCCGTGTAAGTTCCTTTGACCACGTCTTACTTGCACCAACTGCGCCATTCGATGAACCGTTGGTCGAATCTTCTCTTCAATATCCCTTATCTTCCATGCGACTTGCTTGAACTCAACCATCCCATTTGACTTCCTTGATCGTACTTCAAGCAAAACTGATATGATCGCCATTGACCAATCAATCAGATCGCGCCAGCCAATCTAGTCAAACATCGGTAACAAGGGAGCCGATCAGACCACGGCACCCATACCGGTTTGATCGCTCGGCCAACTCCGATCGGATCACCACCTATTAGCCGATCATATCACTCCCATTTCTCTTATGCACATAAGCGAGTACCTCTCTGAAAAACATCAGTCGCCAACTAAAAACTGGTCACATCGCACCGGCGGTCCAACCGCCTCTAAAATCCAATCACACGAGACACCGGTCAGACCGTCGCCTATGGACGATCAAACTGTTGTACGTGGCGGTGAGCGCGCCGCGGCGGTCGCCGCCGCGGCCGACCACCGCCGCCGCCGGTCCCCGCCGCCGCCGGTCGTCTGTCCCTGCCGCCGCCGCCGCTTGCGCCATGGCGACGCTGCGCGCCGCTGCGTGTGCTGCAGGCGGTTCGGCCACGCCGCCATCGCCGGCCCCATTGCCTTTGCCGCCGGTGCTACCGCCACCGGAGTCCACGCCACCGCAATCACGGGAAGGAGAGAGAGAGATGGGAAATCTAGGAGAGAGAGAATACCTTGGAAGGATGACTGCGCGTGAGGAAAAAAAAGAGAAGGGGTCCTATTTAAGAATGTGATTAGATTAGGGTTTACATTTTTGTCTCAGGCCTCTGACTGACAAACAACTTGCATGCACCGCATGGAGAGCCAAACCCTGACATCGCTTTGGCTTCCTGTTAACTGACGCTGGTGCTTCCTTGCAGCTTGTGAAGTGAATCATCGTCACTTCCCAATTATAAAGGCTACTCCAGCAGAATGGTTAGCTAAGTCTGTTGAGTAATTTATGTGACATGATCTCCCTAATGGGCTACAGGTTTCATTATCCTAAAGCCCAGTTCCCAACTCTATACTCATTTGAGATTCCTTTCAGAAAGACTCAAATGACAAAGGAGTCAACACATAGGGATTTTAACTCACACACTATTTTATATATGTTTTTTAAAGTGTGTAAACCTGAATCCACTAAGTTCTTAGCCTTATTCATATTGATCTTCCCAGTTTCTTTTTGACTTAAACCGCTCTCTCAAACGCCACGGTTTTAATCCAAGGTAGTTTTTTGTATTTTGATCAACTTACCTAAATACTTTCTTGACTTAATCCTCATCTTTTATTGCAAGCAATCGTTATGCTTGCTATATGTAGATGCACCACTAGCTTGCCACGAATCGACAAATCTCCCCCGTTCCAGTTTCACCGAACCACACCTCACTAGAACCAACCAAGCCACATTGTACAACACGTCGCTCGAACTTTTCTATAATATTTCTCGCATTTTTCATGCCATGTTTAAGCTCAGCCATCTCGCATGGCATCTTTGATCGTTCTGAACCTTAGCTCCTCCATGACCGTAGCTCTGATTCTCACCATTGACTATGGTTAACTTTAAGCGCTCATGCACAACTAAAGAACAAGAAATCATTTTTAACATAAGCTATTCATAATTTGACCCACGTTAACTAAAATATACATCATACCACATATATTCACTGACTTACGTCAAACTAAATCATCACATGACCTAAATTTTTTAAAACTATTCATTTCTACAAACCATCCAGAAAAAATCAGCAAATTTTAAAATTTTATCTCTCTAAAATAACAATAACAATAAATCATCACAACAAAACAACGAACCTTCTCACGCGAGGATTCCAGATTAAAGGTGTTCGATCGAATAGTACTACTGGCCCGTATGTAATGCAAATCCGCATCCGTTTTGCGGGCGTTGCTTGCAGCAACTCGCATCGCTGATGAAGTTCGCCATTTCAAGCTCATACGAATTACTGTACGACGAATGGGGAAGAAGCTAGTCCCTTACAGAAGCTAAAACTGTACGACAGAAGCCTCAACTTTTCCCAAGACAGGCAGCCTTCCCCTTGCCGATGGGAAAAGATCAAAAAAGATGCCAAAAAAAACTGTAGAATCCAGGCAGTACATGATCTCTGAAAACGAAACTAGTGTCACTCATCCTGGAGCGGCAGCGTCTTAAGCACATCTCTGAGAGCGTAATATATGCTTTCGCATTTGTGATCAGATATCAAATTGCCAGATAGCAGTATCCTCTGAAAATTCTCCCCTGCATCACCTCGCCACAGTGTGTATGACTCGTCATCGCCGCAGTTTATCTCCTCAATATCCCTCTGTAGGTAATACAGCGTCCCAGGAAGGAACAGATCCTCAGGCACAAATACATCCTTTTCACTGTCCGGTGACAAAACCTCCGTGGAGCTCGCAAGGCAAGCCGGATCTTTTGCGACATCTGACATCAGCAAGCCATGTCAGATTCAGTAAAGCAGTAACCCTAACACCTTAATGAAAGATCTTGGCCTTTCTTTTCCTTTTTAGGGAAGGGAAAAAAGTGATATTCATCCCAGCTTTACATGCCAATCATCTTGGGAAGAGATAATGGCAAAATTAAACCCCTCCAGAAGGCAATTGAACTTACCGGAACTAGCAGATACTGTTACAATTTTGGCATAATCAGCAAGTTTGCACGCCACATCTTGAATTGACGAAACAACAAGCTTAGTGTTAGTCACAATGTCCACTATATGCTTCCAGTCTTCCTTTTCCAAAACGCTTACCCTACAAAACAACATGATTAGAACATTCTGTACACAAATCCATCCAACGAGACTTTAACTGTAACATGCCATCGCTTATACTTCAGACCTACAAGTGCTAGTCACAACATGCAGATGAAGACCGTAGAAACATGTCAAGATGATGTTTCATTCTAAATCATTTAGCGGGGAAAAGGAGCTCATTGTAGAAGTTACTTAAATCACCCTAGTAAGAAGAATAATCACCAGGTTCTTCCTATGAAAGCTACCGAACAAAAGTTCATGCCATTTACTGACATTCCAAACTCAACACTCACCAATCTGTTTCAAGTATTTCATTTCGCAATCTTGCCAGTGAAGCTGCACTTAACCTAGGGATTATATCATCCTGCAAGAAGAGAGAAAAAGACAATCCCAATTACAAATTCCACACAGGGAAGAGATAATAAACAGGATTTCCACTACAATAAAAGGTAAAGCATAACCTGCAGTACAACAGTAGAGACATAGCTCGCACAACTTTCAGCAATTTCTCTTGATACACAAGGTGGGGTTCCAAATCCAACAGCTGATATAATGTCAGGACTAAACCCAAGCTCCTCCTTCGACTTCTTCCTTAGCATTATAGCAAGCAACGCGGCTGAAGCTCCTCCAAGGGAGTGCCCTACTAACCGCAACTTGTAGTCCTGCTTTGAACAAAAGAAAATAAGCAGACGGCAGAAAAAGAAAATATGGGTACAACTTCAAGACACTGAAAATACACTTCCCCACCTTGTGCTTTTCCAAACATTTTCTGATTATTCCCAACTCATGGCGAAGGTACCAGCGAGCGGCCTCATATGTTCCAAAGTGTGTTGAGAAACCTTTAGGTGATACCTTCTTATCGCTTAGAGCAATCAAATCGGTAACAAGATCATAAACCGTATGAGTTCCACGAATCCCAAGGATCACCAATTTAGCACGTGGATCGATGCCGATGTAATATCCAGGTCTCAAAATGCTAGAGTCTTTCACGAACTTTAAAACATTCCTCTTCCGAAGCATGCTATACCGTGCAAGCCCAGTTGCATTGCCCTTATAGCAGCCTCTTGCAAGTTCAAGGTGATAAATCAGTTCTTGAACCTAGAAAAAGGAAAGGAGATGAATCCCTATTAGAGGTGCATACTCCTTTGAGAAGCATAAACAGTCTAAAGAGTCTGAAACTCCAAATGTTCAGTCATCATCACCAGCCAGTAGATTGAATTGAACTATTTCTACTCTTCTTTGTGAAAAATAACTATTAAGATAATCCCTGTTGATTACTGCCTAGTAATTTATAGACATTTTGAAAACTACATTATGAAGAGAAGTTTGCAGGACGTACCTTCTTACTGGAGGATATCTGAACACCCTTGAAGGCTTCAGTATTCTTTGCAGAAGCTTGGCTGAGGTAAATGAGGTAGAGACCAATAGTAAGATCACTGAGGCTCCAGTCCTTTATGCTTACCTTACTCCGCTGGAGATCACTTAGGATCTCGCTAAAAGAACGGGTGCTTGCGGGGATTTTCTCCCCTCCACCAGTGGCTGCATTCAGATAGTACAATTTTAGCAACCCTAATGCATAGGTCGTTGAAACAAATAAGATAATGGTGTGCTTCAGATGACAGAATTATGTATGGGCCTTCTGCTGATTGGAGCGAACTCCATTGAAAAACACCCTGATATCTCAGTTATGAGTGTAACTATCAGAACTTTTTTTTTGTCCTAGTCTTGCTGTTTTACAACCAATCGTTCTACATAGATGAGTGACTACTTCCCAAGAGTGTAAATTCCTATTAGCAATTTGCTGATTCTTGTGCCACATAAGCATAGCAGTTGTTTGGGGTTAAATAGCAAGTGACAGTTTCTCTGGAAAAGATTAAGCTTTGCCAAAAAAAAAAGAAATCTTTACTGGTCTTAAAATCCTAAGCCCTGCGGTGTATGAATTTGCCTCATTGCTTTGCAAAACTGCTTCCAACTCCGTGGGGGCAACAAAAAAAAACTAAATAACCTTTGTGTACTTAGAAGTGGAAGCATCGCGAAACCAAAATGCCCAGACAAGCAAGGTGAGCACGATAATATGAAAGAGGTGGTCGGTGAAGTAGAGGAGACGAACAAGTGAAAGGCTTCCAATTGTAGTGCTTGTAGAGCTCCAGGGCGGGCTCGAGGGCCTTGGAGAGCCAGGCGACGTCGGGCCTCCAGCCCCTCCAGGGGAGGCCGGCGTCCTCGTCGTCGTCCTCGGAGCCCTCCCTCGCGCTGGACTCGGCGTCCTCCCTCCTGGTCATGGCGCTCGCCTCCACGACCACAGCCGCCGCCGCCGCCGCCTTGTCTTCCTCCGGTTCGCTTCTGCTTCTGGTGGGGGTGGGCCCGGCGGAGAGGAGGCAGGAGAGCGCGGGCGGCAGGATGGGGCGGTGGTGGGTGAGGAGGGGGGCGCGGGAGAGGAGGCGCTTCGCCATGGGCGGAAGGGGAGGAGGGTTCTCGGCTCGACTCGCCCTGCCTCTGGTCGCTGGACATCAAGAGCGGCCCAATGCCCGGTAATGTTGGCCCAGCAAGCAAGAACTCACAAGACTTAAGCAAAAACTCTTGATCAATAAATCTCACATTAAGATCAAATCTAAGTAAAATAGACAACTTCAAGAATAGAGATTGATCTCCAAGAGTTATTTCTATCACTTACATATTATTGACACACACACAAAAATCAAGAAAACCAGAGAAGAGAACAAAACCAATAAGATTACAAGTAAATCAGCCAAAAAAAGATGCATCCACGAGAGACGAAAAAGTTGATGTGTTGCTATTTGAGAATGAAAATTTTACAGCCACTCCATCCGGAAGACAAGAGAGCACATTACAACACTCACACTTCTCAGGCCCTAACCCTAGAGTACTTTGCTAGAATGAAGAGAGGTTGGATGGTTAACTAGCAAATCTCCATCCCAACACGTTAAATAGATAAACCAACCAGCTCACATCTAATCTTAATAGATACTATCCATTAGCACACATAGAGGAAACCCATTAATCTCATACAACACGGGTTTTACTCATATACTTAACTCATGTACTTTTTTTAAAGCATATAAATCTGAATCCGCTAATTTTTCATACTTTGATCATTTGATGATCACAGCTTATCATTTACCTAAATCGCTTTCTCAAACACTGCGATTTTAGTCAAGATAGCTTCTTGTATATTGGTCAACTTATAAAAATATACTTTCTAGATCCACTCTTCATATTTTCATACAAGCAATCATCATACTTATCACGTGTAGGTGCACCACTGGCTTACCACTCGTCGGCAAGTCTCTTCCGTTCCTGTTCCACCGAACAACGCCTCATTTGGACCAACTAAGCCACATGGTGCAACCAGTCACTCGAATTTCCCTTAACATTTGTCGTCTTTCTTGTGCCATGCTTGAGCTCAGCTATTTCACTCGCCATCCTGGATCGTTCTGGGCATCGGCTTCTCCATGAACGTAACCCCGATCTTTGCCGTTGACTATGGTTGATTTCAAGCCTCCCTACATATCTAAAGACCAAGAAATCGTTTCTGAATAAAAGTTCTTCACAACTTTACGTATGTTAGTCAAAGCATTCTTCATACAACACATATGCACTGATGTAGATCAAACCAAATCAACCAACAACCAAAAATCTCAAAAATTATCAAATCCCAGCCGAAGCAAACTGTCTGGCCAGTCAGCCACTAACTCCTGCCGGTCTGATCGTCGGTAGCTGCCGATCTGACCGTCATCTCTGACCACCAGATCTGCACCAAATGCCGAAAAATTGAATTTTTGCAAAATCCAAATCCAAACTCCTCCCGATTAACTAGGATTCATCACAACACTTATATTCCCACGTGGTCCGTCGCAACTAAATACACGAGAATTGTATGTATGTATGTATGTATGTATGTATGTATGTATGTATGTATGTATGTATGTATGTATGTATGTATGTATGTATGTATACAACACCGTGCATGTATGTAACCGCCTCTAACCGCCAGGATCTGCCCCTTGTATTTACCGATCAAAAAGGTCCCATCAACTGAATGCTTCGATGCAAGCACCAAATGCTAAGAAGGCCTTCTGCAACACCGCATAACCTAGCGGCCTTATGGAAGGCTTGTCCTGCACAGCGATATACGTGCCCGAGTTCCTGTCCTATAACACCTTAAGCATACGAGGAAGATTGTCGTATGCTGCCTCGAAAGACCCAAAATATTTTTTCAACGCCTTCTGCTTTGCACGCAACACCTACTCGTAGCTAATCTTGTATTTAAATTTCTTCTCGATAGCTACCACGATGTGCGTGGCCTCCATGTCTTTCTTCTCCACTATCTCTCCATATATCAGATTGGCTATAATGGCGAATGTTAGGTTATGATGGCTCACCAAAACACTACTACGAATGCAAGAGTGCGTCTTCACCTTCGACACAATCCAGTGAGTCTCGTACTTGGGCCTACGTGCATCCACCCTCCAAAGATAACCGGCTTGCTCGCACTTTATGATGTACTGCTCCTCGCTAGATTTCACGACCCGAAAAGTCCGCTGTATAGAAAGAGCGCACAGCTTGATGGCATCCTACAGCGATGCCTTATCAGCAAACATTGAATGCAACCAAACATCTGTCCAATGATACTCCCACGGTGATTCATGCTCGTCATGTGCGGAAACACCATCAACATCAAACTGGTTTCATTCCTATGGGACGGGAGCTTCATCAGCATTCGAACTGCCCTCGTCGTCCTCCTGTACAGCTTCCTCTTCAGCTCATGCCGTCTGGTTATCGCGCTTCATCTCCTACACTATGTACTCCATATGCTCCTCTTCATCGGCTTGTCCTATTCCCTCGCCATGGCATGACCATTCTACATCTCTTCCATGTATCGCATCGGCTTCGTCACGAGTATCTTCCTTCTCTTCGCCAATATGCGGGCCGCCCAAGCTGCTCGTGCCTCTTGGAGCAAGGCTGTACGCACGACTTTGAACAGCTTCTAATGGGTATGGTTGTACAAACAGTACACACTCGTATCCACGGCGCCGACACCCTTGCACAAACCCCTTCCACGCAACAGTGTGCAGCAATGTTCTCAACTCCCATCTGATGTCCGTGGGAGACCAGCTCCAAAGCCCTTGTATGACGAGTTGACGACGCTGCACACCTCGGGGTCCAATGAAAAACTCCGGGTAAGCCAATATATCATGTCTGAGATTCGAGCATTCTCGTCGTCCGGGTGTACCAAAATGGCTTGCGAAAAACCACTCAAATCCACACCATTCGGACCTTCACGAACGATTCCAGCACCGTAATGCACTCTCAAGGTAGTATGTGTCGTCATTGCTGATGTCTGCCTGCATATATGATATAATTTTGCAACATGTCATATCACATCGCACATTACGAAAGTACTGACGTACTGCAATGCACATTCCACCCATCATTCGCCTGTCGTAACCAACTACACTAACCCCGTAGTATTAACTTCCAATCGACAGCCCACGCACCGACGCCGCATATTTCTCGCTACTCGAGCTATCCCCTACTGCAAATAATTCCTAATGGTTTCGACAATTTACCTGGCATATCGATTTAAATGCCTAATGCCAGTTACAATGGTGCACATATTTTTCCAACATACTAGCGACATCACATTCATTCGTATTTAAACATAAATATTACGTATTATTGTTTTTTACAAAGCAAATTATGAAATTCTAACATAAATATTGACTAATTTTTGTAATACCTACAAATTTCGACGCACGATTAATCTGTACATAACGTTGACTGAATTTTCTACAACTACAATTTTGTACGCATGTCGATTTATTAACGATGCTAATTTTGTACAACTATGTTCTCTAAATTATACACAACTGCACGCTAGTACGGCTGCTAATTTTCAAAAACTACATTACCTAAATTTTCTATACCAAAAATTGAATTATTTTTACCTACATCTACAGTTTTCTACTAACACTAATAGTAAATAATATGTCAATTGCATATACAATATTTCAAATACAAAAAAATACCTAGGATTGCTTCTTTCTCTCCTCTCCTCCGTCCTCTCCTCCTTCCTCTTCTCTCCTACTCTCCCTCTCCTTCTCTCCTCCCCTTCCCCTCCTCTGCCGTCTCCTTTTCTTCTCCCTCTTCTGTTCTTTCTGTGATTGTTGACAGCGCGGTCGAGTGGCAGTCGCCCAACCGTTGGGCCACTGTAATTGCTATCGCTCAGCGATTGGGCAACTGTAATAATTCGTCCAACGACTGGCGGATTGTTTGCGTGTCGTTTGGCCGTTGGACGAGAGGCTCCAGTCATCTAACTGTCAGACGACTGGAGCCTATTTCTGTAAAAATATAGCGCGAGTATATTTATGTTATTTTGAATAAAAATAATAATTATTTGTACAAAAAAATTCACAACCAGAAAATTGGTCGTACACCCCGGGGGTCGTTTAACTTTTCGATCGGTCCATCAATTTTAAGCGTTGACCTCCAAAAGTTTTACTATAACAATAAAACGGGATAGGATTGATGTTGAGCGTTAACCACCTACAGAATTGACGCGGCCTAAAGGTAGACAGCGGGCCAATTAATGGTTTGATTTGATTTCCATGAGAATGTACTGGATGATTTAAAAAATAATTTGTTTTAATTCAATGTGTTTGCAAAGATCGGTGAACTAATAGAGCCCTTTCCGTATACTATACTATAGCGATTTTTTTCAAGTTTAACCCTAAGTGTCTACCATTGTAAGTCTAGCTCCTTCCCTGAACATGGCAGCCACAGCAGATAATATGTGTCTCCTGTTGTGCTACCGTAGCTCGATAGGAGGCCCGAGAGCGACAGGGCAGCGATGTGTGCGGCAGTCGACAGGCCCCACTGGCTTGTACCCCTTCGTTCCACGGTGTCACAAGATTTTTCAGCAATGGTGCTAAGTACACATTAATATTGTTTTCAGATTGTTTCGACTCTTGGATAAGTAGTGACATCAAAATATATTTCCTCTTTATACACAACCAAGTAGGAATGTTGTACATATATAGATTTACAGGCCAGGTGCTATATGGTTGCTCATATTATTAAAAAAATTATTCCATCTGTACTCAATTCAAATCTTATATTCCTTTGTTCTGCACCGAAATCTTCGAAGCTCCTATCGAAGTTTCTCTACTCGGCAGAATCAATAGGGTGTCTTAGCTTTTCATCTTTCTTACGCTCCTTCGAGTGCCAGCGCAGCAATCTTACCTTCTTTCGGTTCACAAATAAACGCTTCAAACGAGAAATTATAGGTAGATACCACAACACCTTAACAAAAGATCCTTACTTCACATCGATGCCCTCGCTGTCATTGGAATGATTCTTATGGTTGTATCAGGATGTGACGAGGATATAATAATCCTCTAATTATTACGCTATTATGATTACATAGAGTAGTCGTAACCCCTTCTACGACCACCACATAGTCGTACACTACTACAAAAAAGCTTATATTAGACGCCTTATCACAGACGGTTGACCAAAACTGTCAGTGTAAAATGCAATCACAGACGGTTGAGGTTTAGAGACCGTCTGTGTTGCTGCCAGCGCTAAAAATCGTTTATGAAGAAATAGTATCACAGACGATTCATGGTGAGAACCGTCTGTGAAGTATCACAGATGGTTTTTACTAAGAACTGTCTATGATATTGTGAAATATTACAGACGATTTTTTATTTAAACCATCTGTGATACTTCACAGATGGTTTATATTGAAAACCGTCTGTGACATGTTTCCCGCCTCACAATCTCCTAACATTTTATAATCTCTCACCTGAGTCCGAGTAGGATTCTGTTCCAAGACATGTTTAGTAAAACGAGCATAACTTTTACATACGATGCCTATTTTTGACATTCTTGTACTCGTTGGAAAGCTAACGACGAGCCCGATCTAAAAAAAGTGACATGCTTATGCTAGTAGCCCTCTAAAACCTCCAAAATTGGCCATCTTTAGCCTTAAATTTGCATCATAAGTTTTTAGTTTCTGTTTCTGCCAAAATTTTTCGATCTCCAACTCGGAATTTAGGGTTCGCCTCAACTGCAAAGTTGTATATCTCGTCAAAACCTTTCAAATAAGCATATATAAGCCATACAAAACTTTGTTATTTTATCTTTTGAGACAAGCTGTTTACATTACACTAGTATATACATATATTGTCTTCAATAATTATGTATCACAGACGGTTTGTGGTTCAAACCGTCTGTGATAATTACGTATCACAGACAGTTTGTGGTTCAAATTGCCTGTGATAATTATGCACCCCTGATCGTTGGGCCCGTCAATCCTCCTCAACCCAATCCCAGCCAATAGAAACCCACTAATCCCCACCCCACATATTGTAGCACCCATTCCACCAAAAAAAATTCCACTCCCGCCTCTCTCTCTATACATACTCACCCATGGCCTCACTACTCCCTCACCCTCCTCTTCAAGTCTCCTAGTGCCACAACTACCATCTTCCTAAAGTGCAGTGGATCGGTGAGCTCGTTGTCTCGCTCCCACCGCCACCGCCACTTTTCGCCAAGGTCTGAATTTGGATGAGATTGCGATGGATTAGCATTCAAAATTTCAACGAAATCTCTCCACGTCATCTTCCTCCTCACCATCCTCCTCCTTGACCCCAACCTTGGAGGCCCTTACGAAGTAGACGGCACACAAGGCTAACATTTCTTGAGGCTAGCTAAAAAACAGAAAAAAATTTAGGTTTAGAATGAACTATCACAGATGATTTTGTGGTATAAACCGTCTATGAAGAACTATAACAGACAGCTCAATCCTAAAACCCTCTGTGATACTCGCACATCACAGACGGTTCTATCTATGAACCATCTGTGATGAAAAATTATCACAGACGGTTCTATATACCAATCGTCTATAACACTCGTCCACCACAGACGGTTGGTCGCTATAACCGTCTGTGATAATTTTCCATCATAGATGGTTCGTAAATACAACCGTCTATGATGTGTAAGTAACATAGACGGTTTTTGGTTCGAGCCGTCTGTGATAGTGTTTTTCACAGACGGTTCTAGTTACAAATCGTCTGTGTTATATTTATCACAGGCGGCTCACAAATCGTCTGTGATAATCTTTGATTATCACTGACATATAAATTCAGATGGTTTAGAAAATCGTCTGTGATGACAGTTTAGAACCGTCTTTGATGACTCTTTTTGTATTAGTGGTAAGTTCTTATATGACCACGTAGTCGTAAGTTCTTATACGACCATATAGTCGTTAATCTTTCTAAGACCATATAGTCATAAGTCTTTCTACGACCTTCACATGGTCGTAAATGTTTCTAAGATCATATAGTCATAAGTCTTTCTACGACCATCACATGGTCGTAAGTTCTTCTACGACTACGTAGTCCTAAGTCTTTCTACAACCACATCGTGGCCATGAGCCTTCCTGCGACTACTCAATCTTCAACTAGCATGTCTACGATTACCTACTGCATGTTAGGTCTATCTGCCGAGATGGTTAGAATGTGCGCTTATTCTTAATAACCGTATACGATCTCTCTCTGATAATAACCGCTGCACAACGAACGGACCACCACGTCTCTCTGATTATAACTTTTACCAGACGGTTATCTCCCAAAATGTTGAGACGTCTTTTGGCACAGGCACAACGGCCATCGCTTCGTCAACTATATAAAGGTTAATGCCAGGGAGAAATAGGGATCACATTGGATTAGGAGATAGTGCTAAGCATTTCGCATTACTCTCAGTTGTAATAAATTTCTCTAAGCAATAGCCACACAGGACGTTGGGTTGTTATTTTTCCAGGAGAAGTTTCGAACCTGTATAAAAATCCATGTGTCTCTACTTTGCATATTCATACGCTGAGTCTTCTAGAGTTTTCTCGAATCCAAACAAATCATACGTAAGATCGATATTAAAACATCGATAGGATGCTTTGCACACAGAGCATATATGTATGTTTGCATACTATTTAAAGTAGATGATATAATCGTTTGTACATATATATATTATATTCTTTCTACTTTCATTTTAAATGGACAAAAAACTTTCTTGGCTTAGTAGATGGTTTTGGGCAACACGTTTTTCTCCGAAAGAATATCTGCTATGAGATTTAACAATGCTGTAAAACTCTTGTCTCCTATCACATTAACATAGCTCGGCAGGAGGCCTGAGAGTGACAGGGTAGCATAGTCAACTCTTGTCCATAGTCAACGTGCCAAGCGTTGTATGTCTTCTGCCAACAATTAAAGCTGCAGGGTCAACTCCTCCCGTGCTAGCTAGCGTACTCCTTGTAAGCTACAGTAGATGACGCATACCGTTTGCTGCAGCTGCCGTCACAAACCGGTTGCAGGAAATAAGTCTAATTTTGGGGTTTAGGGTCAGAAAGTTTCTGTTGGCTAGCTATATTTTGGTCCCATCACAAAGGACGGCTCACCACAGCTCCGATCCTTAATTAAAACTATTTATGCACTCAACACCCAATTAACACAATCTCATAAACACTTAACATCCCCTTAATAGAATCTCTTGAACATTTAATATCCCATTAACAGAAGCTCGAGAACGCTCGAACATTTAGGGCATGTTTGATACGGCTACGGTTTATAGTTTTTGACTGAAATTTTTGAATTTTAGCTGTTTGCGACAGAGATTATAGAGAGAGATACTCGGTTACGATTTTGGTTGATACATATATTAGGTTTTTAACGTGTACTATAATTAACTTGTAGGCTCCGTCTTAAGAAAATACCTCGTTTGAAAGTTTGATACTGTAGCAAAAGCCAAAAACCGCTTTTAGAAGCCGTTAAAAACAGGACCTTAATATCACATCTGTATGGTAGTTTACAAAATTTAGGGAAAGCGGCTGATAGGTGGCCTTCCTGCCTGGTGCTTACAGTTTAATTGGCTAGCTAGCTGGTTCCATTGTTTAATTGATTAATTTATAACAGCAACAACAACAAAAGTGAGAAATGAGAGGGACAGATCAGAATGGAAGCTCAATCTTCTAGTGGATTATGTATATATTATGATATGTTATCTATGGGAGGCTGGTCAGTGCACGTTTTGGCTTGCTGAGTGGGTCAGAAAGTTTCTGTTGGCTAGCTAGCTGGCTCGTTCAAAGTCTGCCTCTGACCAAGAAGAAGAAACATGCAGTAGATGTTTGACCAGCAAGCTGCCTTTAAGTAGGTGTTTGTTTCGACAAATGAAGAGAAAACTCTACTCACTCACATGCAGTAGCTAGCTAGCAGGCAATGTTTGATCAACTGAACTAATGGCTCCTGCTAACTTAATTAAACGAGCATCGAGCATTGATTGAACAAATCAAAGCAGACTGCGTTTGGACCGCATTGGGTGTGAGAATTGAATCCATACGAGAGGAGAGAAGAATTGAATCTATAAGCCGGAAACAGATGAGCAGGGGGCCGGAGTCGCTACGGCTAGGAGGGAGGAAGGCAGCTGGATTAAGTAAATATTATATTATTGGGATCTCGCTGTCCATCTGCGTGCCCAAAGCCTGACATATATACTTCTTTTTTACTTAATTTTTACATCTTCCTCGTTTGGTCCTTACCTTTTAATATTTGTTTCCTCAATTTCGGCCTTTTCTATCTTTTTTTTAATAGCTTTTGCCTTTTCTTTTTCCTGTATTCCTTTACATTATCCGTGATAGACTAATCTGTCTTTTCTATTTTTAATTTTTTAAATTTAATTAGCCAAAAAAGCTATCAGCAGCTATAGTGCAAAATAAACCAGCTATAGTATCAAACAATAAAAAATAAACCAAAATAAGTAGTACCTTAGAATCTGATCCATTAAACTTTCTAAAGTTTGGTTACCAATACATTTAAAACTATCTAGATTAATTATACAAAAATTATATCAATAGATTTATCTTTAAAAAACTTTCATAATTTTATTAATATATATTAGTATAAATTTTTAAAAAATATTAATCAAAGTTATATATTAAAGGTAGTAAAAAATTAAAAACGTTAAGTACAAAACAACAAACGAGTATGATGCGCTATCCTCAGAACTTCCTCGATTCCATCCCTCCAACGTCCATCTACACACTAGTACTTAATTACTACTACTAACTACTTACTCACTTTCAGCTAGGACAATAAACAAGCCAAGCTCCAACAAATCTAGCCTTTCAGGCTTTAGCTCAAGTTGAGATCCAAGTTTAGATCTGAGCTCGAGTTCGGCTTCTGGGCCGGGCAACGACTTCGGGCGATCGCGTGGGAAGGAGGTCCTCGACGTCGGGTTGGCCGAATCGGGGCATGACGGTGCCAGCCGTGTGGAGCCGGCATGGTGCGCTGAGGCCGAGGTGGTTCGGACAACACTTCGGACGTGCAGTCAGCCGGCCGGGCGAGGAGATCGATGGCCGGCTTCAGGCGTGCGGGGCCCGCGGCGTCAGCGGTGCTGAGGCGGCGACTTCGTGGTGGAGCCGGCGGCGGCTTCGGGCCATCACGTCGGCGCTCAGTGGCGCATGGGGAGGGGAGCCATGGCTGGCGGCAAGCCGACAACCGTTCTGCGTACGGCGACCGTACGGGGCGGCCGTGCGCGGATTTTTTTCTTCAATATACAGTGCAATCATCATCTACTCTGTAATGTAATCTACCGATCGACATTGTGCCGGCGACTTCTGCTTGCGGTAGATTAGAGCGGATTTGCACTGTAGAAAAATAATCTCGAAAGCGAAATCTGCGAATTTAGAGCGATCTAGACAATTCAATCACCTAGTGCTTCGATGATTACCTTCGATTCATCTGAGCGATTCGTGCTAATAAGGTATTGATGAACCGTCGCTGGCGATCAGTCCGATTGATTCCTCTGCTTTTGCAAAATAAGATTAATCACAGAAGATATGAAATAGTAGATTGAAACACAGAGAGGTAGAAAGAAGTCCTGATCTTCCTTTATTACTTTTTTTCTGATTGTGTATATAAAATTACCAATAGTACTCTTTATTTATAGTCTATTAGTGAGATAACTACTATGGACCAAGACTTCAAGCACTGACACAGATTTCCTAACAAGGCATTTTGAGATTAACAACAATTGATCCGGCCGAGATAAATACAATGCAGCAGTCGACTACTTAATTATAGTACTATTAGTACAGGTGGGTACGTGGTTATAGTGTTTTGTGCAATAATTAATGACCGATATGAATATTATCGTAACCTGCCCGAGAATCAAGTTAAGTACTCGTACTCTGGTAGCAACCACCAACAGACGATTCGCTCCTTACAACTTTTGTTTTTGGCTTTTAACCTTTTAATTTCGTTTTTTTTATTTTTGTTTTTTTAATTTTTTCTCTTTATTTCTTTGTATTATCTATGCTGATATAATATTTTATTATCATTTTAAATATAATTATATTAAAAAGTTATCAGTAACTATAAAAAAAAATCAGAAGCTCATATTTAAAAGCCGAAATGAGCACCACTGATTAGGAGGATCAGAGTACTACTCCAGGTTAGAGAGAGTACTCCGGTATTTATTTAAGTGTCCATTTTATTTGCCGTCAGATCAAGAACATTGTCCCATTTCTCTAAACGAAACTTTGATCACTAGTACATAATATAATATTGATAATAAAACCCAATAAAATTACAATGCTGTAAAAGTGTTTTTGAGGAAAATATACGTATATAATTTGTATATACATGTCCAACAATCTAAATATTTAAAAAAATACCGGTAGACAAAGTTTTGAAAATTTCACTACATAATTTGAATATTTTTTTGAGGGAGAATGTTACATGTCTTGGTAGTTCGTAGGTCAAATCCCGCCGCCCTAGGTCAGCGAGGAAAGGAGGGGCATATGAATAAACATTTCAAATAAATAAATTGGAAAAAAAGAATTATCAGTTCCTTGCTTGGTCAAATCCAGACATCGATACTGCAGTTGTACGAGTCAGTATAAGAGGAGGAGGGACTGCGGGAACAATAATAGCAAGCCTCCATCTATCTGCTGCCTGCCTGCCTGCAAGCTTGCTAGCTTCAGATACTGCAGCAAGCAAGCAAGCAAGCAAGCAAGCAGCAACGGAATCGATGGAGCACAGCTACAGCAGCAGCAGCGCCACTGCAATGAATATGGATACGATGATGATACCCGCCGCCGCCCACCACGGCTGCTACGACGACACCACCGCCAGCTACGACATGCACATCCTCAACACCCTCTTGCTCCAGATGGAGGACACGGCCCAGGCCTCCTCAGGCTCAGGCTCAGGCTCAGTCTCCTCCGACTCCTCCTCTTCAGCCTCCTCTTCCTCCCCTCTCCACCGGGCCTCCCCCGCACTTGTCAAGGGCTTCATCGGCGTCCGCAAGCGCCCCTGGGGCAAGTTCGCCGCCGAGATCCGCGACTCCACGCGCAAGGGCGCCCGCGTCTGGCTCGGCACCTTCGACACCCCCGAGGCCGCCGCCATGGCCTACGACCAGGCCGCCTTCTCCGTGCGCGGGGCCGCAGCGGTGCTCAACTTCCCCGTCGCCCGCGTCCAGGAGTCGCTCCGCACGCTCGCGCTCGGCGCCGCGGGGGGCTCGCCCGTCCTCGCACTCAAGCGCCGCCACTCCATACGCAACAGGTCGCCCAACACGCACAAGAAGACGACGGCCACCATCATCAACAAGCAGCAGCAGCAGCAGCTTGCCGCCATCAAGGAGGCCGTGCCGCAGCCGCCGTGCCCGGGGGTAGTGGAGCTGGAGGACCTGGGCGCCGATTACTTGGAGGAGCTCCTCCGGGTATCCGAGTCCCAGTCGCCGTATTTCATCCATCGATCGTCTACTGCCCCATCTTCTACTTGATTTCGCTAGTAACCAGCACTGCTACCACTCACTCACACTTGTGCTCGAAACTCACACAAACACTTTAAATCTAGACACATCAAAATTTACCTGCGCCAATCTCCTCAGCTTTTCTGTTTTCTCTTCATTTTATAAACCCAGATTACAATTTACATAAACAAACAAACTATCTGAAACTTTCCACCACGGTCTCACTGATTCCGCACTAACAGAATACCTGAGATCCTTGATGAACCAATTGCAGGATGCATGCTAAAGTGGCTCTTCTTTTTAGATTCTCAAAGCTACTTTACGACTTTTTTACGGTAGCTATATTTGAAATAAAATGTATTTTCAAGACGGTGATTACAAGTTGATTGTAATATATACTATAGCGACTTCATTTATATCAATAAAAACTACATATAAATTTCTGTTACTTCATACTTTTTCATATCAAATAACCAAAATTATAAACCGCAGACCGGAATAACGTAGCCTTACCGGTGCCAAAGGTAAACTGAAGTGGTATCTTCTCACTCAAAGTGCGACGAAATGGAATCGAATCCATCCATCTATCTATTGCAGTTCCCCACTTGATTCCGTGCATCTGAATTTGTGTTGACCAAGTTGGATGCAAACTTTAGCGTATGTTTTCTTTTTAGCTTTAATTTATAATGGCCGTGGTTTATAGTTTTTTGAACTATTCGTGAAAGAGAGGACGGAATAAAAAAACTCGCGTGTAGCTTTGAATGATATAAAGAAGCCGCTACAGTGTGTACCATAGTCAACTTGTAGACTCTGTCTTAAAAAAACACTCTATTTGAAAGCTAATTTCTGTAGAAAAGTCGAAAAGCAGATTATAGAAACTAAAAAGGAGAAGAATAAAATGTAAGTATGACCACCTCGAGATTCGTTCGACGCACGGATGGAACGTCAAGAGTCGGGTCTAAATTAGGGCAATGCAAGGGAAGGAATTCGTTCGTTGAAATGAAAGAAGCAAATTAATTGGAGTCCTTGTAAGGCGGAGGGAGGAAAACAAGAAGAGTCCTGCATAGCATACTGATAGTGATCGCGCGCGCGCGTAGTCAGGATGTAGCGACGACAACGCAGTGCAGAGTCAAATACTCTTTTTCTTTTTTTCAAGGTTAAGTGCTTAATTCATTTTCCTTCATCTTAAGATGGAGGGCGCAGTGCAGAGTTTCAGCTTAAGGTCCCGTTCGTTTCGGCTTCAGCTTCTGGCTTATTTTTCACTATTCATAATTTCGTCTTTTTCTGAACTTTTGACTTTTTTTTAGCTTGTTTGCCGGTTCTTTTTTTGCCGTATTCGTTTGCGTTGTCTGTGATGGGCTAACATATTTTTTATATTTTTTAATTTTTTAAAATTTAATTATGTTAAATAAGCCTCTGTCAGCTATAATGTTTTTTCAGTCAGCTACAATGTTTTTCAGCCATAAGCCATCAAAAATAAGCCCAAATGATCACCACCTAAGAGGGGATATCTTTGCTATTATAAAAGTATGAGCTGGTGGTTGGTCTATTCTTCTCTCCCCTCTCTACAGCCAATCGATTTAATCTGGGTCATTCGTCTCTCTCCTCCACTATCTCTCAGGATACAACCGCCCACCCTCTCCACCTTTTTCATCTCCTCGAGTATTCTGGTCATCCTTCTCTCTCTGTCGTTTGCTCTCTAATATTTGATGTGTGAAATTGGCCAGACAGTAAGTTTCGTCTTATTATTTTTATAACTTTATTATAATGCACGGATCTCTAATTAATATCCTAAAAAATCTTAGACATGAGTGGATAGCGCTTCATTAGGGAGGGAGGGACAGGGATAGGATGGATGGATGCAGTGCAGGTCGCTGCTCCCCGTACTTCCGTCGCCATCCATCCTGTAGTATTTCAGTAGGAAAAAAAAATACTAGTACTTAACTCCGTATCGATCGAAGTGAAAGAACACGACAGGGAGGGAGTACGAAGTACGTATGTTAGTAGTGTATTAAACCATCTCCATCAGTCGAATCGATCGGTTGACTTGGAGCTTAATTTCAACTCCAGATGGGACCGTGCATGGGAGATCGGATGATATATAGGCAATATTTTTAATGGATTTCCGGCTCGCTCGTTTCCATAGGCTCATGAGCAGGCAGGAGGCTAGGCCAGGGTAGTGTCTTGTCTTGATGATACTCCTCCATATGTATGTATGCTCAGCTACGACTTTTTTGGTTGTTTTGAATTTTGACCAAACTGGCTACCTCCCTTTCCCTTTTGTGTAATGCAAGGCTTGCTTGCGACCCTTGAACATCTATCTCTGATGGACCGCCAAAAGTCAAGATGCTTCACATTTTTTACTCCTAAATAAAAAGCCGCTTTCGTCAAATTAAGGGTCTGTTTGGGGCTGTAGATTCTAAGTAGCTAGCTGGAGATTCTGAGTAGCTAGCTAGTCTGAGTAGTAGCTAGTCTGAGTAGCTAGCCTGTTTGGCATCCTGGATTCTAGCTGTGCAGCTGGTATCCTGATAGATGTATTGACTGAAATGCCCTTATGTGAGTTGATGTCCTGATTATGTATTGATAGAAGAGATATCCATGATGTAAATTTGTAGTACTTAGTTCAAACATTGAAAAACTAATATTAAAATTTCATGACAATAAATTTAACTCCAAATCATAATTTTAGATATTAATATGGATAACTACCATGTCTCCATATAAAAGAAACGTACAAAAGATGTTCATAAGCATATGAGACGCACATATCACACTCAAAAGAGAGAACAACTCGACACAATCTCGACACAACCTCTGTAGCAGTGACACAGAACCAAACCCAACACAAACTAGCACAAGCACCTCCTCTGTAGCAATACTTATTTTTGTTCATCGATCAGAAATCACTTTTTATTACATTACAGAATCAAGCTAGCAGATTGTCCATTGTATGATGTGTAATCAAATCTACATGTTTGTCACTCGTAACATAAGTTTTGTTATCTAAAGAAAGCCTTCTCAAACATGCAAGATGCAACTAATTCAGAGTGTCACCTTACGCAAAGTTCCTCCCTGGCACTGGTGTCCGCCATTGACCATTACATAAGTTCGTTTTTAGTTTTCAAATATGTGAATAAAAAGCTCGAATTCTGCGATTACAAAATGATTGGAGATATGCCAAGTATGAAGAAGGATGTTAGATGGATAAACAGATTCGAACACAAACTTGTTGCAGACATTTTACAGCTCAATTGAAATTTGGGAGAAACATGACTATGCAAAGAAAATAAGTATTTCAAATTTTTGATTAACAGGTGATTAAGTGACAAAAAAATTAGAACTAGTATTGTGTTAATGTCAATTCAACTATGGATAAATCGATGAGACAGGTGATCAAGTGACCAAAAAAATTAGAACTAGTATTTTTTATTAACAGGTGATCAAGTGACCAAAATAACTACAATGATTTAATGATGAGACATGGGTGGAGCTTGACATATCACATGAACAACAACCAACAACAACATGGATAAATCGATTATCTCACTTTAACCATACCTACTGTAGTGGAACTACAAATCGAGGGTGACCAGGGCTTAACCATACCTACTGTAGTGGAACTACAAACGCAGGCCGCTCGTTGCCGAACGAGACCGAGAGGGCGTGGGGAGGAGGGGTAGGAGGGCGGCGGGGGAGGGGGCCAGTGGGCGGCGGGAGGGGAGGAGGGGTAGGAGGGGCGGCGGAGGATCCGGGAGGGGCGGCGGGGAGGGAGGGAGGGCGTGGGAGGAGGGGTAGGAGGGGGGCGGGGATCTCGGCTAGGAGGGACGAGAGAGCGCGTGGGGAGAGAGGCGGGTCAGGGTGTGGATCCGGGAGGGTAGGGGTATTTTTATTCAGTGGTATTTTGCGGGTAAATAATTTGAACTTTAGTGGTATTAGTTCGGAGAATCTGTGAGAAGCTGGTTTTTACAGCTTCTTGATCCTAGTACAACTGTGCCTTCTCCAGATTTTCAGATTCTCAGTAGCTGACCCAAAAGCTGGACTGTTTGGGAGAGATTTTGGCTACTAGAAGTAGCTAGCTTGTCTAGAATCTAAAACAAACAGGGCCTAAGATTGATGGAACGCCGCAGAAAATCATGAGTAGGGACGACTAGTGCTGCTACTGCTCTTCTGTCAATCAATTCCCTGAAATATACAGCATATCATGTATACACTGTATATATGGGCTGTACAAAATTAGAAAGCAAGTGTCGCGCGGTTGAATTGAAATAAGTTAGCTTATAACTGAAATTACACTATAACTGGTTAAAACTATACTGCAGCTGATGGTGTTTTGTTTGGCGGAACTAAATTTTAAAAAATTTAAAAATAAAAATAGGTTAGCCCATGACGGACAATACAAACTAATACGAAAACAAGAACCGGCAAAAAGCTCAAAAAGCCGGAAAAAACAAAAGTTAAGAATAGTAAAAAATAAGCCAGAAGCCAGAAGCTTAAACCGAAATGAGCGGGCCTATCTAAGTATACACCTTAATGATAAGGGAGAGATTTTTAGGGCAGTCGTAAGTCTCTTACGACCACTTGGTCGTAAGAACACATAGTTCAAAACTTGAATATAATTACGAGTACGATTGTTATTTATCGTTCTTGTAGCCTATGGTCGTATCTTTGGCTTTCGAGTACATCCACATGGGATATACTTGTTGCTTCAGGGGGCTAATACGACGGGTGATGAAATCATTCACCACATACCAGCCAGTGAGCCCTTTGTTCCTCATTTATTTGATGGCTGAGATGTAGTGGGGTATCTGAGTAAGATCCTTTAGGACCGAGTTCCAGGAAGTGTTCTTCTCAGCACCCTTCCCCACAAAGAAAAGACTGTCTTTACTGGTCGTCTCCCAGCAGAACCACTTCTTCTTCCAATACGACCATGAAGACCGAGTGTACATTGGGATGTACAATTCCGTCTTGCCGTCATGGAACTTCAGACCGTAGCTCCTGGCAATTTCGGTCTGTCGGCTCATTTCATAGTAATATCGAAAGAGCTCAAGGTCCACAGGAATCCCCAAATATGCCTCACACAGGTACACGAATACGCTCAACATGGTGATCGAATTAGGAATTCTCTCTGACAATAACTCTCATCAAACGGTTATCATCCGAAGCATTGAGGTATCTTTTGGCATGAGACAACGGACACTGCTTCGTTAACTTTATAAGGGTTGATGTCAGAGAGGAGGGGATCGGAACACATTGGATCAGGAGATAGTACTAGGCATTTCACATTACTCTTAGTTGTAATCAATTTCTCTCAGCAATAGCCATATAGGATGTATGGTTATTATTTTTTTAGGAAAAGATCCGAACCTGTATAAAAATTCGTGTGTCTCTACTCTGCATAATCATACACCGAGTCTTCTACAATTTCTCTAAATCCAAACAAATTATACGTAAGTTCTATATTAGAACATCCACACATCCGATATGTCGTATCATACTATGGCCCTGTTCTTTTCAGCTTCTAAAAGCGGCTTTTCGGCTTTTCTATAGTAACTAGCTTTTAAACGGGGTATCTTTTTAAGACAAGATCTACTAGTTGATTGTAGTACATACTGTACTGACTTCATTTATATCGGCAAAAACCACATGTGAGTTTCTGTTACTCTGCAATCTCTCATATAAATAGCCTAAAAGCCACAAACCACAGTTAAAAACTATAAATCGTAGCTAAAAAGAGCGGATCTTATATGGGCAGGCTGGCTTGTTTGAGCCCGGGCAGCGGCCCATCTCTTCTCACCTTTGCCGCGTTTCGTTGGTGTGCTTCTTCGTATCTTCGGCCCAACTACAAAACGCGGGGCCCAACTACATAAGTAGTTCTCAGCATCTACATGGAATGCATGCAAGTCGGACCGCCAAAACCAAGGCTTCCTTCCTGCTGCAATCAAAGTACTCCATTCAACATGACTGTAAGTTAATCAGCGTGATTACGATATATATGGCATCTGATCTGATTCCACAAGATCGATCAAAAAGCTAGCTGTGGTTTATAGCTGAAATTAGTAGGTGGTGGGTCAGGAAATTAGATGTAGCTAGTATGAACTCGAGACTTTGACGAATTTCAGGGTCAAAAAGCTAGCTAGCGAGATGGAAATTAATAGGTGTAGATGTAGCTCGTATGAACTCGAGACTTTGACGAATTAACCAGCATCAGCATCAGCATCAGGTGTACGTCCCGTCTCGTGTAATCCACGGTGACGAATGAAGCCTTGAATGTCTAGGAAAAGAAGCCGTGGCTTATGGTTGAAATTATACTATAGTGGTTAAAATTTTACTGTAGCTGAAGATTACTTATTTAACATAATTAAATTTAGAAAAATTTAAAAATAGAAAAAATCTACTAGCTCATCAAGAACAGCGTAAACGAATACAGAAAAAAAAGAACCAGCAAAGAAGCTAAAAAAAATGAAAAGTTCAGGAACATGCCCTCTTATACTTATGTGGCATTGCATGTACGGGTACGGCCCCCGATGAACAGGCCCTCTTATCTTTACTATTATAAAAGAAGGAGTTGGTGGTTGGTGCGGCCTCTCCTACCTTTCCCATCTCTCTTGACAAAAAAAGATACTTTGTCTGACGTGTGGACCACCCACCCCTCCCACGTCCGTGCGCCCTGCATCCCCCCACCCCCACGAACCCGTGCGCTCCTCCTCCTGATTTCTCCCTCGCCTCCTCCCCTCCCTCCGACTGCATGTTCTAAAAAATTTTACCACCTGTTATCAGAACATATAGTATGATCAAATTTTAAAATCCGTAGCAACGTACGAGCATTCAGCTAGTACTATACTACGTACGTACTCTCTACCCTCCGTTTCAGGATACTTCATTTTTATTATATCCCTCCCAAAGAGAGCATCTCCTTCCAATGGACAACAAGTCACACACACATGCGTAGACTGAAAAAACAACAAAATATGCATGCGTACGTACATAAATACATACATATATACATACATACACAGAATATATATATATGACGAGTCATGTACATAGAGCACTCGTAATAGCTAGCTAGCTAGGTGCATAAAAACGGCCGGCCGGAAAGACACGTATAGTACGAGGAAGGGATACAAAAGGATGCATCATCTCCGGCTAGCCCCGGAACAAACACCATTTATTCCGGTTTGGGTCTTGGTTCGGGCTTGGGCTCCGGCTTTGGTTCAGGCTGAGGCCTGGGTTCGGGCTGAGGCAAAGGCCTGGGCTCTGGCTGAGGGTTTGGGTTCAGGCTTAGGGTCTGGCTCCGGCTTTGGTTGCGGCAACAGATTGTACTCTGGCTTAGGATCCGGCTGCGGTTAGGGCTCCGACGGCGTCTGGATGGCAGCACGGGCGATGTGAGCAAGGACTCGGGCGGATGCGGGCATGGCGAGGAGGACATCAGGCGATGCGTCGCCATTGCCCCTTCGCTTCTCTCTTCTAGCTTCCTCAAGTGTTTAGGGTGCGTGTCAGTGAAGGGGGGTTTATAGGGTGGCGGAGGGGAGCAGGCTTGGCGCAAGATGGATAGGGTTTCGCACTAGCATATAGCGTCGTCTTCCCTCTACTGCAGCAGTAGCAGCAGCAGCAGGCCAATCGTCCACCTCTCCTGGATAGGATCGATTTGGCTTTTCTTTCACGAGCAGCCTAGCTTCTAGATTCCGAACTCTCTCTCTCTCTCTCCAATTTTTTGCTGCCTATCCCAAATCCCCTTCTCCTTCCTCGCCCCTCAATCTGATCCATCATCCCATTTGGTATCAGAGCAGAGCCTTGGTGCCACAGCGTAAACCAACCCAATTCGAGGAGCACCTCGCCAAGAACCATTGGCATTGCTTCACCGGGGGATGCCAAGCCCAAGGGTATCCTACTCACTCACCGTCACTGCCTTGCACACCAGCCATGCACTCATCTCTCACCACTCCTTATCACTTCTCGTTCCACCAACCCAACCCCTAAGATGGACTTCCCAGAATTCGATGGAGAAAACACAAAATTATGGCAGCAGCGCTTAATTTGAGGTGTTTACAGTTCAGCATTGCCTACGTACTAGATTTGCAGTGCTTAATTTGAGGTGTTTACAGTTCAGCATTGCCTACGTACTAGATTTGCAGCGCTTAATTTTGAAGGCACGGCCGCCTTACGGCTGCAGAACATCAAGGCAAAGGGTAGAGCGGAGGAGTGGCCAGCGCTGTGTCCAATGGTGCAAGGATCGGATTGCCAAGAACAAATTGATATCCGCAAGTTCGGCGTCAACTTATGGTGCTTTGACAAATTGTAGCCGTATCCGAGCACTTCAAGTAATTTCAGCAGTTACGACACAAATTGTTGCTGAACAATTCCACATTACATGAGGGATTTTTAGGATTGCGTATAGCGACGAGACGACGATGAATATGAGTCTAAATTAATTCCAAAGCTTTTTAAAATCTTTTTTTGAGCGAAACCAAAACTCTTCACTCCAGAAGCTATGGAAACTATGAAGATTAGAGACAAATAAACACAAGGAAAATATCCGTTCAAAATCAAGCAAAACACATTTTAACAACCCTCGTTGGTCTTACCTTCATGAAGGAGGCGATCGACTTGCTTTAGCGATCGATGTCTAACCCTATGAACAAGAAATCGACAAATCTACAAGAGTCTCCTGTTGAACTGCTGCTCAAGGTTGGTTCTCGATCATTGCTACAACAATTTCAGGGAAGAACAGTGATTTCAGCGCTATTTCAAAACCGAAAATTCATGTAGCTTTTGATCGGTTTTACCAAATGACTTAAAACTTTGCATGTACCTTCTCTAAAATGTTAGAAACCTATTCCAATCAACGATCAAGAAAATCATGACCAAAATTCTGATCTCTTTCCGTTCGAGAGAGGGAAACTTCAATTGTTCTTGCTTGTGAGCTCTAGATGGTCTAGGTGATCTGGAATGAGTTCTCATATGTTATAGCAACCTAAAACACAGCACGAATTCAACTCAAAACACCCACTAGAGTAAAACCCAAAATTTACCTCTCTTGAGAAAAACTGAGCAACTGAAGAACTTCGTCTAGATCATAGTTAGATGGATGTGATCGTGTCTTAAGGAGACATTTCCACATCATATACATCTTTGGCATTAGAAAAGATCAAGAGAAAAAAAATCCAAATAACAAAATCAAGAAAATCAAAATCACATGAGGGGATTCATGGCACAACTCACTTAGACAAAGTTTGGATATTTATTTCATTTGGACTGAAATATTTTATAAACAACCTCTCATGATAGTACAGCTCTAAGCCTAGAGCATACACATAAGATTTCAACAAAAAGAAACCTTAACCCTAATCTCTAAAATCTCTCTACAAGACTCAATTCTACACAAGTCTTATATAGTAGAGGTTACCACCTCACACCAACCAGCCACTCCTTAGTGAATCACACCACTTACATACAAGAAAACCCGGTAATTCACACACAAACTAGTTTTATATTCTTAACACACTTGTACGCTTTTCAAAGCGTGACTTCCAAAATCTCCATAAGCCCGATAAGACACTCCAACCATAAAGTTATGACCTAAACCACTTAGGCCAGTGTCGCGGTTCTGCAAACCACCACTCCACCCAGTTTCGGACATTTTCCCAAATTGCTACCTGCCAGTCTTCATAATGATACGATACTCATGACTTGTCGCCAAGATCGTACGTCTGCGCCGAGAACGTCATCACTTGAGATGCCCAAGTCCTATGGCACACCAATATCACTTCACAATCTGTGATGTCCAGATCAGCCGCAACCAGCCTCTGGCCCATCGCCTCGACTCCCTATAGGTTAGATCCGTGCTCTGAATCTATGATTCCATCTCTAATCACCGGGATTCAACTCTCCTTTGCTCTTCCTCTCTATTCCCCTCTCTATTTACTTTCAATTTCCTCTCTTTATTTTGATTTGGCATCCTATTTAGGGATTTACTTCTTGATCTGTTATAATTTATGTGGTGGATTTGGGTGCTTAAGCTTGGTGTGGCTCGGGATCTCCTTATATGTCAGGGAGCATGTGGAGGCCGTTGGATGTGTGTGGATGGTTGACATTGAGTACTATCACCACCATGGTTAGCTCTCCCTCTGGTGTATTCTAATCCTTCTAGCCCTCTTCTCTTATATTCTATCCCACTTGTGGATACTACTTGTTCTACTACGACGCATGCATGTGTGGTTCTGTAATTTGATGCCGACTGTGGTGGGGATAAATGTGAGTTACCTTGGTCGATTTTGTTAGGCATGATTTGGTGCGGTTCATGTTCCTCCCTTTTCTTCTGAGAGTCTGCGGTTACGTATCTTCCTCGGCTATTTCTGATTCCGACTCCTTTATTCTTCAACGTTGGCTATGTATGGTATCAATCTAAATCTATGGATCTCCCAAATCCCCAACAGTAGGAGGAGAATATCCATGAAAATTCTCCACGTAGATAGATGGATTAGAAAACAAAATTGATGCTAGTATCTGTGAGAACGGGGGGAAATAAAGGAGGTCGTCAGAAGTGTCGTGGCAATGCTCGGTCTGAGGTTGAGATGAGTCGTGTCGGGCCCGGCAGAGAGAGGCAAACAAGGCGTGGGAAGGATCGAGTCCGACCGCAACCAGCGAGGCCGGAGCACCACCACCACCACCGCTCCTCCTCCTCCTCCTCCCCCCATCCATCGCCATGGCTGGCCAGGCCAAGCTCCTCTACATTGTGGTCGTCGACGACAACGCCGCCTCCTTCCGCTACACCCGCTCCCTCCTCCACAGCACCCTCCAGGTTATGGGATGCAAGCCACGCCACGCCTTCGAGGTCTTGCTTTGATCCCGTCGCCAAAGGAAGCTTTCCCCTTTCGATCCTCAGAATCCGATCTGCTCCTGGTTGCAGATTAGCCGGAGGGTCTTCGATGTGATCCGGGGTGACCACGGGGAGATGGAGATGATGGCCGGGGGCGTGCAGAGGTACGAGCTCGCCGAGGCCACCACCAGCCCCCGCCAGTTCCAGTTCGAGCTCTACAAGCGCCGCACCACCGTCCTCGTCCCCAGGGACCTCTTCCTCCGCCTCGTCTGCCAGTCCCTCGCCCTCTACAAGTACCTCGCCCCCAACCAGCGCGCCGATCTCCTACTTGCCTGCAGGTCCGTCACGCCTCCTCCAAGTCCTCTCCTCTCTTCTCTCCCTCTTCTTCTCCCTCCCTACATCACATGCTTCTTTCTTTTCTTCTGGCAAAAAAATAAGAGAGAAACAGAAAACTTTCCTCGATCTGGAATGGCAATCTGGTGGTTTGGTAATTGTTTATGTCACTTTGGATGCTTGCATCGCTGCCAAGGTCATATGTAGTGCGCATTCTTATGCTCCTGCTGATTTCCAAGTTCGTTAACATGGTTCATAAAGTATACATGTTAATTTGCACACCACTTCGAAAATACAGGTCGTCGTAATCTGCCAAAACTGATGAACTGCAGAGGGAGCAACACTGTACATTACAACTCGGCCTGTCACCATGTTGCAAGTAGTGTGTATCTGGTTTCGTGCTTAATTTGAGCACCATTGACGAACTCTGCTGCTGTTTGCCTGTTAAGAAGGAGACCAAATGGTCTATTGCAGTTGGTTGGATCTAAAATCCCCAACTGGATTTTCTTGTTTACGATGCAACTATTGTAAAATTTTGCGCTTACCATTTGAAAAGCTTTCTAGTACCTCTGCATTCTCACATATGTCAGGGGAACCAACCGTTTAACGGTGTTCATTTCATGTCCTTCTCTACGCCACTGATATTCTTTTATCTCCTCTTAGGATTCGAGAAAGAAAGGAATCTGTTACGATTCTTCTCTGCGGAACTAGTGGTTGCGGCAAGTCTACTCTTTCCACGTTGCTGGTACGCATCCTTTTATGCATCATTTCCTTACCTCCCAAACTTTTTCTATTTGCATTCTTGTCTCTACTGTCGGAATCTTTCTTAGACCAGCTTATGCAATTAGATATTGTTGGAGTTACACGATAAACTGGAGATGCAAATTATCTACCAGTTGGAGCATTAAATCATGGCGGCCTGTCAATTCCACCAGGATAACAATGATCTTTCCCTTCCCTTGTTTGATTTAGATAGAAAACTATAGTAGTTAGGCTTTCGTGTATTAAATTACTTCTCAATTAACTGGCATTGGACATTTGACCTACAAACAGAATCAATAAATGAATAAATCATTTCTTTTGAGAACCAGAGCATGCCGAATTGCAATCGTTTTGCTTGTGCAGTAAAGTGTATAGTTTCTGATTTCAAGCTTATAAAGGTTTCAATGTACCAACAGGGGAGCAGATTAGGAATCACGACTGTAGTTTCCACGGATTCCATACGTCACATGATGCGGAGCTTTGTTGAAGAGAAAGAAAACCCCCTTCTCTGGGCATCAACTTATCATGCAGGTGAATGCCTTGATGCAGTAGCAGTTGCTGAAGCAAAATCTAGGCGGAAAGCAAAAAAACGCTCAGGCATGTCAAGCAGCTCAAGCATTGATTATGAGAAAAGTCGGGCTCTGAGTGACAAAGTTGACGGAAAATCAGTTGGGAAGAAACAAATGGCTATAGAAGGTTATAAGGCACAAAGTGAGATGGTGATTGATAGTTTGGATCGATTAATTACTGTGTGGGAACATCGGAAGGAATCCGTTGTTGTTGAAGGTGTTCACTTAAGCCTTAATTTTGTGGTAGGTGCTTCCAAATCAATTAATCTTTTCCCAACTTCTTTTTCGTTCATTCTTCCCCTTGAGTTGTTTAGTTTAGTCCAAAAATACTCTATATTCAGCTTTTTTTTTTGCTAGTTGAAGTGGAAAGATATATTTCATGATCCATCTGCTTCCTTATCTTTTATATGAAGTTGCCTGATCACTTTAATATTTCAGATGGGGCTAATGAGGAAACATCCTTCAATAATACCTTTTATGATATACATATCCAATGAGGACAAGCACACCGAGAGGTTTGCCGTACGTGCAAAGTACATGGCACTTGACCCAACAAAAAATAAGTACGTCAAATACATCAGCAACATTAGAACTATCCAAGAGTACCTCTGCAGCCGAGCTGACAAATACCTAGTTCCTATGGTAAACAACACTAATGTTGATCGGAGTGTGGCTTCTATCCATGCCACCGTCTTTAGCTGCCTCCGCAGGCGAGCTACTGGAGATCAGTTGTATGACCCTGATACAAACACCGTAGCAGTTGTAAATGAAGAGTACAAAAACCAATGTGTGGCTAACTCCATGAGTTCAAAGGGGATGTTCAAATTGATCCAACGGCTAGGATCCTCAAGAAAGCTCATGGCCATCATTAATGTGGATGGATCTGTTTCAAAGGCGTGGCCGGTTGAGTCCAGCAGTGGAGACGGCAAATGCAGTTCTGAAAATGGCAATCAGAAATCTGTAGGAAATCCAATATACGGACCTCTAAATATTGGAAGGGCAGAGTCAGTCAATCTCCAGTTTGGCACCTTTGGGATAAGTGCCTGGCCTACTGATACAGGCTGTACAAGTCAGGCTGGAAGTGTCGATGACTCGTGGGCCAATGCTAATGAAGGCAGTAGCAGCCATGTTCCATCTTCATCCGGTTCTCCTAAGAAGTTGGATGGACACTGTAAAGAGGTATGAACTTTTACTTCTTCCATAGTTATGTGGAACTTCTGATTTCGCTACTATTATTCTGTCCCTGGAGAGAGAGACACCACCTAATTTGTCAGATTAAAGCAAGAAGTGTCGTCAACCTGACGTCTTATTTTATATTTTCTTTGTGTTTTTTGGGGCTAGATTAAGGAGTCGTCAGAAGCATCTGGCAGTGACGACGACGAAGAAGCAGCAGCTGATATTCCACCTAATTCAGGGAGTGACGAGGACCTAACTGAAGAAGACAACGGGGAGATACATGATGAGGTGAGTCAAGGCAGTCTATTACCTTCATTTAAGTTTTTGCAGCTTTTTTTTTGTTGAGGCGACTAATATATTCTTGAACCAAAAAAACCTTGCATTAACCCTGTGATGGTTATTATTCCCTCCGGTCACAAATACATGGTGTTTTGGAATGCGTGCAGTCAACCTTTTGAAACTTTGACTATTGATATCTTTTCAAATATTTAGATTGGATACATGAAAATTATATGTATATATTTGTCTCAAAAAGTATTTTCATAATATTACGATTTTATTGGGTTTTACAAATATATTACAATATAAATTAGTGATCAAAATTATATTTGGAGGACCATGTCGATGTCCAAACGACATATATTTGTGACTGGAGGGAGTATTTATCTTAGCAATAACAGGTTGCAAATGCTTAGATAGCAACAATAAAATGTCCACCACCCAAATAGTGAAATGTAAAGATAATTTTGATATGGTGATTTGAGTCTTCCTACATTTGTATTTTTGTAATATAACCAAACTAATAAATAATGAAGGATCTGAAGTTGATCTTCTGAAATCCTAGGTAAGAGGTAGTTGTCCTCTACAGGCTATATAGTATATACGATTCATTGCAGTCTATTCATGCTCAACAAGGTGTTGAAATCCGTTGTAAGCATAATTATGTGCATATGTATAGCAGATGGAAGGGTCTGTCGATGAGGATTGCAATAGGTCTGATGAGGAATATGATGACCTGGCCATGCGGGATAGTATGGAGAATGGTTATTTGACTGATGATTGTGTGGTTCACACTGGCTTAATCAAATCTTCAAGCAACAGGTTCTTGGATGGCAATCAACAGAAGCACAGCACATCGAGAAATCACCAAGAGAATTTGCGTACCCTGTCGAAGATGGATATAGATGCTCCTGAGACTGCTCGTTCTTCTTCTGCTCTCCCTGCCGGCACAAGCAGCAAGCGAAATGGCACTAGGAAGTGGAAGCGCTCCTTGAGTGACTCGTTTCAGTCACGAGCGCGCAGTGCTGCATCTCTTGCGGAACCGGTGTCAAAGTACAAGGGCTCAGCCGTTCCAGCGGCTCCTGAGAGGTAATGTTTTGCAGGCTGGAAAGACTGGACAGATGAATGAATAATGAAACGTTTTGGTTTCACTAGTGATCCGGTTATCGACACTCTAGGACCTGTTTGGAACGCGAGAATATCACAGGAGTTTCACAGGGATCAGTTCATTTTTCACAGAAACAGGAAAATTTTTCCACGTTCCAATCAGGGCCTAGCGTTTATTGTTTTCTCCGGACTTGGAGGAGAGAATGCAGATCGACCATGCAGTACATTGACACCGCGTGGACGGCAATCCGTCTTTCTTTTGTGAGTTGTTGTTGGAGGGGTTTGTTTTCTGTGTTGCATATAAGTTGTCAAGGGGGGGAAAAGGACAGTATATTAATTATCTGAATCCTCGGAACATGTTAGTTCTGGAGAGGAGGGCGAAATATAGAGAGAAGGTACAGAGGCTAGTAGTATTTTCCTTTTCCATATATTAATTGTTGCATGGATATGGTGTGTTGCTAAGGGCACTCCTAAGGCAGTGATATCAGCAATGTCTATGGTGTGTTGCATGGACATATTCCATCACCGTCACTCGATCGCAATATAATGCATGCATCCTGTTTGTCGAGACCTTGTGAGATTGGGCACGGTAATATTCTCCCGTTCCTATAGAAAGCGGTCTGAAAGACGATTGGTAGGCTCATCAAGTAAAAGGATGGTTGGATTCATGAACAGCCAAAGCAATTCTCATGCGCCAACCACCAGAAAAATCCTGGGTTTTCTTTGCCTGCATCTGCTTGTTAAAACCTAAGCCAAACAAAATCTCAGCAGCGCGCTTTTCAGCGGTTGATGCATCAATTGCTTCCAACCGCTCGTACACACGATCCAAAGCTGAGATGAAAATAAACCCATTAAACAAAACCACACAAGCAGGATGCATGAACATAAGCTATTGGAAAGGTGTGATGGCATTGTAGATAATACCTGCCATAGTTAGGCTCCAGGTCAGTATCTACAAGTAGGTCATGGCCGTGCAATGTTAAAGAGAGAGACTCTATCTGTGACATTCGATATACAAAATTACATTAGGATTATAGGGTATACTAGGTAGTTGTAGTGGAAAATGAGAATGGCGCGCAAGGCCATTCTAACAGTATCAAAGGGGGGCTCATACCCATTTGATGGTTTTGAATAGTGGTAACATATCCTAGAAGAGTGGGGAACTTGTGAACTAGGCTCTAGAAAAATAAACTATGAAAAACTGAGAGTACACCTTAATTAGAGTCCCATGAGTTGCAGTACTCTAAACTGTATGGCAGGTTGAGCAATAGCTCTTAATATATTCCATGCCTTATACAGCAACGGGAACTGTCCTACAGAGTTTCCTAGAGAATACAAATAAGTGAGTATGGTTGTGGGGTCGTGATCAAAAGAAAGGGTATACTTTCTTGAATACTCATGAAAGGATATAGGAACATGACCGTAACGTTTCAACCCGAGATGTGCGGTTCAACTGCTCTGTACAGAGTGTAGCATAAATAAAAGCTCTCACACCAAGACACTGGATCAAGGCACAATCTTCCGTTGTCTATGTAGAGTCATAGCTTTTGTTGCTAGGTATTGGGTTCAAACCCGCAAGCTACCCTTCGAATAACTGTATATAAAACTAAGCTACTTCAACCCTATTTGAGATGTCACAAATTAAGATAAATCGGTAAAGATTGTTGGACAATTTGGGAATTTCCCTCAATTCCAGGATAAAATAAAAAATAAAATAAAACCAAAGTGGGGCCCACTTGTGAGAGAGATGAAAGGGAAGGATAAGGCCGTCTGCACCGAACACCCGTGAGAAGGGGATCTAGGTTAATTCCGTCCTCTTCTTCTGATGGACTCGATTTGGTGTTGTGGTGGCACCGCCTCCTTCTGCTCTAATCTCTAATCTCCCCATTCCTCTTTAAAAATGAAGCCATGGGAGAGCCAAGCAAGAAGAAATAAAGAGGACGTACCTAGATCTGAGAGCAAGTGTAGTGATTTCTTTGATCTTCTGTGCGGTTTGCTCCGGCGAACTCGCTGGGGTCTCGGCGATTTCATGCTAGTGAGGCTCTGTTGATTCTCTGAGGTGTGGTCGGTCTTGTTTGTTTCTTCCATGTTCGAATTGCCATGGTCAAATTACCGTGATCGATTTGCTGTGATCGTTATGCTGTGGTCAACTTGCCATGGTCGGTCAGCCGTGATCGATCTATCATAATTGACTTGTTGTAGTCGTTTGCCGTGGTCGACCTATAGTAGTCGATCTGCTGTGGTTGAGTTGCTTCATCCGATTGGAGATTGTGTTGGCTTTGTGCGGCAACATCTGCATCTCGGCTTCACGATTTGGTGTGTACTGATTTGTGAAGTTGGGCATTGTATCTCTGTTAACCTCTCCGGCGATTTCCGGGCATACGCCAATAATTAGTTTTCTGGGACAATGTCTCTGCGACGTGCCTTGCTCTGACGTCCGGCATGGTGGCTTAGAGTGCCATCACTACAGTGAGTATACTTGGTGCTTTCTGATTTCAATCTTGCTTAAAGTATGTCACGCTAGTGATATGTGTGTGTGTGTGTGTTTGTTTGTTCATATCTGAATTGCTAAGATCACTAGTGATGGGTAACCTTTTGCATGATTTATGTGGGCTGTGAGATTATTCTGTGAAGAAAATTGGTCAAAGTGATATCAATGTGAAAATTTGTGGCAATAAATAAATTGTGAGCTAATTTGTTGTTTGTCCGAGTTGATTATTTACCTTCTCATGTTGTTAATGCTTCTCTGTTAGAGTAATCTGCTTATGAATTAGCAATACTAGTTTCGTCTGTATTTACTTCAATTAATCACAGACTGTTGTTAGTGTTTGGTAAGTAATTTTAGAGATCACAGCCTGTCATTATCTCTTGGAAATTGCCACATATAATTGTGATTAAGACTTGACCATTAGCGGCGAGGAGGCGGCGCACACTGCCCGTGCATCCTGACATGAGATAGCAAAATCTAAACACAAATCAGTGCACTATGCAATGTTTTGAGACTCACATGATTACCCTGTTAATGCTATTCCTTTGTTCATATGACTGGATCAGTACTTCAATGTTCATATATCTTCTGTTGTTTCTCTAGTCGTATAGAAATCACTAAAATATTACTTTATTGTTCATACTTAAAACGGGAATAACCCTAAAACTATTGTTAAAATTGCTTAATTTCTAACCTTAGGTAGGGATCGCACGCATGACGTATCTATCCTATCTCCAGGGTGTCAGAACATGAGAAATGATCGATCGTTATGACGCGAGAATTAATTGGAAGATACAAAACGAACAGTATATGATCGAGGTCCAGCGCACACACATGGAATAAAGCAGCCTCAACCGATCGGCCGTGCATTTTATTTTCTTAATTTTTGTCTCCTTCATTAATTCATCCTAAGTGCCTCTCAAAAAAAGAAAAAGAAAAATTCATCCTAAGTGCCTCTCAAAAAAAGAAAAAGAAAAATTCATCCTAAGTGCCTCTCAAAAAAAGAAAAAGAAAAATTCATCCTAAGTGCCTCTCAAAAAAAGAAAAAGAAAAATTCATCCTAAGTGCCTCTCAAAAAAAGAAAAAGAAAAATTCATCCTAAGTGCCTCTCAAAAAAAGAAAAAGAAAAATTCATCCTACGTGTGTAAGTACTGGAAAAGGAACCGCATGCACCGCATTAATGCTAGCTGGTCAGCACCGCACCGCGTTCGCCACACCATGCATACAAATTTGGATGACCATTGTTCTATTGTCCCATTTGAAAAGAGTTGTTTGTTTGCTTGTCTTTTTTTTTATTTGACGTTTTAGAATCTACGCTGTCAATTTCTTAAAGGTTGACAATCAATATATTAAAACTATCTTGATTGGATATATCGGAACTATATAATTAAATTCATTGTTAAATATCTTGTAATATTATAAATTTATTGATATATCTTAATGTAAAGTTATGAAAATTAAGGGGTAAAGTCATGTCTATGTCTTAGAGACAGTGAAAAATCAAAACATCAAATGAAAAAAAACAGACTACTTCGTTTAGGAAGAAACAGCTGATCAAAACATCAAATTCGCTGACGGATCTCCTAGCAAGCTGAACTACGAAGGAAGAAAAAGCTGAAGTAAGCTGAGAGACTTCGTTGAGGATAGCATGCACCAATACATAATAGCAGATCTGCTGGCTTTCCCACAGAGAGATCTACAAGTTGACAGTCCGTCTCAGCATGCAATGACTTGACTGCAACCTCTCCGGCGAGCAAAATCGACGCCGTCACGCAACGCAGCGGCAGAGGAGCTTCGACGAACACCTCCCGTTCGTTCCTGCAATGTTTGCTGTTGGCGTGTTTACGCAGCCATCAGGTGGTCGTGTCCACGGACAAACAGAGACAACATACATCCTCATCTCTTCTTCTTGGCAACTCCAAACAAGACCAAGTTTCTCATCTCTGATAAATTCCATTGACTTATTCTACCTCTCGTGTTTTGCCCTTCGCATATGTACTTCCTAGCTTACAGCTGAAAGCATCCCATGCGCGAATGCATCGATGGATGTGATCAACTATGTTTTGTTTTGGCCTTTTTGTGTGTGTGGGTCCGCAGGACCTTCACGACCTCTCATGATCGTTTACGACCGCTTACCACCGTCTCTCGCTGCGTTACGATCATGTTGTAGTTCCTTCGATCGCTCTGATCGCTTCGCCTTCGTGGTCGTAAAACTCCTATTGTGGTTTCGACCGATCTTCTCTACCGTTACGCTGCTCTTCCTTCGACCGCACTCAAATTACCGTGATCGCAACTCTCTACGATCACGCAGTGATGCTGGCAATCACTCTTCACCGTGGTCAAAACACCCTTTCGATCATGTCTTCTTCAGGTTTATCGTGGTCGAATGCCTTCCGACCACGCCTGCCGATATTTTGCCGTGGTCGTAAGCCCCTCTGATCATTGATTCAAATTCGCTCCGTAGTGTTTGGAGTCGAACTTCTTTCACTCGATCTACTCCTTCATGCATTGTCTGCAGTGTGGTCCAAGCATCTCGCGCCGTTTCCTTGCCGATCAATTGTCGCATCATTGAATCGGACATGGCTTGATAGATTACGGCCAGTGCCATCTTATCTAGTTGGTCGTCAATGACCTTACCTTTCTCCTTTGGATGAACCGCGCCCCAGACACCCTGAGCACACATGATGATCTTCATCTTCATGGTCTAGACCGGATAATTATCCGAGCTGAGGAGAGGATATTGTAGCGTCACACTCTCCTTGGCCTTTGAGGTCTCTCCCATGGCTTTGATACCCTTCACGACCTTTCACGATCGTTTACGACCGCCTCTCGCTGCGTTACGACCTGGGCTGGCGTGCCATTGAACAAGACACTACATCTCATCTCGGTCGACATCTGTCTGCACCGCAACAAGGACTAGCTAGACGTCATACACACACACACACAACGTATGTAGAGTAATTAAACCACAAGACATGCATGCATATGGCTAGCTAGCTAGAGATAGAAAGAGGCGCATGCATGCATCATATGGATGGATGGATGCTTGAGTTTAATTAGCTGTATAGCAATATACGATAGTTAATTGATGTGTGCACGTATCTATGCATCTATGTATATGTGTAGAGTACTATCGATCTGCACGCACACTGGATTGCAAATTCTATTAGCAGCTAGCTTAGTGCTTGAATTGTAAGATATATAGTACAGTACATGCACAGCCGATAGGCAAGACCTTGCGCTTTTAGCTAGCTAAAGTTTCTCTTTCTCATCATCAGACGGATCCATCGATCGATATATATATATATATATATATATATATATATATATATATATATATATATATATATATATATATATATATATATATATATATATATATATATATATATATATATATATATATAGCTACCCTCATCGATCTCCTTTCTCCATTTATACACATTTAATTTAATTCGTTTGTAGCTGGCCTCGGGGCCCGCTTCATTTGGCCATGAGGAGCCTCGGGTTCGTCACGGCAGCTGCAGCCGCAGGTGGTGGTGGGTCGCCGGCGACGACGGCGATGGGCGCGCTGTGGCGGGCGGTGCGGTGGTCGGTTGTCGTGCCGACGCTGCAGCTGGCCGTGTACGTGTGCGCCGCCATGTCGCTCATGCTCTTCGTCGAGCGCCTCTACATGGCGGTCGTGGTCGCCGGGCTGTGGGTGCTCCGCCGAAAGCGCAAGCGCTACCGCTACAGCCGCATGACGGACGGCGCGGAGACCGAGCAGCTCCGCCTGCACGACGCCGACGACCTGGAGGCCGCCGCCCAGCGCCCCATGGTCCTCGTCCAGATCCCCATGTTCAACGAGAAACAGGCCAGTACTCAACACTCACCTAGCCGGCGCCGGCCATGCACGCATCTACTTTACAGCAGTATATAGCTGCCTTGCCGATTTGTCTGGCTTCCTCGATGGCTTTACTTGTTAGCTAGTACTATGTAATATTAATTGCCACTGGTATATAATATATATATATATATATATATATATATATATATATATATATATATATATATATATATATAGCAAATAAAGCAACTGTTGATGCATGATATGCATGGTCTGTGAGGTGACTTTGCGTGTGGGGTGGCTACCCTACCTCATGCACAAATCGATCCACGCATCTTGCTAGGGTTTAGGGTAATTTGCTGTTTGTTAAACACTCGCTTCATTTGGTTTTGACGTTTCTTCGTTTTTCATGTACAAACTGCTGCTGCTGCTTTATATGGACTGGAGTATACTAGCGAGCTTACTTTAATTTCCCACTTTAATTTTCGTATGCTTTAGCACCAGTACAATATTTAGTTTCTACTATTCCAGAAATGCTAACAGGCAATGCGGTAGTGCCTGTCCGTGTTTAGAAACGACGACATATAACACGTCACTAGCTTGCAACATACGTATAGCTAGCTGGAATCATATATATATTTCTGTCTGTATTTCATCACTAGTGTACATGCGTATATGTCATGTTTGTTTTCTGTCTGCATTTCTCCTCTCTTACGTGTGTGTACACGTCAGTCGGCCGTAAACAAACTGGTAATTATTTGTGTGTGCATTTGCAATGCAGGTTTATCGGCTGTCGATAGGAGCTGCATGCGGGATGTCATGGCCATCTGACAAGCTGGTGATCCAAGTTCTTGACGATTCTACGGACCCGGTCGTCAGGGTAATTAAGCTGGTGATCATTCAACTAATGGGCGCATGATGCATCGCATGGCAGCTAATGCATGCATGCATGCATGCAGGGGCTTGTGGAGGTGGAGTGCTCGCGGTGGGCGAGCAAGGGCGTTCGGATCTCGTACGAGAACCGGAGCAACCGGAACGGGTACAAGGCGGGCGCCATGCGCGAGGGCCTCAAGAAGCAGTACGCCAAGGAGTGCGAGTTCGTGGCCGTCTTCGACGCCGACTTCCAGCCCGACGCCGACTTCCTCTGCCGGACGGTGCCGCTGCTGCAGGCCGACCCCGCGGTGGCTCTGGTGCAGGCCCGGTGGCGGTTCGTCAACGCCGACGAGTGCATCCTCACCAGGATCCAGGAGATGTCCCTCGACTACCACTTCTCCGTCGAGCAGGTGGTGGGCTCCGCCTGCCACGCCTTCTTCGGCTTCAACGGCACTGCCGGCGTGTGGAGGATCCAGGCGCTGGCGGACGCTGGAGGGTGGAAGGACAGGACGACGGTGGAGGACATGGACCTGGCCGTCAGGGCCAGCCTGCGGGGGTGGAGGTTCGTCTACGCCGGCGACGTCAGGGTCAGGAACGAGCTGCCGAGCACCTTCACGGCGTACAGGTACCAGCAGCACCGGTGGTCGTGCGGCCCAGCCAACCTCTTCAGGAAGATGTTCTGGGAGATCCTCGCCAGCGGCCAGGTCTCGCCGTGGAAGAAGCTGCACCTCCTCTACGCCTTCTTCTTCGTCCGGAAGGTGGTCGCGCACTTCGTCACCTTCTTCTTCTACTGCGTCGTCATCCCGGCCTGCGTCCTCGTGCAGGGAGACGTGCGCCTGCCCAAGTACGTCGCCATGTACATCCCCGCCATCATCACCCTGCTCAACGCCGCCTGCACGCCCAGGTCGTGGCACCTGCTTGTCTTCTGGATCCTCTTCGAGAACGTCATGTCCATGCACCGCTCCAAGGCCACCATCATCGGCCTCCTCGAGGCCAACCGCGCCAACGAGTGGGTCGTCACCGAGAAGCTCGGGGGCGCCGCCGCGACAACGGCGAGGAAGAAGAGCAAGACGCCACCATCGATTAGCAGGCTGCAGCGCCTCGGAGCTGACAGGTTCCATGTGCCGGAGATTCTCATGGGGGCCTGCCTGCTCTACTGCGCCATCTACGACATCGTCGTCGGCCGCGACCACTTCTACATCTACCTCCTTATGCAATCCGCCGCCGCCTTCGTCGTCGGCTTCGGCTACGTTGGAACCTTCGTGCCAACCTAGCAAGCTAGTCTCTTAATAATTTTATAAGCTCCCCAGTGCAGGCCACTCAATGCATACATACATAGAAACCCAAAGAAAAAAAGCGACGTCGGTCGATCGATCACCATGAATTTGCCAATTAATCGATACAAATCCGAGGGTTCCTCATCTAGCTCCCAGTGCCGATCAAATGTACCAAGTTATATTGCTGAAACGGTTACAAGATTTCTCAAGACATGTTATGCAATCTCAAAATCTGATTGCAGAAAATTAAGCCCAAGGTCCCCAGGCTTGCTGTAATGACAAGTTCAGCCAGCTAAATCCAGCTAGCTAGTGCCCTGTTTAATCGAGCTCTTGTTCTACTATCAATAATAGTGGTCAGCTCTAAGGTCTTCTAAGTACACTCAACTGCAGGTCAGGTTAATTTGCAAAGTTTACCTATATATATTTCTCAGCAGGATCAGAAGTACGAGTGATCTTAACAGCACAAGTGCCCTACATAAACATTTTGCGCATCTGCATTATATGTAGAAACAGTACAGGCAGTTGCCATGTGTTATGGCCTAGCACCATTGGCGGTGCGCCCATGCGCCTAGGGGATGGGCACAAGAGAAAGAAAAAGTAACTGATTTTTTTCTTAATTCCAATAGCATGTGGCTGCTCCCTTATATAGATGGACTCCACTTAACTGATAAAAATCTAATCTTAATGATATCTCTAACAAATAGATATAATATCATATCTCTAACAAATAGAAAATAATCTCTAACTTAAATAGAAACTAATCTCTCTGGTTGGGTTGGGCCCATGGGCGTTCCTACGCCCACGACATTACACCCCCTCCCGGACATGTAGCTCGTCCCCGAGCTGCTAGGCGGTGTGCCGAACTTATTTTGCTACGCCATCTAATTGACTTGGTCGACACGCCTACAGGTGAACCCTACCCTCGGTCACACAAGGCAAGGAGGGCGTGGGAGAGGGAGCCGAAGAAGAAGTCGAGGCCGTCGGGCCCCGAGGCAACGCAGAGCGCGAGCGCGGCCTAGCCGTGCTTGAGGAGCTGCTCGAGGTAGAGGAAGGTGTGGCGGTGTAGGTCGTGCTGGCGGAGCTGGACGACGGCGACCCACTGGTCAGGGTTGGACTGGGCGTGGCCACAGGCGTCGTAGAGGCGGTCGTAGACGATGAACTTGACAGGGTGGGTCTGCTCAAGGACGACGCCGTGGAGGACCTCGCGGCGGAGGCAGAGCTTGAGGCGGATGCGCTTGGAGTGGGGCTCGAAGAAGACAAACACTGCGCCGGAGAGGGAGATGCAGAGGCGGGCGAGCGGGCGGTTGAGGTAGTGGGCCCGACGTGAAACCAGTATCGCTCGGGCTGGAGGTCGGCGGAGCAGTCGGGGCTGTAGACGACGACGACGGAGGCAACGAGGGCCGCTGCTAGGGAAGGCGCCGCGATGTGGTCGTAGACATGGTCGTAGGCGCGGTCAGAGATCCAACGTTGGGGTCCGACGAGAGGCTGTGTCGGTGAAGAGCCCGGCGTTGGGGAAGAACCCGAGGCGAAGTGCAGACCTTGACGACGATGGTGCGAACGGGCACGGTGAGGACGACCTGGTGTACTGCACGCTCGTCGACGACAGCGCGAATGGATGCGACGAGGGCGGCCTGGGCTACCGCGCGCTCAGCGACAGAGAGGGTGTCGTCGGTGGAGAGCTCATCGAGGAGCGCGTGGAGGTCGGCCTCAGCCTTCTTGATGGCATTGTCGAACTCCTTCCTGCGGCGGCTCATCTCCATGATGCTCATGTCGGAGCCGCAGTAGTCGATGAGCTCCGTCTGTGCCTTCTAGAGGACGGAGAGTGGGAGCATGGTTGGGCCAGCCGCGAAGTTGCAGACCCCACGCTCGGCGGCGCCCGCGACAGGGGAGGACGGAGAGGGCATGACGACGACGGCGTAGTAGGTGGCCGACGTCGATGATGTGCGCGGAGAGCGAGCTGCCAGGCGCGGGTGCGTCGAGGAGGAGCACATCGACGGCAGAGTCCTCCTTGGGGATGTTGAGTAGGCCGTCGATGTGGTGGAAGAGGTTACCGCACGTCGCCTCCTGGAGGCTCTGCTCCCTCATCTTCTTTGCCATGAGTTCTTACTTGACCTCCATCGCGAGCCTTATCCAATCTTGTATTCCGGAGCGTATCTCAGCGTAGAGGCCTCTCATGGTCTTGATTTCTTCAGCATTGGAAGCCATGATGAGTGGCTCTGATACCAAATTATTATGGGCTAGCACCATTGGCGGTGCGCCCAGAGGATGGGTAGAGGAGGAAGAAAAGGTAGCTGATTCTTTTCTTAATTTCAATAGCATGTGACAGTCCTCTTATATAGATAGGCTCCTCCTAACAGATAAAATCTAATATTAATCATATCTCTAACAAATAGAATCTAATATCATATCTCTAATAAATAGAAACTAATCTCTAACTCAAATAGAAACAAATCTCTCTGGTTGGGTTAGGCTTATGGGCGTAGGAACGTCCATGACACCATGCATTTCGACAATTACTGTTGATGATGTTGAGGAATCGTCGCTAGTGACTAGTCCGATCGATTCCTCTGTTATGCAAAAGACAGATCAATCATAGAAGACACAAATAGTAGATTGAAACACAGAGATAGGGAGAACTCCTGGTCTTTCTTTATTGCTTTCTCTTTCTTATCCGTATACAAAATAGCCAATAGCACTCCCTATTTATAGCCTAGTGGTGAGGTGCCCACCATGGGCCAAGGCTTTAAGCCCAGGCCCAGATTTCCCAACACTCCCTCTTGGACACTCATTCGACACGTTCATGCCTCATCAAAACTCCATAAAAATCCAATGAAAAAATTTGGACAAAGAGTACATGATACATGTTATGTTGTGTTGCACGAATTGCCTCATTAAAAACCTTGACCAAGAAATTTTAGGAAAACTTGTCAAGGGAAAAAGAGTACAATCTACCCAATTTCATTTAATCTTCGGGATTTATTCTTCGGGTACTCGATCTTCTGATCAAGTTTTAATAACGAGCTTGAGAAAAAATCTCCCCCTGAATTCTACACTTCTCTAAGCCTCATCATTCCAATTCCTCGTACGCATCTTTTAAAACTAGATGCTGGGAGTAACTTAGTGAATAAATCTGCAAGATTTTCACATGATTTAGTATGCAGTACCTTAATTTCATCCATCTTTTGCAATTCATAAGCATAGAAGAACTTGGAGTTGATATGCTTTGTGAGATGACTCTTTACGTAGCCTGTCTGCACTTGTGCAACACAAGCTGCATTATCTTCATAGATAATTGTGGGAGCTTGCATGGTATTCATCCCACATAACTGCTGGATGTGGTGAATCATTCGTCGGAGTCAAGCATATTCTCATACGGCTTCATACAGCGCTATGATTTCTGAGTAGTTCGTCGAAATCGTTAACTTTACTTAGACGATTTTCATGAAATTGCAGTTCCATCACACATGAATGCATAGCCTGTTTGTGACCTTACGATATGTGGGTCCGACAGGTACCCTACATCTGCATAGCCAGTTATATTCAAGTCTTGGTTCTTTCTGTAGAACATCCCAAGATCCTTGTTTCCTGGAGGTATCGGAAGATGTCATTTATTCCCTGCCAATACCTTTTGGTAGGTTTTGCACTATGCCTTGCTAGTAGGTTTACAGCAAATGCAATGTCCGATCTAGTGCAATTTGCTAAATACATAAGTGCTCCTACTGCACTCAAGTATGGGAATTCCGATCTCAGAACTTCCTCCCCCTCTTCCCTAGGTTGGTACCGATCCTTATCTTGCTGTAAAGATCTCTCGATCATCGATGACATGCTGCCCTTTGCCATCCTTCTTCTTTTAGCTTGGAAGGCATCGATGGCATGCTACAGCTCTTTACAGATCCGTGACCAGTGCCCCCACTTACCACACTTGTAGTAGGATTGGTCTTCCTGACCATAGGGCTTGCCGTCCTGATTTGGCTTGCTTGCCTTATTCTCACGTGGAATATCTGACTTGCCTTTCTGGGTTACGGCCTTACCCTTCCTTCTCATTTTCTTCATTATGGGCTTTCGCACCATGTAGCTCCCGGTGTTGGCTTCACGGCTAGCGAAGCTCCTAGGTGGCTGTGTGACATAGTTTTTGTGGAGAGCTTCATCTTGAGCCTCAACAATCTGCATCATATCAATCAATTCAGCGGCGTTGGCTTCACGGCTAGCGAAGCTCCTAGGTGGTTGTGTGACATAGTTTTTGTGGAGAGCTTCATCCTAAGCCTCAGCAATCTGCATCATATCAATCAATTCAGCATACTCCTTATAGCCGTCTTGACGATAATTGCGTGCAGACTATACTGCATTGGGGTGAAAGGTGGATAGAGTTTTCTCAATCTTCTGCTCATCTATGATCTGCTTGCCACAAAGTTAAAGATTGATACAAATTCTGTATAGAGCAGAATTGTACTCCCCATCGTTTTGAAGTCAGAAAACCTCAGTCGGATCCACTCTTACTCTATCTGAGGAAGAATGGTGTACTTTAGCCTCTCGAACCGCTTCTTGAGTGCAATTCATAATGCTAACACGCTCTTCTCTGCCATGTACTCATTCTTGAGAGTATGACAGAGATGATGCTTGAGGAAGTGAAGTGTCTGATCATTTTTCTCAGGGGTAGGTTTGGCACCCTGCGATGCACCAATCCCAATGACAGCATGGAGCTTCTTGGTCCCAAGTATTATCTCGACATCGGAAGTCCAAGTCAAATAGTTTTGGCCATGTTGGACCAGCTCCTCGAACTCTCGGTTCGTGGTGCCTATCATCTACATGCGTATGAAAGGAATAAATAAGTTTATTGCCGATAAACATGCATGAAATAAATTTACTGCAGGTAAATGAATTGAAAAATGGTCGTAATGTTCCAGAAATTTCTATGCATTTTCTATAAATTTTACAACTAATCAAAATAGTAAATAAATACAGGAAATATAGAAAATAATAATAACAGTAATAAACATGCTTCAAATGTTAAAAATAATTGAAAATGTGAATTTCTAAGGCCCTTTTATGTCGGAATATGAATTTTCAGTGAATTCTACAATTTCCGATGGCTTATATGCAAATTTTCAATTTAGAGAAAGTTTTCGTGTAATTTTATGATTTTTAGAGGGCCTTATTGCAAAATTCAGGAGCCGTCTGAAAATTCTAAAGACCCTCCCGTAATTTCTAGAATTCAGGGGGCTTTTTGCAAAATTACCGTCGCTTTGCCTCCCCAGGCGGCCTCCCCCAATTCGACCATTTTCGACCGAGTCAAAAGGCAAAGGGGTAAGGTTTCCCCACCCTACCCCATTGCCGTTAGTGGCGACGGCGGCTACGAGGAAAAAGGCCAGTGATACGGGCGACCAGTGGCTCCAGGCGTGGGTGGCGGCTCGTGTGGGGGCGGCGGCGGCGGGGCGCCTCGGCTTGGCGCGGGCGGCGGCCCGTGCGGGCGCGCGTCGGCGGCGGCGGCGGGCGGCAACGCCTCGGCTTTAGGCGCGGCGGTGGCCCATGCAGGGCGGCGAGGAGGCGGTGGCCGCGGCGGCGGCAAGCCAGCGGCGTCGGACGGCGCAGCGGGAGGTCGGCGGCCAGCCGGGCGGCGACCGGAGCCGGCGGCGCATGCGGGCGACCTGCCATTTGCATGTACAGAACAAAAAAAAAGCTTCCAGACCAACATGGGAAGCAAATGAAGATGACACCATTCTATCTGCAAAGGCAAAAGGCATCGTACCACGACTTGCACCCCTCCCTCCTATGAATGACAGGAATTGCAATATACCTACGAAACTGCAGAGGAAGGGCTAACAAGGAAATTAAGATAATAAAAAAGGAGTCGGTTTGGAAGTATCACCTACAGATTGGCTAACATTCTAACAATTACTGTAGTTCGCCTGCCTTGATCTCAAATTCTTCTCTGGTTGATAGTATCTTTACACGAACCATGCCTCGCTCCCATTCAGATTTTCCAACCAAAATCAGCCTACTAGCATTTATCCTCTCGGCGTATTTAAATATCCTGGCAGTAGTAAAAGGCATTACAGAGATAGCACAGGTAAGAATCTAGTAGCTACACCAAGAAAATTCAATACAACGGCTATACAGCAATTAACGAAAGGTATACCATTTCAGACGCTTGTCTTCTATAAGGTCTACAGCTCTGCCTTTGTTCCGCAGAGAGGAAGCAACAGTAGATGCTGGTCCTTCAAGCTCCTCATCCAACGGGATGATAATGTCATCTATATGACGTGACAGATCAGGCGAAAGACCCTTTTCTTTCAGCAGCTGCCAGAACGCAAATTATAGTGTTGATGTTACTGCCTCTGAAACTGTGCCATAGATTAACGATGACATATAAACAACGATAGTCCTTTTCACATGAATTCATGTTCCTAGTACTAGCCCAGGGCCTGATGTTAGCCCGAGGCTTGCTGCAACTTTAGCTTCTGAATTTGCTAATGTTGTTTTCTACTTCACATTAGCAGGTGCTGTTCATATCTTTATTTAACATCAATCTAAAAGGTACTTAGTATTCCACCAAGCAGCCTGCTTCACTACACAGGGAAAAAGAAACCAAAGAAATGAAAAGTATATCATACTTCCACTATAACAGCATCTCCAAATCCAAAGCCACAAGCTGGTATATCTTCACTTCCAAATGTCGAAAGTAGTCTATCGTACCTTCCTCCACCACAAATTGCTCTAAGTTTTCCTTCTCTATCAAAAGCCTACAAAAATGGAACAAGAGATTTTGAAATGAAATAAGAGTTGGTAGCAACAAAAAGTAGAGTAAGGAATGTATTAGGGGGGCAAAACTGAATGCCATAGCGACAAGAAGCCTGAAGAACCCAAATATACTCTTGTCATAACAACACCAGCTATATGATCAGGACATCAATGTAAATAAAATTGTAACCTGCCATCAGCATACCTATCGTGACATCTAGCTTAAGAACTCGTAATGATGCAGTTTGAGACACAAAAACTAACAGAAATATGCAACAAAATCTCAGAAAAAGAATTATTGATAATTCCTAGATTTAAGCCCACAGCCCTTCCTGTATAGAGTATAGTTTTGTAAATAGAGGAAGCACTGTTGGTTGAAGGGAGGATATAGCATCTCTTGTCAAATAAGAAACATAACTCGTATAATTTGATGATGTTGCCATTTCTCCGCTTGTCAGCTGTAAATTATTGGATAAAAAATGCTATGGATTTATTTAAGATAAAGAGATGCATAATCAGCAACCTCGAAAACAGTCCCTGTGTAGTATGCAAGGCCACAAACAACAGATGCATCAAAACAAATCCAATCAGCATAACCATATTGCTCAGCAAATGAGAAGTGCTTCTTCAAGTCAGCAACAGCTTCAACACCAGAGCCTAACACCTCTGCATGAGAATATCAAGATTAAACATGAACAATAACCACCTTTTCCAAAGGATCCAATGATTTTTTTGTTAAAAAAATGCAAATATGGATAACAGAAGTCAAAATTGTCAGAGCAACAACAAATTTGACACAAAGATCCCATAGAACCACATAACTCTTGTTAAAAATTTTAGCCCATATGATCTTAAGGTAATATTCAAAGAAAAGGCATATTCAATTTGCAGGAGTTCGTTGACGAAATATGGAAAACAAACAAAAACATGTCAAGCACTGAAGTCAGGAGAAAACCTTCAAGCTTGGATAGCGACTTGAGAGAAAGAACTTCAACGATACCCTGTACAGCTTCAGATGACAGCCCAGTTGAAATCAGTTCCTTTTCAATTTCTTCTCTAGCCAGTTTTCCCAACTGCATTAATGGTAAACTCAGATTGCAAGATATAGACATAATTCCAACATGATGATAGCAACAAAAAATTACACTAATGCATGTATATTCTTTTAGTTGTTATAAGCAGTGTAGATATATGCAACACAACAGCAATGATGACCTGCTGGACATTGCAATCAACGGATAATAGGACTAGAGTTGTGTGATAACTGATTAGTGGTTACTTGCAGGGTCTCATCTAAATATCATCATTAGAAAAATTTTGATCAGTGTCCAAGGTGACAATTATTCTAGAATATCAAGACCTTACTGGAGGCCATTGTTGTGGATGCCTCATAGTTCATTAAACAATCTTACAGACAAAATATCATTCTCATATTCTTTCAACACCCTCTGGACATTTTATAAAAATGTTGGTCCTCCAGTCAGAGTCGATGTATCAATTTGTAATGAGTTGAAGAACAGATACTATCCTCCTGCTTTGATTTGCAATTTGAAACTATAAATTACCACAACTTGCCAGTTGCCAAGCTTCAAACAAAGTGTAATGGGCAAGAAGACATCATGGCACAACAGTCAAATTTCACCAAGGAAAGTTTGGGAAGTCACTAGTAGGATATGGACATACTATATCAACAATAACACAAACTTCAGTAAACAAATGTTCTGGTATGGAGTACATATTCAACACAGTCTGAAGAACCTGGAGAAAACAAAGGTCTGTTAGCTACAAAACAGAGATGCTAATAAACATATGCAGTGACATTTATGAAGCAGTTGTCAAGTGGCAGCCGCGGCACCATTTAGGTATTGCAATGGAGTTCCAGCTCCTCGGTGAAACATAAGAAATGAAAAGGATCTGTAATTTGTTCATTTCTTCATTACCGTGAAGCAACATGATGATGTATCACATAAGTTCATGCTAAACGCCAACCTAAGTGCTAACTGTGATAAATGAAATATTGAGACCGAACCGATTTGTTTACTTTCAGAGGGCAAATGGACAAGAGAAAGTGAGAAACAACATCGAAAAGCAAACATTGGGATTTTTTTTTTGAGGATGGAAAAGGTGAATTATATGGATAATGGGTGAATGACTGAAAGGTTACCTTTCGGCTGGACACTCTGATCCCGACATCTGAAGATGCAACTCCAAGACGTTCAAACAAGAGAACAATAGCTTGAAGAAGTTCAGCCTCGGCCTGATTTTTCAACAATGTGAAGTCAAGTCTGAATCAATTCAAAACCCTAAACATACAAGGTGCTGAAGTGTAGCATAGCCATCACGCGGGACACCTGCGCTTCGCTTGCAGGCAGACAGTCGTATGAGACTGAGGGTAGAAGCGAGGCGAGGCGAGGCTTTCGGTTACCTCTCTGAAGTGGTCGAAGAGCCAGGTGCGAAGGCGCATGTCCTCCGGGGGGAAGTCCCTCGTGCCGCGCGGCGGGTTGACGTCGACGACGGACGGCATGGGCCATCGTCGAAGAGGCGGCGGGAGAAGGAGGGGTTTGGGGGAAGGGGGAGGCGCGGGCGGAGGAGGAGGAGGTGGAGAAGCGACGAGGAGGCGGAGGCGGCCATGGATTGGGCTCTGTCGCAACGGGATTGGGATTGGGATGCCGCAAGTGCCAGCACAGGCAAAGCAAACTAGGGATTGCGCCTCTGGCCCATCATGAGATTAGGCCCACTGTAACTGAACACCCGGCACTCATTGCACTTATCTCTTTCACTATTTATTTTGTCTAAACTTCATTTATTAGCCTGGTTTCTCGAAACCGATTTTTATATCACTCTGAGGACACACTAGAGATATCAATACCATGCTATATCACCTATCTCCTTATTCTCGTGTGTATATATATATATATATATATATATATATATATATATATATATATCTTCTCGCTCTTATCTCGTATATATATCTCTCTATTATTTTTTTCATAAACTGCAATTAAACAGACTGTGTGCGGACATCAAATGAAAAGAAAGGGAAAATGTGGCCGGCGGCGGGGGCGAGAAAGCTGAGGACCCTGCTCGCCACCGGCCTCTCAGGCGGCGCGCTTTTCGACCAATTGCCTCTCCCATCCTTCAGCCCACAACACCGGAGGAAGCGCCAAGAGATCGCTGCCCCGCAGGAACTTGTCTACTGGACTCATCAGCCTCGCCTGCGGCGTCGCGCTCAGTGCCATCAACGACCTCGCTATCTTCCATTGATGCAGCAGGTCAGCTTCCTTTCTTTCTTCCTACCAAGCAGCTAGGTGCCATCTCGTGAGAATCATCTTTGTTATGCTTTAAGAATGTGAGGAATGATGCAATGTCAGCACAACACCTCTCTGAATAGAAGAGACCTTGGTGCGGTGCTCAGTACCTATATCACCAGCTTTGGTCTGACTTGGGACCTTCTTAGATTCAACATTTTCAGTAGATCAGAGATGCCGGCTCAGTTAGTTTTTAGTATTTTCATGACATGAGATGGTCCCGTTTTTCTAAAGTTAATCATGTCAGTTCTGCTAAACAAACAAACCAACCAAACAGTAAATAATAAGATTACAAAAAGATTGTAAAAGGGTTATCCGGAGCCTTACAAACTATTGAGATGAAGTATAGAAGGTGTATACTGTTAAGGAGATAGAGATAGAGTTGTATTAGGAGATAGAGTTTGGATTCTATTCCATATATGCCTTATCTCTATATGGCATATCTCTTGTACTCTCCTATATATATGACCCTTTGGGTCTCATATCAATACACACACAATATTCATAACATGGTATCAGAGCCTAGGTTACATACCTAACCTCCGTGAGTCTTCCATTCTTGCCCCGGAGAATCGATCTCTCACAGGCGGTATCTCAACGCTCTCGGGCATCCAACATTTTTACAACATGCATCTTGGATGGACTAGTCGCCTTCCCCCTGTTCTTTAGATAGCAAACTCCCTGCGGCTTCTTAGCAAGGTTTTTCTTCGGCAGCTGCGCTGCGTCAGACATGTCCGCCTCGTCGGTTGATCGCTGCGTCCTCGCGCCTCCTCTGCTACCTCCTCCCGCCGTGTGGCGGCCTCGGCCTCAGCGGCTCGGCCGGCGGCGGTGGCCGCGCCCGATCGTCTGCACGTGGAGATCGGGAAGCACAAGAGCGGCGTCTTTGGAGTGCGCCGTGTGCCTCACCGAGTTCGGCGGCGGCGACCTCCATTTCTGCCGCGATGCTCCCACGCATTCCACCCGGACCGCATCGACCCACAGCTCGAGGCCCACGTCGCATGCCCGCTGTGCCGCGCCAACATGGAGGACCACCGTGGATCAACAACAGGATCGACTGCTGCCATGAGGCGCATGCACAGCCGCGGGAAGGGTATCTCGTCGTCGCCGACCCCGCACGCGGTCTCACCATCGCCGACTCGCCATCGACGTCAACCATTGGCTTGCATATCGACGTTAACATGGTATCAGAGCTAAGGTTCAAACCCTAGTCTCCGTTCGTCTTTATTGTCGCCGCCCGGAGAATCAATCTCTCACGGGCGGCCATCTTCGGCGCCGCTCAGCGACGATCTCAACCGATCGTCCGCACCGCCGCCAGTCACGAGGGTTTCTTTGCGCCCGCGAGCATCGCCAGCCTCGAGATGCATGCATGGTTACGTGATGATAGCACAACCATGCATGCTTGCTGGTTACGTGATGGTAAGGAGTCGATGACCGAGCAAGCGCAGGCCATCGCGCGGATTGACCACGGGCACTGTCACGCGTGCAAGGCGTTCTTCTTCGCCGCCACGAGGCGTCGGCCGCTTTGCTCACCGGCGCTCATCTTTGCCGCCACGCACCGGCGTGGCAGGACAAGGCGCGCGCCGAGGTCCGTCCATGCATATCCGTCCGCACTCTGAAACAGAAAGAACATAATTGCCGCAGCCTCCAAAACGGAGAAATTCTTCAGCAACCGATCAGCCCGTGCCCAAGACCGTTACGCCCACGCAGAAGGTCTGGCGCAACCTGTAGGTGCTCGGCGACTTCGCCTTCGCATACTCCATCTAATCCCGATTTGCGTGCAAGACCTTTCATCCAATCTCCAGAACCGTGAAGCTGCAGCGACGTCCGCGCGGAAAAGATTTGCCAGGCGGCTCTATCTCATGCATGCATAGCATCGTGCGTGCGTGCATGCGCGGGCTGATCGTCGTGGATGTGGCGGCGCTGTTCTCGGCTCTCAACTGCGTCGTCTACCTGCAGGCGATGGTCTCTGTGCTCTGCCTCGGCCGCCTCGGCCCGCTCGACTCCACTGCCGCTACGTCATCTTCGCCCGAGCTACCGTCGACCTCGTCTGCATCGGCTTTCTTGCCGTTGACCGTCGCCGACTCGCCGTCGCCGTCGCCGACTCGCCTCGCCGATCGCCCGATCTCGTCGGCTTCTCTCTGCTCCCGGGGGCGGCCATCTTGTTGGGCTGCGCCGACGCCGCCTTCTCGTTTCCGGTTCTCCGCCGTGCTCGCCGCTTTCGCCGGCATCTCTTTACTATGCGCTCGCTGCGCTCGTGGTCGTCTTCCTTGGCCTCGTATCAATACACACACAATATTCATAACATATACATTACATAAGCTTGTTTATGGAAAAAATAAGTCCCCCTTATAGCGTCCTGAGTTATATATTTATAGTAATGAGAATATTGCTTATATAAACGCTCCTATTTGGATCTACAATTGTAGGGGAAGCCATAACTTTTCTCCTATGACAATCTTTTTAGGCCAATCATACAGTTACATGTTTATCAGGCCTCTTGGCGTAATGGACCGACTGGCCGAAGGTGGGGCCACTTCCCTCAACAGTAGGCTCTTATGGTTAAAGGGTCTCGATCTCTGTGGACCAAAACTATGTCAGTTGTTATTTGGTCCCCTCCATCCCTTCAGCACATTGAATCGTCGCTTCTTCGAATTCACGTCTAATTGTTACCGACAATGCTAGCGTGCATTAGACCCAAGGCCAGATTACATGTGGTGACGGTTTCTCATCAAGTCGTGCGACGCGGGTGGTCGCGTCAGTTATGGCGACGTTGCGACAATTTCTCTTCGGGTCGTGTGACATGGGCCGTCACGCCAGTTATGGCATCTCGCATGTCCCTCGATTTTCACACCCGCCGTGCCAACATTAAATGGTGTCGTCGCACGTTCTGTACTTAAGGATCGTGGTGACTCCATTTCCGATTATTTGCTCCTTTTCTCTTGGCTG